>VZRJ01005005.1:349929-583682 GCA_013397565.1 Ptilonorhynchus violaceus
GCGAGGGGAGGGCGCCGGGGATCGCAGCCCAGGTGCCAGCGCCTCCTCGCCCCGCCGGCCACTGCTGGGCGGCCGCGGCGCAGCAGCGCCGGTCCCCGGGGCACCGAGAGCCTGCCCTGGGACGGCGGGGNCCAGGATTACAAGGAATTGCGTGCTCCTTCCCAGACGTGAGCGAGGGTTGTTACCAAAGAGCCAACCTCCTTCGCGCTCTGCTGTCCAAATTAATCCCTTGGACTCTTGAGAAGACAGGGGGTTTTTCGGAACCATGGCATCGACAGAAGGGTGAGGGGGACCGTCTCTTGGGTGGGAGGAACGGGAGGATGGGGGAGATGCCCGGCATTGTTCTTTTGGTAACAGTTTCCTGTCATCTGCTTCATTGTTAATCGTTGCCCCTCGCCATTCCCTAACAGAATAATAAGGGTGCGAGAGGAAACGAGAAGTAGACGCTCCACATATAGAAGAGAGAGAGGGAAAAAATTTCAAATATGAGCCACTGGAAAGGTCTTGGTTTTGCTCCCATCACTTCTTTATTTAACCCATGGAGGGCAAATCAAGATTAAACCACCTGCCTGAAAGAAGAGTCCAAGTGAGTGGTTCACTCAAAAGAGAGGGAGAAGCTTCTTCCTAAATATAATAGTGGTAATAATGCTAATAACTATTACTATAATTTCAAAAAGAATCGAGGACCTGTCTTCCCAGCCATCCCTTAAAAAGGCAACAAACAAATCCAACTTCTTCAGGAGTTGTGCAATTTCGCAGTTCTGTGCCAAATACGTTAAAGTTCTAGCAACAG
The DNA here is from genome assembly GCA_013397565.1 of Ptilonorhynchus violaceus. Taxonomy (NCBI): domain Eukaryota; kingdom Metazoa; phylum Chordata; class Aves; order Passeriformes; family Ptilonorhynchidae; genus Ptilonorhynchus; species Ptilonorhynchus violaceus. The sequence goes on from VZRJ01005005.1 coordinate 350,723, forward strand.
AAATGCTAGGAAGGGCAAAGGGTTCCACAAGAGGCGTTAAAGAAAAGCAAACACAGTTCAGCTCTGGTAGTGTCTCATGGAAGGAAACTGTTCTCTCTGCCAGGATTACAGGAACCAGCCACTTCATTGCTCTCTGATGAGGCAGTGGGCTTGTTCAGTTTACAGAGTAACTGGCAGTAGGAAAGAAAATATTTCTTTGATCTCTGCTTGCCCTCTTATAACACTACCTAGTATTAGACTGCGTTTAGTGTGAGCCTCCCCTTTATCCCTGGATGTTGTCATGTTGTATCAGCATGATCTGCTCTGGATAGGACTCTCTAAGGACAGAGTGCAAAAGGAAGCTCTGTTTATATATTGCCTTTGTGTCTCTCAGGCTGAAAGACTTGCTGAGCTGATTTAAATAACCCAACACATGTCTGGGAGGGTGTGCACACAAGTGTCCCACTACCTGGTCGGAAGAAGAAGCTGACTGACTGTGTAGTGTTCCCCAGGCAGTTGGCTTGGGAGGAATGGAAGGTTAGAAAGTATTAGTTTTGATTGCTTTGGAAAAAAGACAATGCCCCAGTCTAACAGAGGGCAAATCTGTGAGACTCTTGTGGCTTTTCACAGGACTGTGACAGAAGTCATTAACTTATCATTTGTTATTGCCTTGCCTTTGCAGGGAACTTCTGCACTGAATTTGTGGGTTTTTGTTTTGGTAGCAGTTTAATCTGCCCTATATAGAATTTCCTCTGACAGTGAAATCACTTAACTAGATACTGTCAACAAATGGTCGGAGCCATGAGGAAGAAGCTCAGAGATGGAAGGACCAACCTAGGTTGCAGCTCGCTCCCTCCTGTATCCTTGGACATCCCCAACTATCACTGTGCTCTAGGTGCTGTGGTCATCTGCTGTTTGTATTCCCACATAAGGTGGGATCTGTTGTACAGGGGTTTAATAAGAGGTGGCTGTGTTAGATCTGTCAGCTTTGGATGAAATGAGGTTTTAAATGTGTGTAGAAAGAGAGGTGCTTTTAAAAGAAGTTGACCAGATAGGTGGGCTAAAAAAGATTGGTGCCAAAACCAAAAAGGCTTCGGTACATGCATGCTTTTGCTTTTCGTATGGAACAGAGCTAAATTGTCAGGGTGGGAAAAGAAACGAAAAGTTTAGGCTTTGTTTTCAAACCTTTTAGAAAATTTACCTAGACTTAGACAAGCTGAAACTGCCGTTTGGTATGATTCAATTAGTGGTCGGTGACAGCTGAAGGAGGTGTGGAAAACAAGTTGAGTGGGAAGCATTTCAGTTGTCAATCCCTTTTTACCGGTGCAAACCACTTCCAAAACTGAATTCTCATCTTTCTCTCCCCTCAAGTGAAAAGCTGAGGGTAGAGATTAGCTTTCACTCTGGCATAAAGGTCAGCAAACTGAGGCACCAGAAGGATCATCAGGGAAAGTGAATATTGACTGGACCTTGTTTGGGAAAGACTTTCCACCAGCACTGGCACAATGTGAGAATGGTAGCAGAAGGTGCCCATTGCTGCAAGCAGAGCAGTAGATCTCAGGCACACACAGGTACATGGAAAAGGATCTGCTGGAGGTAGGAACAAAGGGATACACTCCAGGTTTATGTCTAGTGGCTCTTGGGATGTTCTGCTACATATGTTAGTTGGGATCAGAACTATATAAAGGTTTTATTTTGTGATGAAACTACTCCAACTAGAGTCATTTTTGTAGTGACTTATTACTCCTCTAACAGAGGAGCTTACATAAAATCTCCAAAGTGGGGATATCAGGAGTGGGACAGGATACTTGATGAACAACAAAAGGCCCTGATACATACACAGAGGAAGGTAAATTATGTTCCATTGTTAAGAAGCAGTGGTCACTTAGAGACAGGATTTGCTAGGAAAAATTTCCCTGTCTGTTCCTTTCCAGTCATTATTTTCTTTTTCTTTCAATGTCTTATTTGGTTAAGCTTATCCATGTATGGAAATTTGGTGCACAAACCTTTCTGTTCCAAGAGGATGGTGAACAATGGGAAACTTTAATTGGTGGAAAATGAGAAAGAAAGTATTCAGTGATATGGCAAAATCAGACTCATATATCCTCTGGGTCTACCTTACTGTAGTTCCAGCTAGTGAGGTTTTAGTTTACTTTTGAATACATTCTCTGTATGTTGATTGTTTAGTCTTTCTTTCACAAAATCCTCTCGTACAGATCTCATTACTAAGATGGATTTTTGGTGTTTAGCTGGTGCTGAAAGTGAAAAATAGCTAGTTCAAGGAGGAAAGGCTAGCACTAAGTATGGATACCATTCAAGTTTTCTTATTTTTATGTTCTGTTTAAATGTCCTCTGCTGGCCATGACTGCAGGCAGGGTGCTGCTGGGAGATCTGGCCAACTGCTCTGTGCTGGCATTGTCTTTCGTGTGTGCTTAGCATGGTTCAAAGATCCCAGGACATTAGTTCATACCCACAGATTGTGGTGTCTGGTGTAGGGCTTAGTATGTGGTGGGCTGATCTATGGAGATTTACCATAGCAGAGCATTTCAGCATTTCCTTTGCTTTTACAGGGTCTTGGTAGGACCTGAAGGTTAAATGAGATTGACTCTGATCCGGCTGCTGATGCCCACGCTTGCCTTCAGACCTTTGAGCAAAGTCCTGAACACCTTGCTCCATGTGGTTTTATTATGGCTCTTATCTCTCTCTAGTGTTACTAAAGGGAAAGAATACAGTACCTTGCTACTGATTTGTTTTGTTGTTTTTATTTTGTTCAAAAAAAACCTCACACACATTTGTGTAACCTCAAGATGGGTTTTAGATGTTAAATCAGCTTTGTGACTTAGATACTAAACCTTGAGTATTTAAATTACTTATTTTACTTACGTAAGTGATGCTGATTTAAATACTCTAAAAATCTAGAGATATGTTTGTATTTCATATGCCTCTAAAGAGTGGGAGTTTCGGATCTGAAGTTTGGATTTGGGTCTGTTCCTTCAGGAATATAGCCACTAGGAGACACTATCACTGCATCTATAGTAGCGACTTCAACAGAGGCAGAGCAGGTGTGTGAGCCGGGAGCTCAGCCCTCGGTGTGCAGGTCAGCCTCAGAGCAGCCCCCGGGGCTTCGGCTGGGCAGCCCTGTCCCAGTCCATAGGCATGGTTAGGGAGTCAGCCATGTGAGCCAGTGATCATTCCCAGTGGGCAGTTTGGATGAGATTACCATATTTTGGAGAGTTTAGTAATACTGATGGTGGGCTCTTCTGTTTCCGTTGGTCTCAGTTCTGGAGAGTGGTCCCAGGGACAGTTTATGAGAAGCACAGAGATGTCATCTGTATGGATTTGTGGTGCGCAGGTAATGGGCACGTCTGTGTGTGCATGTGTGTGTGTATGCGCCCTGCTACAAAATAAATCAGTGAAGGGGAAGAGTATGAAACATCGTTATGTTTGGATAGACAGAAGTCTGGGTAATTGCTTAGCATCATGATTTGAGTAGTGAAATAGTTTTAAGTGCTTCTCAGTTTTATGCGCACTTAATATAAATGGTGTGTATGTAACATAAAATAGCACAAATGCAGTGCTCCCATTCTGTTCAGAGCAGCGAATAAACTGCATGGCAGGTACAGAGAGCCCTGGCTTGGTATTTGACTTTATCAATATCTCACTTAGAAGGAAAGAGACGAACCAAAAACTTCATCTGTGGTCTGTTTCTCCTCTCCAAACTTGGTTGTTCCTACATTCTTCTTCTATAGACACTCTTATCTTCATCTCAAGTTGCACTGTCTCTGAAACTGCAGTTCCACTGTCAGGAATACTGCTTGTCTGTGCGACTGGATCACCAAACACTGTTTGTCTGTGCTACTGGATCTCCAAACAATAAAAGTTTGGTCCAGATCAGGGAGCACATGGTTTGATTTCTCTAAAATTAGCCACAGCTATGGAATTTACGTGGGTTTTATACTAGCTGTGGACAGATGGCTATTAGTCAACATAAGTTAACACAGGAGGCAGAAATAATAAATACCTTACTGGCATAAAGCTCTGTAAATACAAGTTAACCTGTCAACATTTTTTGAACAAATTTGAACATTAAGAATTAATTTACTACACAGGATTATTTTTTTAGTCATGCAGTTGTGATGGTTTTGGATCTTGAAGTAGGAGTCATAAGCTGTTTGCTGCATTGTCAAGACAAAGCCTGAAAGGGAGATTGCCAGCATGTCTTATGCACTTAGCCTGGAGACAACATGACACACCTAGGTGAGTCAGGAAAACTAACTCTGAATTTCATCGTAGGGTTCAGGCACCTACGTAGGAGAGTGAGTTTTTAGGATCTGCCACAATATGTACAATAAGCACACCCACAGATTTCTTGTCATCTGAGTTCTTATTCTGTAATTTACTCACGAAATTCCTCTACTTGGAAACTTGAGGAATTATTCTGGCACAAATGTTTAGATACTTCAGAGGGTGAAATCTTCCAAGTGCTTTGAGTGTTATTTTTGTGCAGGATTTGACGAGCACCAACATAGGATGGAGATGTTTTACCCTATGCTCTTTGTTAGACGTTTTGTGGGACAGATGGTGTGGATGTAGCTTGATAATTAGTCATATCAGCTGTGGCTCTGACCTCATTTCACTGTTGTCAATGCAAATCTCTTATCAGTTTCAGTAAAAGGGAATTAGGCTTTACAGAAGATAACTCATGATCCTTAAAACCAACATCATGACACAATAGTTCTCATGGCCCCAACCTTCAGTCTGGCCTTCAGATACACTTTCAAAAAGAAGTTGTCACCTAGACATTAACTCCATTTTTATACATATTCAAATCATTTTATAGACAGACAAGGATTAATGTATTTCCTATAAAGTCTACAGGGACTTACTTATTCTGCACTTTTTGGAAATAGCAGTTTATAGTATAGGATTAGATATACAAAGCCTAAAGGGAGATTGCGCCTCCTTGAAAAATGATGAAAGTTTTCAAAAGCCATAGGTTTCTGTGGGATAAACACATCTGTACAGCCCTCTCCATGGACATACATGTAGATGTATGTATAAAATACCCTAAGAAGTCAGCATACAAAACAGTACTGTATTGCTATACTAGCAAATCACTGCATGTAGTTTTCTCCTCTTCATTTTCCTGTTTGCCCTTGATCTACAGGCTGTCCCAACCAACATCGCTAATAACTGTAAATTTGTGAGAAGTGTTCAAAGGGTCACAGTTTTTCATTAAAACTCTGTCCTTGTTGACCTGCGTGGCAGTGTGGTTGGCATGCGGGTTCCTTCGTGGTGTAGATGACACAGGAGTGCTGGGACTCTGTGTGGAGGGACACAGAGCCCAGACTAACACAAGCCTAGGGTATTAGGCTGTCTCTGCAAGGAGTTGTCTTCATACCGAAGCAGTCTGTGCTTGAGAGGGGTGGGAGGTGAAGGTGTGGCACTATCAAGTGGCCCTTCATCCTCAGTACCTTCTCATATAATACCTTTGTATTTTCTGTGTGATTTAATTCCCTTCTCCAGTGGAATGTGTTACAATGCCTGCTATTTAAAGCAATTAATTGTATGATTTCTTGAAAACACTGGCTGGATCTGTCAAATCCATCATCTCTGTAATTGTCCATCTGCTAATGAAACTCCTCTCTCGCCAACTCGGTACAATATTTCAAAAATTTTAGCCTCCAGCTCATTACTTTAAAATGCTATTACCAGAGGCATACAAGCAATAAAAATAAGTATGTTTTTATATATTTAATCCTACTTCTGTGTTAATTTAAAGCCTCTCCATGTGCTTAAAGTTTTAAGACAATTAATTACAATACATGTTTCAGTGCTTAGGAAAGAAAACAGACTAAGTTCAAAGCTCATAGTATTTTCTAACTTTCATCTTCAGCATATTTGATCCTGCATAAGCAATTCCAAATTGGGAATCCATACAAGGAAGAGCAAAAAAACCCACCAAAGCATAAAAGAATTAAGAATACTCCTGCTGATGACAGGCATCTTTGGGAGAATTCAAAAAAATGCAGTATTTCAGGTTCACTGATGTGTCTGAGAAATCAAATTCATTGAAGCATTTTAAAGAAAAGAAGATAGAATAATATTTTAAAAATGAAACACATTTAATTTTTACTTTTCAAAAATAAACAGTTTCAGCTTCAGTGTAGAAGACTAAGATGGTGGGACCTCCAGTACAAAGAGAAAGATTTCACTGTGTATTAAGGAAATGTTTTGAGTAGACCAAAACAATATTTGTCTTTTTTTGTATTTTGCAAGATACTAAAAATCTCCTTTCAGAGGCTTGTAGAGAGCCGTAAGTCCCCTCGTGCCTGCTTTTTTCCAGGCTGCATTGGCATTTCTGATTCAGTCATCAGCTGGTTCACTGGTGTTGCTTCCAAAATTTCCAGGAAGTTTTGACCTCTTTTTTTTCCCTTTCACTCTCACAATCTGATAGTATATTTTGTGTTGTTGATTTTCACAACTGCAGTTTTGTGGTGTTGGGCTTTAATACTGGTAACCATATCTAGGCATAGGTGCTGCCTGCCTGACTCTGTTTAGTGAGCAGGATGCTACTGCCTCTACCTAAGTCAAGGTCCTTGAGCCCCATCCATGAATTGAGCTTTTTCTTGTTCTCTGATAGCTCACTATCAACTGCATCCCTAACAAGAGGATAGCGGACAACACCTTTAAAGCAGGTATTTCGGGGCAAGTTTAAATTTAATCCATCATCTCTTTGGCATATCGAGAATAATCAGTGATGTATTCAAGTGTAACATCTCTGTGAGTGAGAAGATGGTCAGTTTAGTACTAGAGCACTTAGGAAGATTAAAAGTAAAATCTGCATTCAAGCTGATACTTGTCAAAAGTGTAAATGCATTAATTTATCCCAGGGAAGACAGGTAAATGGGTCTAAGGGGAGTTACATCAACTGCTGGTTCACATTTCTGTGTGAATCAAGTTAGTCTCGCTTAGCCCTACTGCCAAATTTGTGCTTCACATCTGGGAATGACTGCACTTCTGATTGACTTCTGGCCTCCTGAAGCCATACCATGTGGTTTCCAGATGGCGGACTTCACCTGCCTTGAGGCAGGAACCCCTGGTGTTTGCCTTTCCAACTGTTCATTGTACTTTCTGTACTGTCATTTACCCAGCAGCTGAATTAAGTTTGGATCTTGGAGATTTGCTCTCTCACAGGGACAATGACAGAGATTGCCAGTGAAGAAGTCACGTGCACTGCTAAGCCTCTGACACTGCACATCATTCACAAAGGCTGTGTGGCAGGTGCTGTGAACAAACCTGTTCGTTCCTACTCCTTTGGACAAGTGTGTCTGATGCTGCACTCTCTTACAGGGATTGACTGACACTTCTGGTACATGTTTCCAAGCTGGAGGAGCAACATGATCAGAGACCAGTTTAGATCCTGAAGGTGGTGTAGCTATATTAGCCCAGTATTGTATCCAAGCTAATGACTGCCTCTCAGTCCAGCTAATCATCTTGAGTACAGGAGAGCACTAGCATGGATGTGCCAGGCTAGCACAGAGACAAACACAGGTACCCTTTGTATCCCAGCTTCAGCCCATACAGATTCTCAAAGCCTGTTTCTCAACCCAAGGAAGAAAGATCAGCATTGTTTATGAGTATGAAAATTAGGGTCAGCGTTTGTGGGTTTTACAAATTTACAATTTACAATTGTGGTCTGGGACCACAATTCATTAATTAAAAAATTGACAACACACACATAACAAGTAACTGGGATGTGAGAGTGGGCTAGAGGCTCTTCAGAGGTCCGTTCCAACTTCAACTGCTTTGAGATTCTGTGCACCACAAATACATGGTATACAGCCATCTCCATGCAGTATCTTCATATCCTAGTTCTTGGATATGGCTGTGATGCCATGTACTGCTGGCACACCGTCCTGTAATGTGCTCATCCATGTTACTGATTTTTCATGAGATTGACTTCAGGCGATGTATACATGGATAATAATCCAGCCCAATAGAAGTAGTTGGTCCTGCTAAGTCCACACTGTGCTGGTTACTATATGAAGAGCTTTGAGTGTGCTTCTAGAGTGCATTTCCTGGTGTAGCTTAATCCAAAAGTAATTCAGCTCTGCAGTATGAACCAGAGCACAGCAGGTGGGCAGCTTCAGGAAGTTCACTGCAGAAGCTCACTTTGGACTAAGTTGCTAGTGTAAGTTTACCCTCAGTTGGTTACTGATACGCCTCAGGTAAGTATTCCGCGCTGGGCTGATTCCTGTCAGGCTCTTGTCATCTTCTGGCTACTGATGTACACGCTGGCAGCAGGGCTCCTTCTGTGGCCACAAGCTGAGGTGCTGCCGTGGCATTGGAGTCACTTGCCTGCATAAGTCACTAATGAACCGTACTTGGCCTGCTCGCCACGAGGAGCACAGACTGCTGAGGGGCAAAGCGTGGCTGGGGGTAAACCATGGTCTCCAATTACACAGAATGTGGAGGCTTCTCTTGCAAACTCATGCCAAGCGTGCTGAGGGTTCTGGGCCCCATACGGTGGCAGAGGCAGTATCTCACATAGTTATGGTTTAGTACACTTCCTTTGAGGCAGAAAGCTATCTCATTAATTAAGCATCTGGTCCTTATCTGTGTAAGACCTACTTTTGCTATACTAACTGAGGAAAGATTTGTCTCAAAAAGCACACGTGTATAAACACGTCATCCACATACACGCATGCATATGGGAATTAATTAACACCTGGTTGCTATTTATATCACAGAATTCAGGTCAGGTAGTGAAAAACAGATCAGACTCCCTTACCCGGCACTTTAGGAGGACTTAGAACAGGCATATTGCAATGTCCCATGCTGGAAACTGCCAGGAAAAACTATTCCTATTGACATAAAAAGTGCCAGAGGAGCTATCACAGCTGTCTAGGGCAAAAGCATACAAAACCTGTCTCACTGTAATACCAAAGCACCTTAGTAGGAAGCCTGCTGCTGCTTCCAGGATTAGCTGTTGCCTTTCTTTTTGCTTCCTTTCCTGTCCCATTTGCAGGCGTATGTTCCTAGGTGGTCTGCTGAAGGGGGTTCCCAACAACCCTTTCCAGGGGAACCTGGGAGGATCTTCTGAAAGATACGGTAATGGGCTCAAAGTTTAGGGCAGAAGGGCCGCACAGCAGTCACCATCTCTTCAAGTGAGTTGCTGGAGTGCCTTGAGGAGGACATTCCTGTCACCTTTTCTGGTAACGGTTTTGTGTCACACGGTGGCACCCTTGCAAACCAAATAAAGCTTAAAGTCCCACTGCAGTCTCTCTCAGGGAGGTCTAGGTGGTCTTCACTATCACTCAGTAACTGAGACTTCGGTGTCTTTTGGAAGTTGATCCCCTAATTGTGTCTGGCTTGAAATGAGTGAATAGGTGGAAAGACTTACTGGGCAGCAGGAAACATAAAACCCACAGGGACAGTGTGGTTGTGTAAGCCCCATTTTTTTTTGGTGGCCTGGCAATAGACACAAGATCATAGTGCGAAGGGGAAAATCCCAGTACATTGGTTGGTATTTATCATGATTATTTTTGTCAAGACACTCCTTTTTTTCCTCAATAATATTTAATATTGAGGTGTTCCTATCAGTAGCAGTTAAGGATTTTGTGAAACATAGAACAGAACTATATGTAGCTAAATTCACACTGGAGGAATCCCGTTCTGGCCACCTGGATTCTGCACAGCTTCCGGGCTTAGATGGTGGTATTGTGTGCTCTTAAACACTTAGGTTATTTTGCCTTTCCACTGCTGAGTTTAGGTTTTTCAGTTTTGTAATTGTGCATGTTTTGGAAGCCTCTGCATCTTAGGAGATCAATCCCCTTGAGATCTTGCATTTTGTCATTGTGCTGGCAGTGTCCAAAGCCCAGGCTGGGGATCAGAGCCCAGCCATGTTTTAAGTCTTACATACATTTACAGTAGAAAGAAGGGTAGTTGTCTGCTCTGGACAACTTACACTCTCTTACAGAGCTCCAGCAAACTGCTGCAGTGAAGTGTGGCAGTGTTTATTACCAGAACCTCTTTGTGTGATGCGTTTTCTCTAGCTAAAAAAGGATACCATCAGTTGTTACGGCCCTTTGATGCATGGGCTGCGGTGATGGCAGGAGTAAGGTGGAGTCCAAAGCTAACCCAATTTGTAGGTGTTATTTACTCACTAACCTACAGATAAATGTTTCTAATTTAAAATAACAGTGGTTAGTAAATCTGTATGTATTGTCCAAATCAGGAGAAAAGAATGCATGTTTATGTCTTGAGGGAGTAGTAAAGATGTAGTCTTAGAAAAGCTTGAATGCGTGTGTCTTTATTTCTGTCTGTTTTAAAATTGCTCCTAAAAAATCTTGTGAAGCCAGCATATGTAGCCCCTAACAATAAAACCATGAAGATCAATAATATTTAATTTGTGAAGTTTTTGTGTGTGTCTGTATCACTCAATATGGGTTTGCCCTTTGTTTTGATAAGTACAAGTGATTTTCTGCTGTATGTCATGCTATTCAACCTGCATGTGAAACTTGTTCCTTGCTTAGACTCCTTGACAAATTGATGGAACAACAGTGTAGGATTGATACAATGACTTGAAAAAGTGTTAAGTGACAGTTTAATTCCACTGGGTGGTAACAGTTCATAATATTTTCTATTCAGGCTCTGCATTGAAGGTACGAAATCACTGTGATGCCTGAATCAGTGTAACAGCCGTCATATCTCTTCTCCTCCTCATGCAAATACAGGAGGATTTAAGCAGTCAGCACATGTCTGAGGTTGCTAGGCTGCTCCTGACAGCCATTGCCTGCTGAGTGCTGGAGATGATGAGAAGAAAAAGCTATAGCTCTCACATCAAAGCCACTGGCTTTACTTCTGCAAAGGGAGCACTAAACACTGTCACTTGGGAGCTGGTCACTGCTGATGTACTTAAGGCATCAAAAGGACCCTGCCAGAATGGGGCATGGGTTGGACAGGCACATCCATCGGAAGCTGCAGGAACATCAGTTGGTGCCTGGAGGTCAGACTTGGCCACAAGGCTGAGAACTGAAAAGAGAGGCACAAATTAATTGCCATTTTGTACCTGTGTGTTAATGCCTGGTAATTGCCCTGGGCTACTCGATGACCATACAGCATCCTATAAGTGAAGTATTTTCATAATTTTGGACACCATAAGGACATCACAGTAGCTGCCATATACTGTTTCTTCATTATTTCAAAGGAGGAGAGAAAGGAAAGAGAAGGAGGATTTTGTCTTCCAGCCAGTTACCCTCTATTTATACTCTCTCTCTGCCATCAAGAAAGATGATAGTTTCATCAACCTCCCTTCTCATCCATGGTATATCAAGGCTACATCAAGATGTTATTTTTCCAGTTTATTCATTAGTAATGCTGCGATACCAGTGTGCCTAATATGTGCCTCTGGTGCTAAAATGATGTATACAGGAAGACTAGTGTCTCCTAACTTACCTTCCTGTGTAAACAAGGAAATCAGAGACAGCTTAGGAGAAGTAATGTACTATCATCTTTATAGATGGAAAGTTAAGATGTGAAGTTTGCTCCCTGCCACACGGGAATGTGCAGCTGTGGATAGGAAAATTGTCGCCATGGCCACTCAGGCAATGCAAAACTGTTTCGCACGTTTCCTCTCAGGTGATGTTGGTTATGTCTTTGCTGCTTGACTAGAGCAGAGGGAGACCAGATGAGGGGCTCAGTTTGCTTCTTTGTGTGGACCTGCAGTGGTTTCCCTCTTGTAAAAATACCATGTTGTCTTCACATTTGTGCAGTTGTTTGGGAAAGCTTAGATTCTCCTTTTGCTTTCTCTCAGTTTTTTTTTTCCCAAGCTGAAGCCTAAAATATCTGAAAACCTGACAATGATGATTTATTTTTAGAGGCAGACTGCCTTTCTCAGAACAGCTGTTTTTAAGCACTGTTTTGAACTGATCTGTTTATTAACAGTGCCTGGGTTGTAAACCTAAGGTTTTAGACATCACCTATACCTGAAAGGTATCTATTTCAGACCTATACCTGAAAGATAGATAGGACATTTCCCAGTGATGGGAAATGCCCTAGTGCCAACTGTACATCAAAAGCTGGAATGGAAAGATCTCTATAGGTAGGTGATCAGGTTATTGCGTTTTGCTAATCTTCCATCACTGTTTGTTTTGTGGACTATTACAAAAGAGTACTCAGGAACAGGAAAGTCAAAGCCTATCTGAAGCTGGTTGTTCCTTTAACAGTTTCCTGGAATAATGTGTCATGTTTCATCATACAGTTTCTTCCTAATAGCTTATGCTCATGACATAACTTTAGATACTGTCTAGCAGGACAAAGTAGCAGGAGACAGATAAGTCATTATATCAATTGAGTAAGCCAGGTAACACCCTATTTTTTACATGACAAAGTGTAAAAGAACAGAATAGTGTGTTTTCTTGAAATTGGCTGTAAACAATTATTGTGAAGAGTCTTTCTTGTTTAAAGAAGATGCTCTCACATCTACTGAGACATGAAAGATGTTTTACAGACAGACACATTCATTCAAACATGCAGTCACTGTTCTGTCCTAATGCCACGAAGTTGTCAGGTGTCTCTAGGACATAACTGACAATTTGTAAATTGTCCCATTTGATATTCTGCAAAATTTACATTAAAGTGAAGAGGGCATAGGTATAATTTGGTTTCTGTGTCTAGGTATTACTGACCTCAAAACACATTTCTTAAAGTTTTATTGTGAAATTCTCTTCACCATGTCCGGAGTTCAGTGTAAAAGAAGTATTTGAGCACTGTGGAAGTGATCTTCACAGTCCCATCCCAGTATAAATTAGAATATTCTAGCAGGTCCTTTAATTTTCAAAACTTTGAAGTAATTTATAATGTTTTATGAGTGTACTAGACATCCATATCTTGTATTTCCTCCTCAACATTTCCTTTGTCCAGAGTCTCTGGAGAAGGTGGTGTAGGAGTTGACTAAGCTGTGTTTTTATCTTTCAGTGTCTTCTCAGATGAGTATCCTTCTGTTCAAGAATTACACTTTAATCCCTTTGAAATACTCAAATTATGTATATGGAACAGAAAAGATTCCAGATTTTAGGCTTAAATCTAGTTCTCTTATAAAATCACTCAACCACATGCAAAGTGGAAGTTTCCTATGGCTTGTTTAGTGCGTGTATGGATAGAGCTTCTTCTGAAGACCCTCCATGCACTTTACTCCTTGATGTTTCTTGGCAGACTCATAAACAGACTCTCTTAGGTGAGAGTCTGGGTATTCTCAGTGACTGTGAGTGCAAATATCCACGCTTATGTGGACATCGTGTTCACATCCAGTGTCCCATGGGTTTGTCCAGATGTTTTAGCACACCTCAGACTTGAAAATTTTTTGGTCTCAATTTTTTGAACTGATCACGTAGTGACCCTGACAAAAACTACAGTAGGATTTAACAGTGCCTGCCTGCTCTCATCTATTCACACCATAAGCCTCTCTGTCATAATTTTTCTTCAGACTATTGGCAATAGTTGGTCACCTGAACTAGAATCAGACTTGATAGTTGCTAGAACTAATTAATGGTACAAATGTCAGGTTTTAATTGAAAAGGAAGTGAGGAAAAAGTGCATTCTAGGATTTTCACAGTGCTAAACAAATACTTCTTTTAATAGGTGCAAGGTAGGTATTCTGCCTGTTGGTTACTTTTTAGATCTTTACTCATTGCAAGAACAAATGAAAAATTAATTACAAGGGAATGTGAGGAAGGTGGTGCACATTTAATTGCAGCTCTCTCGGCCAGCTTTGCATAGTTTATTTGGGTTTGCCAGTACAAATTGCTCTGACTATGTGCCCATGTTCTGGCAATCACTTCTCATCGGTTATAATAGTGGAAAATTTCATTTCAGGCTTACTCTTCCTTCAGTCAGACTGTTGCCAGTGTGGCTGGCAGGAAGAAAGCAGCGTGGGTGAAACATGCTGGTCTTTTTGTTCAAGCCTAGGCTTTCATAGAATATTTGATATGCGTCACATGTAAATTCTAATTTCTGGATCACCTGTTAGCTAAAAGTCTTTCTTTAGAAGTTCTTCACAGCTGTTCACAAACATGCTGGCACCCTGTCTGGAAATATATGGGCTTGCCTACTGTGGAGCAAGTTCTTTGGCTAGTGGGGTGTGCGCTAGCTACTCTGCACTAATTCCTCACACAGATACAATTATCCCAAAGCAAGGGGAAAGTAAGTGACTATATCTTGAAAGGGTAGGAGAGCCAGCATGGTACCTTTGCCTGCACCAAAATGGATTGCCAGTGTAGGCAAGCCTTTAGAATTGGAGAGGCTCTGCTGCCCCCCCAAAAATAAATTCACATATTTCAGTGCACTGTGAGTTTCAGCAGCTTTGTTTTCCTCAGCTTCATTCTAAATGGAACTGCCCAGATGAGGCCAGGAGATGGGGTTGAAGAATTGAATATTGACTCTGCTTGTTTCTGACTACCAGCTAGCAGTACATGAGACACTCTGCAAGTTTGAGCCTGGCAGCTAATAAAACTACTGAGTGTTGTGCACAAAATGAATTTGACTCATACTTGTCTGAGAGATGCAGTGTCAGAGCCACAGGCCTTTGCATGTTTCAGACTTTGCCGTGTTCCCTCTGTGGCGCAGGTCCCTTGCGCCCTGGGTGTGAAAGGAACAGGACACGTAGGAAAACAAATAGTGCACAATTGCTTGTGACTCACTGGAGAAAAAACCAAACAAACAGGTAGAGCTCAATAACATTTATGTGACATGCAGAAATGGGGTTAAAAAGTTAATGTTCCCAGTTCTCCCTTCACAGGGCATTTTGTTAACGGTAAATGCCGCCATACAGTAATGCATAACCGCAAGGACACAAGGGCTTGTATGGGAGGGTGTAATTAACACTAAAAAAAAATGACTTGAGAAAACCAAAACAAGCCAAGTAGATGCTTCCCTAATGAAGGCTGCTAGTAAAGTGCTCACATATGGTAAGTGGACTTTTTTATGATGAAATACCATAAATAGACTAATGAAATTCCATTTAGGAATACACTGACAGCACAATGTCCAAGTTGCAGTTCTGGAGTGACATTTTTTCCTGCTGTATGAAAATACAAACCTGGAATTCATTTCTGCTGGCAGATGGAGAGCAAAGATTCACCTTATTAAAAAGATAGAATTCATAATACTCAGATCTGCTTTATAATAGAAAATATCATATAGTTTGAAATTTGTGAATTTTTTTTGTTTCCTTCTCAAAGCAGAATGGAAAGGTGGTTCATATCGTCAAACTCAGGTAATCCCATATTTTTAAGAAGTGGAGAAAGACCAGTCTCTGCTCCTCCCTATTTGCTTAATGCTGCTGTATGTAGGGTAATATGCTGGTAAAATGTGCACTGGGGTGTGCAGGTAGATGCTTGACGTACAGGAAGAGCTAGGCTTGGTCAGAAATGGATGTAGAGAGCTGAAACGTAGCTATTGCTCCTTCATACAATTAGCTTCAAGGTGCAGATCTTTCAACCCCTTGCTGTGCTGAGATTCTTCTGCCTTTGCTTTGGGCTGGAGGGATGTCAGGCAATTCCGATTGAGAAGACTTGTGCTGCTGCATTAGTCCAGTGTCTTGTGTGTCAAATTAGCCTGTGTCTGGTATCATGGTAACCATTTTGGTCAGCCTGAGCGGAGGGAGGCTGTTTCTGCCTGCCTTCTGCTGTGGAGTCCTGGGAGTCAGGGTCATGGTGCAGCAGTCCTCGTGCAGGTTGACCCCCGAGCACCTTGTCTGGTGGAGCAGGAAGGACGTGGTTGTTGCTCAGCTGAGATCTGATCTCTGTCAGGTCTTCAGACAAGAACCTGAACCCAGAGGCCAACCTGCCAAACTAAAATCCTGTCTAGACAATTAGATACCATCTTTAGTGCACTTAATACAATACTTTTAATGTAGGTAGTCATATTCTAGTGCAACGTAAGAGATTATGAATTAACTTCTCTTACCTGTTACTCTCTTCCTCCTACTACCTTACTCACAGCTCATCCCAAATATGTGCATGCTGAGCTTCTCTTTGCTCTTCATTTGCCTTTTAAATCTTAGTCATTTGCAGTTTCTCTGTTTTGTTTCTCTCCTAGCCTTAGATTTTAAACTGAACCATAGTTACCTGATGGCTTTACTTTGTGTTACCATGCTGCTTGTCTCCTCTAGATCAGTGTGAATTCAGTGCTCATGAAGGATGCTAAATGAACAACCTGGAAGAATAAATTTGGGATGGTATTTCTCCATGAGTAGGAAAGTCTCAGTGCTGCTTCAGTACAGTCTTTCAGAGAGGCCTGCAAATGAACAAACATCTGATTTGTGTATGTTTGAAAAATCTCACCTGCCTCTTGCAGGGAGCGAATCCAGTCCCAACAGAAAATTTATCCTTTGGCTTCTCCCTGATGTGTCCACCACCAGTAATGTTTTTGTGATTTGTGGTACTGCTTCCTAGGAACTGAAATCACTCCTTTTACATATATCACAAAACTGCCTTTCATGGTTGCGTGTTTTGGTCACAGCCAAGTCAGGCTGGACTGAGTCCAAGGATGATCCCAACTCCCCTCCCTTAGGCATCCAGTTCCACTCAGTTGCAATACCAACACCCTCCACTATGTAAAATTAACTCTGCCTCTCCCAAAATAAATATCATACCGTGCTGTTGCTGCATCCGTCATAGAGTGGCCCTATTAGAGAAGCAAGGCTGACGACATGCGCGACTCCTGCAGTAGTGAATTATGCGTTGTTAATACTAATTACATCAAGCTGGTAAAAATGGCCTAAGCTGCAAGACACTCCTTCTGAAATCACGGTCAGCACCACGAAGCAAACTATGTATCCGTGACCATTCCTTCTGACTTGCTTTTATGCTCTGGGGAACTGAAGGAGCTGTGCAAAACTGTGACAGACTTTTCTGGCCAAAGGACACAGACTGAAGCTGTTCTACCTCAACACTGGGGGTGGCTGCGTGAGTGCATGTGTGCCCATATACAACTGATACTCCATTAGGAGAAATAGATCCTATTATAATGTGACCATGAAACCTGACAACTCTTTTCCAGGAGGTACAGTGAGAGAGAAAATGGAAACAAAGACTATTTGTTGTTACTTTCTCTCAGCCAGATGACTTTGCAGACAGAAAATATATCTGCTTGTGTCTACTGATCATCACTCTACTGACTTCAGTACAGCTTTGTCAGTTTATGTCAGCAGAGATGTGACCTTCTGCTTGCCTGCAATTTATAAAGACAATCCATCATTCAGGCAGTTGCAGGCTGTGTGTTTTGTGGGGCAGCCTCAGTTTTAGTGTGCACACATCTACCTACCTTTCGTCAAGACATACACTCTTGATGTTCAAGCAGCCCAAATATGTTTTTATGAATAGAGATCTCAGACATTACTATGGCAACCTAATACTGTCAGTCAGGAGTAAGTTATTACTGGTTTTCAGCAGTGGTAAATGCAAAATCCTGTTCTTGATCACTGTGGTGTCATGTGTTTTAATAAGAAAATAGTGCAGGAGTTTGGTAGCACTGGGATTTCATGGTATACTATGTAAGCTATAAGATATTTTTTTCTTTATATATTTTATCCTGTAGCCTTGTGTTCTACTCTCGAGCTTGAAGCAGCTCTAACAGTTTATCTAACCATTAATAGACAGAATGGGATATGTTTACAAGGGAATTTCTTTCTCCAAGCTTCAAAATTTCAATGCAAAATTAACTTGGATTAAATTTTTTATAGAAGATGCCTCCTGACATTTAAAAAATTACTGTTTTAAATTAAAATCTAGGTGGCAACTATAAAAATCAATATTTAGGGGAAAAAACTGTATCTGACACCTACTAATTTTTGATATAACTTTTCTGTGCAGAAATGCCATGGTTGTAAAAGTATTGCAGAAGATTTTAAGGGGATTTTTGCACATTTAGTAATCCATAAACGATTTTATAATCAATACATATGTATGGAAAGACTGTAGTGTTCTAATTTTATAAGAAAAGGAAAGCTATATTGATGAGCTCTGAAATTCTGGTTTTGCACTATTTATTAAGAATTTTCATAGTTGATTTTACTTGCTCAGATCTGCCCTTCCCCAAATATTCTTCAATATTTTCTTTTATAACATTTCTTGGAAATTCTTTTTAGGGCTGAGTATGAAAATCATCCTGAAGATAAGAGGACAATTCACTTGGAAATGAAACATGCCAGTGGCGTGATTTGAGGACAGTTTTTTCCATCTTTAATAGCAAGATCGAGGTATACTTCTGTGTTCTGAGATTGGTAGGGACAGCAGCTGTTCTCCCGAGGGTCAGACAACTACTGTAAGCTTACAAAACTTGTTGACACACTGCTTACTTTTTCAAAAGGCTCTGAATAACTGCAGTTGCAGGTCTTCACTGCTTTAAAACTATTTATTAATGTGAGCCTAGTTACCAATTTTTCTCATGGATGTACAGTCAGGGGTTTTTGGTTCTTTCTATTTGTCTTTATTTTTAGTCTTTACTCACTAGGGGATTTGATTGGTGACTCCAGATAACGGACCTTTCTTTCCCAAATGGGTAGCTGAGGTAGGTTGCTGTGTGTAGGTCCATCCGTATGCCTTGTGAACAGGGACTTGTATCTTTGGGTCAAATTCAGAGCTTGCTTTTAGGGCTATGGAGCTTAATCAAAGTCTTCTTCCAACCCCACCTTTTCATCTTGTGATGTTTGGAATACTCAGACATCACTGTAGGCTGATAATTATTGTTGTGATCTTTATTAGTGCAGAGTTTTCCACAGCTGCTCTTGTCCTTTCTTGACACTCCATCTAGGCTTTGATATGCAGGAATGAGACCAAAGGCAGGTTTTACATGCAGCATTTGAAATCCAAAGCTGATGGTCTAGGACAGATGCTATAACCTCATCAGCCAAATAGACAAGAGCTGTATATCTGCCTGTCTGTCCATCAAAAGCCCTTCATGAGTCCTTTGGAAAAAAGATAAAACCAAAGAATCAGTGGTATAGGATGCCTCACTTTGCTGAGACACCTGGCAGGTGGCATTCATCATTTCTAGGAAAAGCAATAAACTGAGGAGTAGGCAATTTTGTTGCCAACTGTTCAAGTCAGATCATGCTTCACTGCAGCTTTATAGAGGTAAATGTGTGATCCCATTTCAGAGGGAATGGGGAACTCAGCAGTTCAGCAAAGCTGGGAGCAGATCAGGCCAACCAGCTGACCTCAAATGAGTGGCAGCACAGCAGCCTTCTTGGAAAAACTTGTAATTCAAAGCACAGATGCCTGCTCTTTGTCAAGTTTCTGTGAGAAATAAATTTTCTGTACTAGGCTACAAAATTAGAGAGAGAAGCAGAGCTAGCCTTTACTGTTACTGCCATGGGAAGGAGAAATAGTGACTTCAATGTTTTAAGTAAGTTGCCTGTGCTTATCTGAGGACATCCTTCGATTTCTAGGAAAAGCAATAAACTGAAGAGTAGGCAGCTTTCTTGCCAACTGTTCAAGTTAGATCATGCTTCACTGCAACTTTGTAGAGGTAAATGTGTGATCCCAGTTCAGAGGGAATGGGGGAACTCAGCTATTCAGCAAAGCTGGGAGCAGATCAGGCCAACCAGCTGACCTCAAATGAGTGGCAGCACAGCAGACTTCTTGGGAAAACTTCTCTTCAAAGCACAGACTCCTGCTCTTTGTCAGGTTTTTGTTAGAAGTAGGTTTTCTGTACTAGGCTTACAGAATGAGAGGGAGAAGAAGAGCTAGTCTTTACTGTTGCTGCCATGGGAAGGAGAAATAGTGACTTCAATGTTTTAAGTAAGTTGTCTGTGCTGATCTGAGAACATTCTTCTGCTGGGCTCTGAGCTGAGATATAATGCTGCAGGTTGAGACACATATTTGTACTGTGAAGAAAGGAAGGAAATTAATTTGCTTGGTCCTCATGAGATATAACTTGGAATATTCAGATGAAAAAAAAAACTGAGGGAAAAAATGAGCTTGGATTTACTGAAAAAAATTCCAATATATCCATGTATTTATGTATTAATGACAAGATTCATTAGACAGTTTTGGATGTTCTAAGGGAAAGCAGTGGAAGATAAATTCCTTAAAATTTGAACTAGCAGGCTGGACAAGTGACTGTAACATCACAAGGCATACCACCTGAATTGCTCAGGAAGTGCCCAGATGACCTACTAGATACTTGGTTTTATTTGAGAGAAGAAAGATCAAATTAAAAAATATCCAACCCTCCTTTTTTCTGCAGTGGGATCCTGTTGTCCCTAGGGTTTTGTGATCTTCCACCACACTTGACATATTCAGTGTGCATGATAGAGGGGAGAGCACTTGCTTATCTTCAGTTTCTTCGTCACTGCATCATCTACACCACTGCCCAAAAGCTGTCTTTTAGCAGGAAAGAAACAATTCCTTCACTGTGTAGGGTGTAGTCCATGGTAGGAAATTATCTATTTACTAAGGCCAAGGAGTGATCCTGAAATGTAATCCACTGAAAACTGGATAGCGGGGAGGAAAAGAGCTGGCCTGTGGGGAATGTGGAGGGCCATAACATTAGCAGGGGGTGTTGTCCTTAGCAGATATTTTAGCTATTCAGTAAACCCAGCTAAAATCATGATTCGGGAATATTCAAGGCAACTCCCTTTTGCTTGTGACTAGACAAGGAAACATTACAGATCAGGTTGAAAAAAGCAAAGAAAGGAAGAAGAAAAAGAAAAGAAGGGAAACAAAAGGATAAGCAGAACAAATTAAAAAAAAAAAATCAGTAAACCTTCATGAAAACCCACAAGGTTTGGGGATGATATGTCGTCTTTGCTTGCTCTGTGTTGGTTACCACTCAGCCCGCAGGGGCTGGCTGTAATAAACACATACTGGTTTGGACGTAGTCATTGCTTCATGACTGAGTTAAAAATAGAGAATTACCAGAAACCCCAGAAGTTCTGATTGTAACAAGAGCAATGCTGCCTTTTGCTATTCTCCACCCATCCCTAACACTTGTATATTTTCCTCTATCCTGCAGCCAGCTTAGTCATCCCTTGCAGACAGATGATGGCCACCAGGCTCGCTGAAGGTTAGCATGTGTTAAGCCCTACCCCACTCATCTGATTTCCCTGAAGAAGTGTTAGGGGGTTTTGGCAGGGGATTTAAGAGCCAAAATTCAAAATTCATTATTGCCCCCAAGAAAGGCAAAATGCTACATCTGGAGTCTCATATATAAGATTTAGTCAAATATTTATAGAGATATTTTCTTGCACTTTCAAGGCATTTCACTGCCCGGAGTTCAATAAACATCTCAAACTGCATAGTGCATCTAGGTGTCATTTCACCAAAAACTGAATTATGCAGTGTTTTATTGTGCTTACATCTTAGTTCCTTCAGTGAAATGGAAAGGAAATTACTTAAGCATGGGGCAGAAGAGTTCAAGCCTGGTTTTGCAATGCCTCCTCTTACAAGCAGTCCCTGTGAGATTACTTGGAAGAATAAAGGCTGCATTCTTCCTGTCTGCAGAGCACATCAGGAAGCTGAAGCCAAGGGTTTTTCTTACTGAAGAAAATCAGACTATGGTCTGTGCCCTGAGACATGGTGAAATGCGGAGGTGGCTGCCAGAGCTCCCCTGTTTTCCACATGGCCATTACTCCAGCACAGATTAGGAAAACATATTTTGTTATACCAAATATATATTTGGTTCTTTACCTCTACCCAGCTGGGAGTAATCCATGGTCTAGATTGTGACTTCCAGGACAGATGGAGTCAGCTGTTTGTCTGCCTCGTAACTCTTTAGTGTGTGAAATAGTTTTCTTGTATCCATATGTCTGCTGTGCATACGTGTGTATTTCTGCCTCTGGGACTCCCTCATGTAAGAGAAATCCCTTCTAATTTTTATTGCATGATGTGCAAGTGACCCTTACCATTATGCCACCTGCAATAATCATACTATCATATTTCCCAGCACAAGGGAAGGGGGCACTCAGAATTAGCAGCTACAAGGCTGTGAACACAAAAGAGGTCGGTCTGTGTGTCTCTCCATCTCTTTCTGTCTCACGGGTTCAGGCTGTGTAATTGCCAGTCACAGACTCCAGGAGAAAGATTTCAAAGACTGTTGGTGGTTTTGGCACTGTTTTCATTACATAATACAATTTAACAATAATATGTATCTAAAAATGCACCGTTCTCTAAACTGAAACTTGTTTCTCCCTGAGCTGTTTTTTTAACAACATCCTATTTAGAGAGACTAAGATAAAAGTAAGAAAATCTGAGCAAATAAATCTGATTCATGTTTTCCTCTCTCTTTGAGATGCACTGAATAATTGCAGACAGAGCTAACAAAATCATGCATTGTAGAACTGCTGAAAAGATCATGGTAAGAAACAGAAGATATCTAAATGCATGCAGCTCCTCCACCTTTTCCAGGCTGCACTAGGACCCCAGAGAAGCGTTGCATGCCGTGTGGTCCTTTCTGCGTCTTCCTTACCCTCTTCTAAAGGTAGATATAAAAGAGGATTAACTGAAAAAGCATTTGGTGTCATCTTGCTCACAATCTAAGCTAAGATTTATTAAGAGATCAGCCTAGTCTATGGTGCAGCAAAGATTAGTCAGGCTTTAAATAGCTTTGAAAAAAACTATTTGGAAAAAAAGTTCACTAAAAATAAACTGTCATACTTTTATCCGTAAATAGGTACAAGGACTACAAATAGACACCAGTGCTTAAAACAACATGGAATCACAATCACAGAATGAAGTAACACCTGTCTGGTTTTGAGATATGATAAATATGAATTTTAATACCTCTGCACTAGATGAGGTGTGGTATCCTGAGTTTTTGAAGAAATCAGAAATCCTGCATTATTTTAAATGACTAAGTGGCATCATGTTATTAGAGAAGCATGCACGCAGACCTGTCAGCTGGAATCTTCCCACTAATGAACATCACTGAAATTCTTGGTGCTTAAAAATGCCTTGTTATTTGAAAAGCGACAGAGTGCTTTAGATCCCAAACAATCCTGACACCGCTGTTAGGGACTTAGCACATCAAACCTGGCTCACAGGGAGCAGCATGACTCCTCTTCCCAGCACAAACTGTAAAACACATTCACTGTCTGAAGCACACTGATAATTAGTAAGAGAATAAATGCAATCAAGCAACCAAGGCCCTTTGATCACAGAAGCATAGAGTGGTTTGGGCTGGAAGGGAGCTTAAAGATCATCTAGTTCCAATCTCCCTGACATGGACAGGGACAGCTTCCACTAGACCAGGTTGCTCAAGGCCCCACCCAGTCTGGCCTTAAACACTTCCAGGGATGGGGCATCCTCAACTTCTCTGGGCAACCTGTTCTAGTGCCTCACCACCCTCACAGTAAGGAGTTTCTTCCTAACATCTAATCCAAATCTCTCCTCTTCTAGTTTAAAGCCATTCTCCCTTGTTCTGTCGCTATCTGCCTCTGTATGAAGTCCCTCTTCATCTCTGACTGGTTTTTGTTTAGACTAGAGGGTCAACAAAGAACATCCCCAACCTCTGCAGTTTGCTTCTGCTGAGTAGGACAGTTTTCGTAACAGCTAATCCTAATCTTCTCACTAAACATTAAGTTTTTTCCTTCAATCTACTACAGTCACAGATGAAAAATAGTTTCTGTCCTTTTGAGCAGCCTATTTCATAATGGAATGCTTTTCTGATCCCCACTTGGTGTTATATCTTAATTTAAATACCTGACTTTTTATGGGAAGAGATACATTTGTTATATTAAAGCTTACAAGAGATGCGGTACAACCACAGAATAAAATTGATTTTTGTTCTGATCATAATAAAGCTATCAGACACTTGGGTATATAATATGGTATTTTCATGTGGGTTTGCTATATTCAGGATAACCTGTTTCCATTTCACCAGCAGGGAAAGTTTGGAGCCTCTCTTGTGAGACCTTTTATATAAGAGCACTTGTTCGGTGAGAACTCTACCTTTTTACATCTCTTCAGGAAACATACTTTAACTCCCAGATCACAACTGGAAGTTATTTTGCTTCTTATTGAAAAATTTCAGGATGTCTTCGGTGACTGGCCCCGTTGCGCTGTACTACAGTGTTTATGTGTCTGGCACTTTGAGCCAAATGAGGTGACAGACAGCACTCTGGGCTTCAGTGTACACTTTCAAAATCACTGACTGGCTCTGGATTGAGAAAAATGAAAAGTGAAGAACTTTGCAAGATGGAATCAATTGCACTGTTCATGAAGTGTTGTGCATTCTCACCTGAGGAAGTGTTGTCATTAGGACAGTAAGGCCAATGATGTTTTCTTTCTAGAAAAATCTTACTTTATGTGTCTTTCTACATGATAATAATATGGCTGCATTTTGAGGACAGTCTTGAGTTGAAACCTGATGATTTTCATTGTGAGTGAGGGTGGCAGAGTCTAACATATTAAGTTTTTGCAAATTTATGTGGCATATTCTGCTGTTCTAAGAGGATGTTTTGTTTTTGTTATTCTGCTTAGCCACAAATGGGATTTAATTTTCTAGTCTGTCTTACCTTCCTCTTTGCTTTCCTTCTGTAAAGACACCATTTGTGAAGTGTAATTAGAACTAAACAAGAGTTTAGTACATTGTCTGGATTAAAGCACTCTGCTTTTTGATGAAAATTGTCTAGAATCTGACAATAAAAGGACAATGATTTATTGAGTCTGTGGTAAAGCACGAGAGGAAAATGTTTAGGTGATTATCCATTGGCAGCTAAGTAATCTGACTGAGTAAAAAGAAAAATGCTGCACTGTTGATCACTTTAGTTTTATGCCTTTTTAACTCTTAAGTGAGTGGTATAGCAAAATTTAAAAAGGAGGAATAAAGCCTGTGGTAACTCTGGCTTAAGAGTGCTTTAATTTTCATTTAATGTGCATTGTTACAATCCCAAGAGTGAATCCAATGAGCTGATGGTCCATGTTCCCACTTCAGCTCTCATTTGTCTCCAGTGTAAATCTCTGATGCTAGCCTAAGGAGAATTAGAATTAGCAAAATCAGACTTCTCTAAGACTGGTGTAATAAACCTGAGGGTCAGGTAATTTGTATACTTTTTCTAAGGACAATATTTTTAAATGTTCTTAAATGCATGAGAGAAATTTAGATGTCTCTTCTGTGGAAAATGCCTATGTGTTATTATCCTTGTAACATAGTTCCTGCAAATAATTTCTGATTTTTGTTGGGGTGGCTGGGATCAAGCAGCTTGAAACAGAAAATGCTGGATGGGTTGTTATGAAATAAAGTTACTAAGAAGTGCTATTGACATTTACACTAGCTTGTCAGAATTGTGTCTAGGACTCTGCTTTGTAAGAGAGCTACCTACCTAGAGCAGGCCACATCTACACAACTGTGCAAAGTAAGGGTGTATTGACACTCACACATTCACCTTGCATGGCCTTCACATGTTAATGATCTTTGAGATATAAGGAATGTGAGTCCTAATATTAACTTTGTAAAATGAATGTTACCTAGAACTGATGCTTATGTCAAATGCATGGGAGCAGATTGAGACAGAGGAGGAGAAAAATGGAAAATTTTTCTTAAGAAACATCAGAAATTCTCAACAGCATGTATTGGTATACCATTTGCTGTACAAGTCTTCAGTATCTTTTTTCCCTCTCAAGGCAAAAGGTGGGTAGCACAAAATAATTTGGATACAAGTTTGCAAGGTTCATACCTGAATTGAGTAAGATACAGTACAGGCTGGTTTGCTTTCTGAAAGACTGCTGTGAGGAAGAGGAGGGTAAAAGAAAAAAACACTCTGGCTTTTAGTTTGTACAGCTAGAATCATGAAGGGATGCTGTGCAAGGACCGTGAATATTGTAATAGTGTTTCCTTTAATTGGCAAGCAGTCTGGGAAGAGCTCTGGGCGAGGTAAGCCCTACTGAAACAAGTACCTTGTCTACCACCACCAGCCCAAGATAAAGACTGTGCTGCTGTGCTTTCTCCTACGTTTCTGTTCTGAGTCTGTTTTTTGTGTCATTTGCAGGCTCAGGAGATTGTTTATGAGAAGAAAGTGGCAGCAGCTTTGAGGCTGTGCCGTGAGTGTCTCGGCATTTGGTGTGGCATTAGCCAGTTTGAGCCATTGCACCAATGGGGCTCTGGCATTGTTCCCCAGCGTGTGTGCTGCTGGCCTCCTCTGCCAGGGAGCTGCTTCTCCTGCGCCCCTTCAATCAGATATCCATGTTGAAGCTGAAGTAAAAGAGCAATGAAACTGCCGTATTTCTCTAGTGGCCCTCAGACATGTTTCAGCATCTTAACAAGGTTATTGTGGGAAGCATTCCATTCACTTACTGTGCTGGCAGGTGAATGGAGGTACAGGGAAGTTTGGCAAATCACCAAAGTAACAGTGAATGCCTGACAGAGTCAAGGACAAGTCTAAAGGAGTTATAACGCTTCAAAACACTAGCAAACTAATTAATCATTAACTAGTTTATCTCCACTATTGCCAATAAAGCTGAGATGGTTTCTTCCACTCAGCTTTTTCCTTAGAAGTGCCAGTAGCATTTAGAATAGCATAGAAGTTGCCAATAGCATTTTTATCCTGATTTAAATTCACAGTAGAAGAAAACTACTGATAAAAGAACTGACATGTGTATCAGTATCTATTAGCAGTTGCCTTGTCTCCCGTAAGGCAGTTGGTGATGCCTACAATGAACTGGCTTCAGTTAGGCCTTTGAAAGAGTTGCCAGGTATCATAAAATTCCTGCCTATGTTTCTGGTCCAAGATCAGCCTTTCCATCAAGCCTGCCGCACAATCTCTTTCTGGATAGTTGACATTTTTTCACAGGTTCATCAGTTGTGAACTTTTGTGTGGTTTTTTTTTCCTTTGGCTAGATTTAAAAAGGCTAGGCGAATGGGCAAAGCTGCCACTAACCTTAAAGGAATTCCTGAACATTCCTTATGATCAGGAATGTAACTCCTCTGCTTTTTTCCTACAGGCATTGTAGTTGTGCCTTTAAAGCTTGTCTGTGTAGAACATGGAACTTAGCTTTTTTTGGACTGATTTTTTTAATGTGTCTTTCAAACTGACGACCGTATATATTTGTAATAAGTTTTTTTCAGATTCTCGTGAATTTTGTATTTTTTAATGAAAAAGAAACAGGTGCAGAAATCCTGTTTGTTTTTCAAACCCAGGCTAGGAAGTCTAGAAAGAAAGAACTTATCAGCAAAAAGCTATGGTGAAAAATATTTCTAAAGGCAAATGTTTTGAATAACCTGCACACTGCAAGTGTAAAAATAAATAGGATCTTTTCAGTGTTTGTGGCCTCCTCTTGTTCTGTTTTCAGGAATGCTCCCTGAAACAAGGGGACTGATGGTTCTTCTGAGTTTATTTCAGCTCATGTTAATATTGCATGCTTTAAAAATAAATCTACTCCTTCATTTGAAATTAAACTATACATTCCCAAAAAGCCAGAGAATATTCAGCTTAAGGAAATAATTAGTTATTTGTTTGACAGTATTGTATGGAACCTTTTTTTTCCCTAAGACATTGCACATCTATTTTCAGTATCCCCAAAAGGAATTTACATAGCCAATTATTTCCATGCTCCAGTAACAAAAGTTTAGAGATGGGAATATTCTTTGATGGCATTGCAGACCCTAATTGCTAGGGAAAAATAAAAGGTTTGAAGCTCTCCTGTCCGGTGTATCAATACAGACTGATTCTCTTTTTTTATTGCTTGAAAGCTTCATATCTGAGCTACAGAAAACTGAGCTGGGGAGTGTAGTGTAAGTCTTTGGAAGAGGTGTCACAGGGAGGGAAATTATGGATTAGTATCTGTGAGATTGTAGGGAATAACTTCCATACTAGACAGAAAGAGTTGCTGCTCCTACTGATTTAGTTAGTCTGCCTTTTTGGACAGAGCTTTGTGTGATGAAGCCAAGAAGGCGTGAAGGGGATGAAAAAATTGGATTTTTTTTACACATTCTTTTTCTTTGTTGTGTGTAAGAGAGTGCTAAGGCACAGATGTACATTGAATGCAATCGTTATACAATATTTAGGATGACTGCAAGAAATGAGGTGGAGGCTTCTCTGTTCTGTGTACCCTCATCTTTCAGTGTTGTGGTTTTCATTACAAATGTCACAATATTACAGTTGCTGCCCTATGTCACTTACTAAGAAAGAACCCAGTTGCTGTCTGTGACAAAATGCACCATGGGGTACAGCCAGAGTTCTGAGCAGTCTTCAAGCCATCACCATCAGAAAGAATGGCATGATTTCCATATGTGCTTGCATCTGTTTTGTTTTGTTGTTTTTTCCTACAAGATATAACCCAAAATCTATTGCCAGCTGCATTGTTCCGCTTGAACAACTGAGGAGAGATTGTGCATAAAACCAGCAACGAGTGAATGAGATTTACATCTACAAAAGCAGGAACGGCATAGCTCCTTCTTCCTACTCAGGTAAATCTTTCCTGGCATGTAGCTCAGTATTTCCAGAGCTAGAAGCCCACATCCTCCTATCAGGAGCCCTGAGGTTTGAGTGCTTTCTCTGAAAATTGCGAAAAGAAATAGGAATCCCCCATTAACATTAATATGGTTTGGCTCAGGTTCAAAAGTATGGAGTCACAGAAGAACAGAGGAGATCTGTGTTCTGTCTCAACTTGTCTAACCTTTAGCAAATCCCTCACGTTAGAGCCTTAGGTGATTGTGCAGTTCTGGAGAACTGTATCCAAGGGGAACATGCTCTGTTCACACCTGTAGGAGGGTGCATGGTATGCTGCCTTCTGCATCTGGTCATCTCAGTTGGTTTGCATAGAATAAAAGGAGCCTTCATCCAAGTTGCTTCCTGCTTCCTTTGAAGAAGCTACCACTTGCAACGAAGACACCTTGTGTAATTATAGCTTTAGATTTTTTGTTAAAATATAATGTGATCATTTTCACGCAGCTGGCTCAGAAGGCAAATCAACCACTGTTTGGGTAATGCAGTGCTATGGCAGGGCTTGGAGGAGCCTAGCCCATCTCAGCCCAGGATGGCATAATCTGAATCTCTTATACTCCTGTAATATTTTAAAATATATCAAATACCCTAAGTCCCAAACAGTTTTCATGACAATCATCAATTCTGATTATTGTGGTATTCAGTTACTTTTCCTGTCTGTACCCTTTTTATTGGCTGTGGAAAAGGGCTCCTAAGGCATCTGCTAAAAAGGGATGCATCCAGTCGTATTTGAATGAGCTTTAAGGCAGATTGGGTCAGGCTGAGTAGCCAGACAAGCTCCTTATTTAAAACCTTTAACATTATCATCTCAGAAAGGCACATGAAATCACAACACCATTTCTTATGTACAGGCCCCAGCACTAGGAAGCTACACATAGCTCATAGCCCAAGAACTTGAGTCTCCACCTGCTGAGTTCAGTCTGTAATGGTTGAGCATAAGGAAGATCTTCCAAGGTTCTTTTTCCTTTGAAATCAGAGGTGAAACCCTGCTACAAGCGTGAGCAGAAGTGTATAAAGTAGACCAGAGAGCAAAAGCATCCTTGTAAAAACCATCTATCTTATCATCTCTTCATCCTTTGAATGAACCCACAGAAGCCTGTAAGAGCAAAGTATGATGGTCCTAGAGCTCACCAGGTCTGGACTAGGGCGGACTCAACTAGTTTGCATCAACTCAGAGGTTTCAGAGATTCTAGCAAATTATTTTGAAACAGCAGTTGTTTTTCCCCTCATGTTTGTTTTTTCTGTTGTTAGTTTTGAGGTGTAAATCAAGGTTGTACCTATTTCTCCATGAGTAACCAATCAAGAGAAGAATCTACAAAAAACAGCAGCTAAGAGAGTGACCACAGTGAGAGCATTTTGTTTGCTGTCTGCTAACCTTAATCCTGCGTGCCAGTCACAGATGCACCTCCTGAAACATTATTTAAACAGGAGCTAAACCAAGCTACTCTGTCATAGAGAACACTTTGTCCTTTCCAGCACTTTTAATTGCACAATAGTGCATGCTTTCTGCCCCTCAAAGATTTGAGGTTTGAGTGTACCCGTGGCAAGTTTGCTTTTGGGGAGGTTTTTTCCCCCTTGTATATTAAAGTTAAGTAAGAAAAAGTGTCTTTCTTCGTGAGGTCCTGTCCTTATCTGTAGAAGTTAATAGCTCCCATTAAAATTTCCCTCTTCCTGTTTTCCTTGTGTACACTCCTTTTATATCAAAATGCAAAGTTATGAAACTGGAGTTAGGACATTCACATGCATTTACAAAGAACAAAGGTGATATTTATTCAAGTTGTTTGTGGTGTTTGCTTTTTTAATTTCATATTTCTTTATTAATAATCCCTCATTTGAGTCTTTATTCCACATTTCATACTTCACTTTAGTTACGGGTTTCTTGGCATAGGTACACCAGGTATAGCTGTTAAAAAAAAAAATTCACAATCACCACCTTTTTATGACTGGTTGCAGTAAAATAATGTTAATTCAGACTGTGGAGACATTAAGGTTGAAAATTTCAAGCAAGGAGCAGGAAGAATTAAGTACATGAGCACTGTGAGACTTATGGGCAGTGCAGGACCAGATCAGACTCCCATCTTCTTCCAGATCTGTACAAATACTGAAGCCCTTGCTAGGCAGACATGTTACTTTCCCTGCTTCAAATACCACCTCATACTCTAAAACTCCTCAGGTGAATGTGTCTCACTTATCATTAGGCATAGTTTCAGGATCATGCCTCACTAAAAAGCTTAGTTTTAAAAGCCTCATTGTTCCTGCTTCTAGGTGAGTGGAAAGAGAAGGCACAAGTGAGCTACTGGTGCTCCTGATGCTGCTGCTCTCTTTTCTGTCTCAAGGGGTGTCTCACAGCCCATGCCAGACGAGACAAAAGTGTTTTAAGAAAACTGGCTGCAGGGCAAAATAGACTTTGCCTGACTCCAGGGCAATAAGTTGCAGTGCTTCTGTAAGACCTTTCTCATCACCGCAGTGCCCTACATCCTCTTCTAGCAAAGGATTTTAGGAATAAGCTCCCCTCCCCCAATAGCAGCTCACGCAGGCTGATGTGAAAAGGCTGCATATTTGCTCACTGAAAATGGCAACAAACAAGAAATGTCTGGTTATTAATTCTCTTTCCTTCACATACACGTTTTCTTCATACCACTGGCTGGAGCCATTCATCGGCAATGGGCAAATGACAGGCATGGGGTGATGTTCTGGCCAAATTCCACTTCAAGCTTTATGCTAAGGTTCATTTTCACAACACCATTTGCACTATGTTGAGAAGTGTGAATGTTTCTATTGTCAAGATTCCTCTTCAGAAGTTTTTTCCCATTCTACATTGAAGGGAAGTAAGACAAGCGTTTCATATTTAAAGGAGCCTGTAGGTTGGGCTGCTGGACCTACAGAGGTGGACTAAAGCAAACAGTGAATAGAAACATTGAACACTGGCTTTTTAAACTCTGATTGTTTAGATTCAACACAATCTTCTGCATGAATTTCAAGTTGCTCGACTTACATGAGGTAAAACACAGTAGATTTATGAATATATATTTCATTTTTAAATCCTAATTGCTATTGGCATTCTTGATTTGGGTTTAAGTTCATAACTAGTCTGTGGGTTTAATCCAGTGAACATAGAATGGATGCAGCATTTAATACACGAAAACGTATAATCCAGCACAGTGACCATGAAATAGAATGGGTAACTTGGGTTCTTCTGTTGCCTTTCTGGCAAGTAGTGGTGGGACAGAAGAAACCAAGGTTTTGGGTTTTGTTGAATCCCATTTACTCTTTTCTCCACGATTGCTGCGTGGAGAAAAACTTGAAGGACCCGGGTTACCATTATGTAACTCAGTAACATCTTTCAGTGCTGTTTCCTTCAGTTACATATGGATTATTTATTTTGCTTCACCTCTGTGTAAGAGATATGTGTGAAAGGAACTGCCAGCAAAAAGTCAGGGTCAAGTACAAATTGTAGGAGAGGTGAGGAAGCTTGGACATCATATTGCGGTTTTGTGTTGTCTAATTTTCTTGCAAATGAGTTTCCAACTTTCCTGTCCACAGTCAAATACTACTTGACTACAGCTCTATTACATTCTGCTTTCTAGATAATGCTTCTGTGAAAGAATTCCTATGACTCTTTGCTCTGCATATGCAGAGTTTCAAAAGCTGTTTGAGAAACTGCAAAGCCCAAGGCATTTCTGCATTAAGGAATCTTTCCTAACATGTATGACTTTAATATTTCTTCACAATAAAAGATTTCACCAGGGGAAAAAATGTTCAAGATGTGGACATATGACATTTATTGTATTACATATAATTTCAGTTCTTCTATTTGTTTGTTGCAGATGATAAATATGCTTACTGGTATACTTTTGACGTATTAACATTCATTTTTATATCTCTTCCTAAGTTAATCTAGTTTAATAACTTCTAATACTGTCTTTTTTTACATAACCAGTTTTGTGTTAAGGCTGCTAAAACTTTTCAACTATTACTTTATTTTTGTTTTCTTATAGATTTTGTGTTTGAGGGGAAAAAAGTCATAGATTTTATGTGCAATCATATATATGGCTGCTTATAATTTGTAGCTATAATACACACATATTTTAACAAGAAGGAACAAAATCAGCAACTGTAATTTTTTGTTTTGCTTTAGTATGAGAATTCACACTTCAACCTTTGTAATAACTCATGTGACCTCTAGTCAAGAATCCGAAGAGTAGAAATTGTAAATCTCCTGCTAGTTTAACTCCTCTCTGAGGGTATACACTGAGGAGTGGTGTTATGTATCTTGACAAGTAGTGATGACATGTTTGATTTGGTTTTGCATGTTTGCATTTGATAGACCTCTTGGGATTTTTCTTGCTTGTATTTTATTCAAAGAGCACATGAAGACCACATATATATTGCTTAATTTGTGCTGAACCACTGATGGGTTTATTATTCAAAGAGAAAAGCATAAAATTGCATTAATGATGTTGTCACAAATGAAAACATAGGATTTCCAGAATTCTATGATGTTTCATTTATTTGTCGTACAGATATGGCCCAGGGATGAAGGAAGTTTAAGAAAATTGAGGTAATTTTGTGAATCTGATTTTATAGCAGATATTTAAACTGCCTGGAGAATCTGTGAGAGAAAAGAATGTGTAGACAGAGATCTTGGAGCATACTTTCTTTTCCTTGTATGGAAATCCATCACTTCAAGCTAAACTCAGATCAGAACTCCCCTGGCTGAATTATCAAACTGTCTCAATGTGGTATCACTGTTATCTTGCCATAGTAGTTGTAATCTGGTTTCCCATTCTTCTTAATAGGCTGGGCTAAAGGTCACATTATGTCTGGTGACGGGAGGAGTGAACCATGGTAATGTCTCTTACGCAGATGAAAATATATGTGGACCTTAGGTAATGAGAGACCTTCATTTTAGCATATCTAAAATGGGAATATGTGCCAAACTTTTCCTGAATTTTTCTCAAGCCCTGAATTTTGACCAAGCTCTGAATTGAGAGTAAATAGACACTCAATTGAGAGACATGGTAATGTCCCATATGATAAATTCCTTTGCACCTGGGGAAAGATATTGCTGAGCTTTTTGTACTCCTAATTTTGGTCACTCATAAAGCCAGGCCTTTTCTTCCCATACACATCTGTACAACCAAGAGAAAGAAATCATCTCTTCCTCTGTAGAAGTGACAGGAAAAAAAAAGAAAAGAACCCAAGACAGTTCATAAGTGGGCCGAGGCCTTAAAAAAATTGTATAAATATATATCTGTCAGTGTGTGAGAGGTAGTAGCTCAGAAAATAAATTAAACATAAGGAGATTAAAGGGGCAGACAAGTGAGAGATGAAAAAAGAGATGTACTGACCTTGCTTAACTTGGAAAAGCTAATTAATAAAGAGGGAAAACACGGTTCAGGATTCAGCATGAAGATGAGCTTTTTTTTATGTGATGCTTTTTAACAATCTAGGACATTGCTATAGAGAATAATAATCTGAAGAGCTGTTATTTCTAGTAGAAGTGATTCTAGACTGTAGCATGGTAGCCCAGTGACTGTAGAAAACCTGTGAATGATTTTGTTCTTAGACTCTTAAGCAGAAAAATTTCTCACTGGGAGGTGTGGAGGACCAACCTTTTATGTTCCAAGGTAACAACAGAGGGAGCTGAAATGTGATCATTGACACACGCATGAATAAAGGGACATCTCCTTTTAATTAGACAGTGTCCATCTTATATAGTTGTAATGACACTTCTTTCATATAAAAGTGGAAATGAGAAGAGATACAAAACAAGCAGATGTTACCAGCGATATTGAAATGAGCAGCAGAAGACTGATTTATAGAGTAATGAGTACCAAATGTGTTGTTTTACTCTTAAAAATTTTAGTAACATTCTGTTAAATTTTCCCAACCCTCATCCTCTTTTATGCTACATGCAGATAAACCCTATTTGAATGTAAAAACAATACTGGATTTAACATGTTGGACAAAAATGTGTCCATACTATAAAAATACAATGTTAACAAAGCAAACCAACTTTCCATTTAATGACTTTAAAAGTAGATTTGCTGCTAGTGCATTTCATCATACCAGGCAATCTGTAACACACTTCCTGCAAGTGCAATAACAAGCCGAGTTGTTTGTAACCCAAGTGATGTGTCAGGGGAGGGAGAGCAATCAGAATAGTGGTTTTTTATTTCTACATATAGACAATACAGGAAACTGTGTAACAGGTTCTGGCATCCTGTTGCCTTTGAGTTTTACGTTATTAGTGCTAAGCAATTCTAGTAGAGTGGATAGTCAAGTTCCATGTTTCTAGAGATGAATAACTAAAAGGAGATGCTGAGAAGATTTTTTATTCGATGAAAATAAACAGTCAAAATGTACAGGTTCTATATTTTCATTCAAAGGTGGAATTTTATACATGAACACTGAAGGTTAAGGCCCTGTTTTGTAGCTTTGCTCTGTTGCTGTATACTTTCACACTTCCAGTGTCCCCAGATTTACATTAGTCTGGACCAAAATTTGAGCCGCATGAAGTTCTTAGGAAGCTGGATTTTACTTTAGCCTGGTTTGCCTCCTGACAGTATATATCAATGCATAAGATGCTTGTTTTAGAAAAAACACACCATTTTTTACCAGCAAAAGGTGTGCCCATCCATCTTCAGTAGACTTCTACTGTGTAGCAAGAGTAACAAGAGATCTTTGTCTTTGTAGGCGGTGCTGTGATTGCCAGGCAAAACCCTTCTGAAATGTGCTAGAAATAAGACTTCATAACAGCCCAGGAAAGATGAAGACAGCGTTGTTTCCAATGGAATTTATCCTTACTGCAGCTGGTAGGGAGAGTTCACTGCAAATAATTGAAATAAACTGTACTTTTGCCCCTTGAAGGTTGAAGTGAACCTGTCAAGAAATATGATAAATGTAGTAATTATGGTAAGAGGAGTGATGCATTGGTTCTGGCTTGAAATTTCCCAAAATGTCACTCTCATACACTTCTAGAAGGTGACTTTTACCTGAGTTCTGGGAAGCCTGCCTGTGTGTGCAGCACGGTACAGCTGGAGTTTCTCTGCAGGCAGGTGGTGGGGCACAGCAAGGCGTGGGGAACGGCTACCTGCTGCTGTGGAGGAGTGGGGACAGATGAAGGAGATGAGACAGGGAGAGAAATTGGTCAGAGAAAATGCTGAGGCCTCCTCTTCAAGAAGTTAATCCTTTGGTATTTTCCCTAGAGAAAGTATTTTGATTTTGATGAATCTTCTGGTTTCCATCAGCTGAAGGAGCTTGCTCATCATTTTTGGGAATGGTCAGAGTGCTTGTGTAGATGTCCTCAGGGACACTTCTGTATTTTGAAACATTCTCTGACCAGTGCCATGTGAAGGGTGCAGTGACTGAAAGGTCACAGGAGACATTTGCTTTGACCACTCACGGAGCAATGGGGTGATATTTGGGCTGCACCAAGAGCTTAAAGGAGTATTAGCAGCAAAGAAATTGAGTTAAGTGATTCAAGAACTGCAAGACTGACCTGTTTAATTGTGTTACAGTACATGCAACCGTGAAAGCCTGTAGTTTTAAGTAATTAGAAAGTAGCAAGGTTAGTGTATGAGATGTAAGCTGGGCAGCAAGAGAGAAGGGAAGAGAACTGAACAAAAATATGAGGTAAATTCGAGTCAGTGACTCCGTGATGCCTGAGGAAAGACACAAATTCACGATCACAGATTCTTCATTCCTAGAGCTTTTCAAGTATTTCAGTGGTACAAACTATGTGCTTTGATTGGTGTCACTTGTTAATTAATCTGACAGAAAAGTACCGGAGGTTAAATAGAGGTGTTACTGTAGGGTATGTGGACAGAGCAGCAGAGTTTTAAAGAGCATTTGAAGAGAATGCTTCTTCAGTTATGTTTGTTGTGCAAAACAAAATTTCAGATTTTCCCACTTGAATTTGGATACTCAATACGTAGCCAAAGACAAGCAATTAAACTGGCACATACTGTATTGTTTGCAGGGATGCAAAGCTAGGTCACGTGCTCTGTGGATTTTTAATAGTAATTTCTTCACTAACCTGAAAGCAACAGACAAGTGCTATAAGGTGCTATAAAACTTTTTCCATCATAACTTCAGCACATGATCAAGTGGACACAACCACTAGTCCATCCTATTTTTAGTGTGTCCATTGTGGCTGCTTCTCCACCTTGTTTTTGAGGAAATAATATGCGGATGAGGAAGAAGCTGTAAATGTAAATGATCAAGACACATACTGGCTTGCACTGAGGACCCCCGTGGTACACTGTACTGACAACCAGAGCTAGAGTGACAGTGCCAGGAATCAGAAGCAGTATGGCGAGGTGGGACTCCAGCTCACTGCTAGCTACAAACAGCAAAAATGAATCGCTGGCAATGAATCGTTGTTTCAAGTGTCCTTTGCTATTAAAGTGACAAAATATAAATGCATGAAATAAAAGCAGTATAAGCTAAGGCCCCCCACAGTCAGGATTTTCTGAATGATCTGCATATAATTAAAAAACATTAGGCCCTTTCAAAGAAGTATTAGCTTCAAAGTCTATGAGTACTTAGAAACCTAATATTTACTCATCATTATAAAGATAAGCTAGGATATGTACAGTCATTAATTAGAATTTGATATTTAGGCATCAGTGGTTTTCAGTTTAAAACTCTGTTGTAAAGTGGGGTTTTTTTAATGAGAAGTCATCTAGTAAATTCTAGGTCTGTATCTTCCTGTGGTTCAGTGGTTAGGGACCAGTTCAGTCAACCAGATAAATGTGTACTTAACTTTAAGGACATTTGTAAGAGCTGCTGTGTCCCAGTAGATCTCTGTTCATTATATTAAAAGACCAGAAGATCATGTTTGGGTGTGATGTGTTGTAAAGTGAGCCTCCGGTTGTGTGCATTTCCTCTAATATTGGCGCAGGGACAGGCCAGTCGACAGCTGAGGAGTGTCACGCTTCACGCAGTTTTACTATCCTGTTTCAAACTCATGTGGAGACATCCATTGCTTAGACATTTAGTGGTGTGGGCTTTTTTTATTGATTGGCAATAATTTCCTCTAAAAGTGAATGAGATTTTCCGTAGCTCCAACTTTAGGTAAACATTCAAATGACTTTAGTAGAAATGTCAGTAAAAACTCAGTAAAAGTCTTAGTATTTACCTTATGGGGAGTTCATTATGGGGCATAGACTTTCTATTCCTTGGACCAAAGCACCTTGCCATACACCACCATTTTACTGGACATGATGTTTACGTAATATGCTTTGGAATTCACAGTGGAAAACATAGACATAGTAAATGTGGTTTGGGTTAAGATCGTTCTGTAATTTGTGATTGGAGATGTAGCTGAGTATAATTTAAGCTAAAACTCTGCAATCTTTCTACTTGTATAGCTTGTTCTACAGAGGTTCCCAAAGCCATCTCAGGCTTGGTCTCTCCTTAAGAAATCTGGATTATAAATCTCACAAGGAAGAATGGGGAAAATTGCTTGTGGTGTGTCCTTCTGCTTCCTTTTT
This sequence comes from Ptilonorhynchus violaceus, assembly GCA_013397565.1. Lineage (NCBI taxonomy): Eukaryota > Metazoa > Chordata > Aves > Passeriformes > Ptilonorhynchidae > Ptilonorhynchus > Ptilonorhynchus violaceus. The sequence goes on from VZRJ01005005.1 coordinate 388,649, forward strand.
CTAATTTTATATTGAAGGAGTCTTACAGTTTATGTCTGGATAACACTTGAAATCATCAACCCACAGACTGATGAGTGCCAGGACAGTACTTTGGGAAATACTGGGCTACCTGCTTTCCTTATAGTCATGTCCTGGATATCTAAAGCTGGTCCCTGTCAGAGATTTCAAATTTGGTTAAATGACCCCTTCAGTTTGACCTGCTTCAGTCTTCATATTAAAGCACCATGGAATAATTAGAAAATTAACCATTTTAGATTTCCACTAACTGAAAAATTCAAGTTTCCATGGTTGAATTTGGCCACAGTTAGAAAATCTGTCCTAGTTTTCACAGAAGCTCTTGCATCCTTATGCAGTGGCAGTAGTTGTATCATGCAGAAAACCAACTGCTGCAGCTCAAAGTAATGCAGCCTGCTGTTGAACCTCTCAAGTTTGGGATATAAAGATTTGTCTTCAACATTTACATAGTAACCGTGCTGCTCTGTGTTGAAGTGAAGCACCTCTCTGAGAAGACACCGCAATGTTCAACTGCAGTATTTTAGCCGAGGCTACCCCAAGTGGTACTACAGTCCAGTGGACAATACTAAACAAGCAGGGAAAATAAAGTGTTCAAGAAAATGCCTTGTTCGCATAGAGACTTATGGAATGCCAAAAATAATCTTGTTCGTGCTATTGATTAAACTCTCTCAACTCTTTTGCATCTATAAAATGAGTGTAAGCAGACCTAGAGGAGACAGGCAGATCCTTTGATGGACTGACGCATGCCCTGAGGGCATCACATGTATAAGGTAGAAAGCAACCCAATCACTCATCTTGAGGTCCATAATCCTAAATATACCCTTCTTTCTGAAAGCTGTTTTGTATTTATGGGCTCCCACCTTAATACTGTTGAGTTTCTGGGTGTAGTTTCCTAATAGACATCTCTGATATGTTGATGAGGGAACAATAGAAGCGGATCACCTGAGTAATCTATTTATCTGAATGTCCATTCCATTTCATGTAGCTACTAGAAAAAATTACTAGTCTATGTGAATAGGAAACTTTTCCCTCCTTTCACAAGATTGTGGTCAGAGTGTGTTTGTTAGTGTTTTTCATTTATTTTAAAGGTACAGTATGAATAAAAAGTCTTCAAACCCTAATTACGAAGGCACAGGAGACAAAGAAGATGCTTTACACTGAGTGAAAATTGTTGCTGCTTTTTAGGACTTCCTCTGTATGAAGTCTCTTTGATTCCAGCAGATGGCATGCAGTCTTCAAAGCTTGCTGTGTGTGATCACAAATACTGCTCCAAGGAGCACACTGAGCTCTCTTTTTAAACTGTCTCACAAGTGCTTCTGTTATGCTACACATGATTTCTATAATCTCTTTAATGTACTACAGGAAGTTAGTATGTCTTCAAAGCTAAATTTCTTTGCTTTTTCAGGGCCCAGCCCAGGTAGTTTTTGTTGAGATGGTTTTCAATGAATATGAGCAGTTTGGCCAAAGCAATTTTGCTGGAGCAATAGTTGTGATGAAAGCAATCTGAATAATGAAAGTGTAGTGGCATTAAAAGAGAAGCAGGCACTCTAGGTAGAAAAATCCAAAACAATAAAAGAAATAAGGGAAAAGAATGGCTAGGAGTTTCTTGAAGAGGATGCATTTTAAGCTGAATATGCCACGTGGCGAGTGAAAAACTTCAAATGTCTTTTTCTTTTCAGCTTGTGAGATAACATCGTACTGGTGAACAAATACAATCTATTTATAATGTTATGCTATGAGACCTCTGCACTTTTGTAGAGGCTTCTGGCACTCAGAGATTGCAATGGTAAATTATTAGCTTTATAGTTGCTTAAAATTTCCTTGTAAATCAGATTTTGGAGAACAGCTGAGAAACACCATTATCTATAGTCAGAGCAGAATTAGAATCTGTTAGGGCAAAGAGGAGCAACTTGGGACGTTGATTTTTCATACACTGATTCAAATTCTGATATTTTCTGCATAGATGTCCAACTGGTTTTTTTTTGTCCCCTTAGTAGTTGCTCTTTGTGCAAACAGTTTCTGACTCTATCCACAAGATTTTCTGGAAGAGAGATTTTCCCCACAGGAAGCACTGAGGAATATTTTCAAACAGAATTAGTGCTGGATACGCTGTTATGTGCTGGCTTACTGACAAACATCTCATGGAAATGAATGCTTTTTTTTAGTGCATTTTTGGTTGCTTTTTATTAAGTTTATCTGAAGTCTTGTCAAACTTGGATCTACTTGTGTGCTTTGCAGGGTTTAGAGGAAAATACTGAAAATGTGAAAGATCAGCTATCTCAGACCTTCACCACTGGATGTCAGAGAGTATCTCTGATTGTTGGGTTTTTTGTCTTGATTTTTCTAGTTTTCTGATTGAATGTGCATAGCAAACCTAGCACTATTCAGTCACTTCTCAGAAAACCTTTATAAAGTAGAGGGCTTTTAGTACTTTGAGAAGTAACTAGTTGGATATGTATCTTCTAAAGCATATTGGAAAAGAAATATGAAGTTTTGGTATGAAAGGGAACTTCTGTTTGAAGGTTAAAGCAGTAACATCTGTGGTCACTGTTTTGAAATCACCTGGAATTTTACAGCACAGCATTAGTAAGACTCCTGATGCATTACGTGGATACTTTCATGCTGCTATCAAAACTATAGGGAACTTTCAAAGTAGATACCAAGAACAACAGTCATGGTGGGATGGGCAAGGAGGGTTTTCCTCATTTTTTGTATTTTTTCTGCTCATTAATACATATCTTACTTTTAAAATAAGTAGTTCATACACAGATTTGGTGAGAAAATAAATACGGCGGTTGAGATTGGGTGGTTTTATCCCCAGTGATGTCTAGATTAATGCTAATAACTGTGTTCAGATTTAGTTAAGATTTGCTTAATTGTAGAGCTCTGATGCACCAATTCAGCCATGGTGGAGGGGAGTTACATGGCCGCTAGAAACTTGTTCTGTGTGAGTGATGTGGTCCAAAATCATTGGTGTAGCCACTTGCAGTGACAAACCTGTTAGAATTTACTGCAGGAAAAACAGTGTTTAAAGAGCCATTACTCAAGAAATAAATTCATAGGAGAAATTGCATTTTGTTTTCCCTTGTCATGACAAATTAATTCTTAGTGTCTATCTCAATCAGAGCTCCTTGATCAGTCTCTCTTTCTGCGGACTACTCTGAATTATACAAAAACCTCCACTCTTCTACTCCTTTTTGTCCCTAGCCAGCGTGTCTAGGAGCTGCTACATTTCTGGTCTTCTCACATTTTCACTGGCTTAATCTTTCCTCAGTACCCTTGAAAACTATGCTAATCCCCAGTAATTTCATAGCCTTTTTCTTTGTGCTGCCTGGCACACCCCGAGCAGAAGCAAATGCGAGATCATGATTTTACTTGTCTCAGAGTTTCTGAGGATGTAAGTAAATAGCTTTTTGCACAAAGAACTCTGTTATTGTAGAATTTGACATCATAATAATAATGATATGATTCATTCTTAGTTCTACTACTCTTCATCTCAGCCTCAGTACATAATTCTGGGGCAATGAAGCATGCATGTTCCCAGGTTGTTACATCACTATAAAGCCCTATCAACAAATTAACAGATATTCCACATGTGCATCATTACATAAATAAATTATCATCTTTATGGTAGGTATTATACTGTATGGTCTAAAACACACTTTCTTGCTTCAGACTCTGAGTGATGCATTGAATAGAATGCCTGAGATAGAAATGCACCTCACTTACTCCAAACAAGAAACAAACTGGTGGCCCTTCTTGAACATAGAATGGATATCCCTTTAAAGTTTGAAATACAGAGCAAATTGAATCTTGCCTAGGACCATGGAAGCCTACAAGGACACTTGTCTTGTGTGAGGTTTGGATAACTACCTTAGCTTTGTTCTTAGAAACTGTTGCTTAACCTCTTTCTGTCAGGCTTTGCCGTGACACTTAAATCAGAAAGTGAGTTAACTTGGACACCTCAATACACACTCACTTTGAGGTGTTCAAGTCAGGTTTTCGTAAGATTAGGTAGGAGACGCCTGAAGGCAGTGCTTTGGCAGGGTCCCAAAGGCACCACATGGCTGCCAGGTGCAAGGGCATCTGTAAAGCTTCCCATGGCTCTCTTCCATCAGACCCACCATGCAGTGAGTACAGAGGTGGTGTTACACTCTCCTTTTTTGCAACTTACTGCAGAAATTTCTCTCTCTCATTGTTTCAAACACCTAGGTGTTGTCCTAATTGCTTTGTTCCTATTTACCTGACACTTCCAAGGTGTTTCTAGATATGCAGGTACATATGTGTTTGTATAAAATACAATTACCTTCTTTCTAACAAAACCTGTGTGATTGAATGTGATCTGTTGGCTTCATGTGGCTTATGGTGCAGGGTTCCATGAAAAGTGAACTTAAGTTTACAATCTCTCCATAGAGACTAATTTTCTTTTCCACATAACATGCTATAAAATGCTATATAAAATTTAAGCTGCAAGTCAGTAAGAAAAATTTTGCTTAGGAAGAAGGTCTGTCTAAAGAGATTATTGAAAGCCGTGTATGTGGACATACACAGGGTGTGTGATTATGGATAGAAAATAATTCCTGCCTGGCAGATCCATCTTCTTTACCTCTCTTTGTTACTGTTCAGATGTATTGCTGCAGCCCAGTTAATACATAAGTCAATACACTAGTCAATCAGACATAAAGAAACCCCAGGAGGGAAAAAAAGGTGTCTCTTCCACGGTGATATATATTTGTGGAAAGACCTGGAATGGACATGGAAAAAAGGATCATGTGCTTGTAAAAAAAATGTGTCATGGTATACTTCATGTTCCTTTGCTCCTGCTATCAAATGGCCTATAGAATACCCTCTCTCCACAGGACAATTAAGCTTCCTGAGCCTGATTTAAAAGCTTGAGAAACTACTAAAGGAACTATTTAATGAGTATAAATCTCTTGACAACAGGGTTTTAAAAATGCAAGCAAATGTAGCATAAGTTTAAACTTGCAAGTTTGCAAAGTTGCAAACTCAGGTAGATAATGAAAAGTTGTTTTCCTAAATGATCTCAGGGAACAATACTTTTAAAAAATCAGAAGAAAGAGATAGATGTAATTGATAATTAATTCAGAGTAAGAAGTGGGGTCACACAGACCACTGTTTGTCTCAGGTTCAGTAAGAATGCTGCTGAGCAGCTATTTAAATATACAATTCTAGCATCAAAGAACTATTTAGTTTGGAAAAGACCTTTAAAATCATTGAGTCCAACTGTTAAACCTGCACTGCCAACTCCTCCACCAAACCATGTCCTTAAGTACCATATCTACACTAATCAACTCCAGGAGTGGTGACTCAGCCGCTTCCCTGGGCAGCCTGTTCCAATGCTTTTTGGTGAAGAAACTTTTCATAATATCTAATCTAAACCTCCCTTGGTGCAACTTGAGGCCACTTCTCTTGTTTTATCCCCAGTTGCCTGGGAGAAGAGACCAACCCCACCTGGCTACAATTGCTTTTCAGGCAGTTGTAGAGATGAGGTCACCCCTGCACCTCCTTTTCTCCAGCCTAAACGACCCCAGCTCCCTCAGCTGCTCCTCATAAGACTTGTGCTCCTTCTCTGTTGCCCTTCTCTGGACACGCTCCAGCACCTCAATGTCTTTCTTGTAATGATGGGCCTGAAACTGAACACAGGATTTGAGGTGTGGCCTCAACAGTGCCGAGTACAGGGGGACAGCCCCTGCCCTGGTCGTGCTGACCACACTATTCCTTATTCAGGCCAGGATGCCATTGGCCTTCTTGGCCACCTGGGCACTGCTGCTGTTCACCAGCACCCCCAGGTCCTTTTCTGCTGAGCATCTTTCCAGCTACTCTTCACCAAGCCTGTAGTGCTGTCTGGGGTGGTTGTGATCCAGAGCAGGGCCTGGCACTTTGCCTTGTTGAACCTTACACCAGTGGCCTTGGCCTGTGGATCCAGCCCATCCAGATCCCTCTGCAGAGCCTTCCTACCCTGCAACAAATCAACACTCCTGCCCAGCTTGGTATCAACTGTGAACTGACTGAGGGGCCACTTGATCCCCTCATCCAGATCATTGATGAAGATATGAAACAGGACTGGCCCCAACACTGAGCCCTGAGAAATGCCACCCGTGACCAGCCACCAGCTGGGTGTAACGCCAGTCACCACCACTCTCTGGGCCCAGCCATCCAGTCAGTTTTTTACCCAGTGAACAGTGCACCCATCCAAGCTGTGAATAGCCAGTTTCTCCAGGAGAATACTGTGGGAAATGGTATCAAAGATTTTACCGAAGTGCATGTAGGCAACATACACAGCCTTTCCCTCATCCACTAAATGGGTCACCTTGTCATAGAAGGAGATCAGGTTGGTCAAGCAGGACCTGCCTTTCATAAGCCTGTGCTGGCTGGGCCTGATCCCCTGGTTGTTCTAATATGATTGTGATTAAACTCACTCATTCTGTTAAACTTACAGAAGGTACAGTAAATGCTAACTCAGAGGAAACAACATGGTTGTAAATTGCTCCAGGGAGAAAAGTTCTTTTTCCCGCTGCAAAAAGGCAAGTCGTACTTCAGGGTGTAATACCAGTCCCTAGGCCAAATCAGGCTCCATAGTAAATTACTAAATCTCCACTCAGAATTCATTAGTGTCTTACAAATAAGAAGGAAAAAACCTACATAATGCAGTTAAAATTCAATAGAAGGGCTTAGTGCCAGCAAGCAGCTTAAAACCCTTGTTAATGCAGTCTGAAGCTTATGTTTCTCTTGCAGACTGAAGCTTATGTTACTCTTGTTTGTAGGAGTTTTGTGTTTGTAGGAGTTTGTTTTTGCACATTTTTGATTTTTCTGCCGAGGCTGAGACCTGATTATTCTACTGATATATAATCCAACATTTAACAACTGAACACTACATAGCAGGAGTGATGCCAAAGCTAATGTAGGTTTTGCACAATAAAACTCTTTTAGCTGTTTCCCCTGCATGGCCTTGCATATTGTGGCTGTATATGATGAGTTTTACCAGCTCCAGTGTGGTTTAAAAAATATATCTAACCTAAGAAATTAAACTGCTGAACTATAGCACATGCCATGGCACAGTGGAACAATATAGTCCCAGCCTGTCTCCCTAAAGAAGCTCAGCAGCTGTTGTTGTGATATAATTAATTTAAGCAGCAGACAACACTATTTGAACTCAAACTAGAAGTTTCTTGGTGAGCTCATGCTTGGGCCCTAATTTCACAAGAGTTGTGGCAAACCATTTAGGCTCCTTACATCCAACTAGTGAAATCCCTTTTGTCCTGGTGATGTTCCATAAGTTTTCCTAGTCACTCATCTTTTATCTAGCAACCAGAGTAGACCCTTTCCTACATACAAGATAGGAGTAAGCTGATTGTGTGGGGTGGAGCAGATCCTTCTCCCTGTCATGAACACAGCGTATAATCCTTAATAATCAATGTTATACTGTCTCTCCAGGGAAAGGGAAAGAGATACAACCCTGATCTAAGCCTTGCTGCTAGCAAATATTCTTCAGGGCATATTAAGCTCTCATTTACTCCCATGCAATCCCACTGATTGCTAGAAGGAGCTCTGTCAGTGAGGAATCACGAAGATTACTGTACACCAAACTCCATCATACCATTTTTGCCATGACTTTTCAGCTCCAACTATGTTTGAACCACTTGTCTGAGTACTAGGGAACTGGCAAGAGGAGATTTGCAGCCCATTCACTTTTTATTCTAAGGTCAAGAAAGCTGATTCAGCTTTCTATCTCTCCTCTTTTTTTCTTCTTTCATTAAGAAGACCAATCCTTCTAGGAACAATTGGACTTTTATAGCTGCTGTTTACTCGTTGCTTCAGAAGAGACCAGTGTTTGTTTTGACAACAAACATGTAGCTCAAGAGATGTTCTTAGACCCTGATCTTAAGCCTGTCTGTACAAGGTTGTTTTCTCAAGAATAGCTCTTGCTACCTAGATTGAAGTAATTGCTACAAAACAAAGCAGACTTTTATACTGAGAACACCTGCTTGATTAATTGACACAACTGAAATACCATGCACAGAATAAACATGGTCTTTCTTAATTTACCTTGTCCCCAGCATCTGTTTTCACTAGCCTTGTTATGGTCTTTGCCTACATTTTTCATTTAGATGAAAGATTATTTTTTCCCTCTAGTCTGTAATCTAGGTTTATGCCGAGCTGGGGGAGTATTTGCGAGATGGAGTTCTTTCCTTGTAACTGACTCAAAATAAAAGGGCATTGTCACTCAAGCACTGTGTAAATTGTTGACCCTTAACTTTTGTGAGGAAAGGAGTTACATTTGGTAGCCAAGGAAAAGCAAACAGTTTCCCTGGCCTGTTAGTCCTAGAAGCTTCAGTGGGAATACAAGAAGGAAAAAAGAAGTTGAAGAGATACAGACACCAGACTTTCCCAGAGGGAGCTGAGAAAAAACCTAAGGAAGATCCTTGGAGGAAATAGGAACAAAAACTGCCAGGGACCTTGGTGCTTTAATAAGTGATTTTCCTGCATTTTGACACATTATGTGTAGCAGCCATCAAGAGAAACAGATGACAGCTTAAAAAGTGCAGAAAATAGATTATCTCATATAGCACTGTATATCTTACATGCAAAATTAACTGTAAGTATTTAGATAATGTAAATTCAAATGCTTATGGACAGATTTTTTTTCTTGTACTATGTGCATACTGTGAAGATGAGGAAAAGTGGAAAGAGCAAGTAGCTAACTTCTTGATTATTCAGGCAAGAGATTGTTTCTTTGCCTAAAAGGGAGTAAAATTGAAGTTTTGTTTCTGATATTAACTTCTATTAATGCACTTACATATCACCTTGTCAGGGTAGAGTATATTTGAAATCAGTGCAGATACAGACTGTGTTCACTTTGGGACAGTTCTATACTAAGGTGAATAAAAACCAAATCTCCTGGGCTCAAAGGAGTTCCTCTCTTTTTTAGGGAAAAGTGTTGCCTCAGAAGGGGGAAGGGTTGGTGACACTGGGCTAAGCAGAACATCCTACTGAATTATTCAAAAGCCACCACATACATCTAGCTCTTGGTATGTGCTGTTTAATATGATCTGCTGTTTCATGTGACTACTTATTTTCCAATATTTGGTTCATTTTTTCTTAAGCATCTGTAGTTAGCAGTAAATATTATCATCTTCAAAGGTCTTGGTACTTACAAGTTCTCTGTGGACCTGTTTTGGCGCTTAGCTGTTTGGCTGCTTGTCACAATGACATAGGAAAATAATGAGCAGATTTAATTTATGTCTTTTTGCTCTGGCCCCAGTGGAGTTAGACTAAAAGATGATTTGGTCGGATGGGTTTCAGATAAGCTTTCAGAATGGGCCCTTTGTTTGAATAGCCATAGAAGCTCAGCACAGTGGAACCATGATTTATTGAACTAAGGTAATAATTTGCATGTTTGAGAGATCACAGCTGCTAAAATGCATTCTCCACTGTTTTGTCATACTTACCTATGTACAGAGGTACCATTAACATAGAGATTAAATTAGTGGTGTTCAGTTGTGTAGGAGGGCCTCTGGTTGTTGGTACACTTCTGGCTCTTTTGAGTACAGCACTGCCCGTGAGTTGGGGAGCAGTCAAGTTCCACTCTGTCATGCATTCATTTTTTTCTGTCAGAATGAAAATCTGAAACAGAAGGAAGCCATTAAGTTGTTAGCCATGTTTAAGTCCCTTCCCTGCATGCTTTAACATGGCACTGTTGCCTTTAGGGTATGAAGAAAGCTGTGCATGCGAGCGTGTGCTGTCAGTGGGAGACTGCAGAGGAGTAGGACGGATCCAGGGGGATCTGGTTCATAAGGGCCCATATTCTGCCCTAGTTTACATCTGTGCGTCTTTCAGTGACTTCAATAGGCACTGCTTGCAGTTGTGACTGCAGGTTTCAGGTGCAAAAATTCTGCATTCTCCTGGAGCTAAATATGATTTACAAGCTGCAAATAGAGGCACAAACCCTAGAGCACAAGGTCTCAGTCCATAAGAAAAAAATTAATTTCCATGACTCTGAGGTAAACAGATTTTCCTCTTTTACTAATTGGATAGAAAATTTCTGTTGCAAAATTCAGATTTTGTTATGTGCTACACAAGAAGCTTCTCTTATGCTTCACGGAAGGTTTATGTTTCACTATTGTTTCTTCTCCTTTCCTCCCACAACATACTCAAAGCCAGGAACAATACTTCCTCTCTGGTTCAGTGATAAATATCTCATTGCTGAGACCAGTGCTAATTCCCTTGCTGTACCGTTTTTCATGTTATGATATTCTTCTGTCATCGCTTTTTGTAAAATGTCTGCATGGTTAACATATTTTCCTATTGGCCCTTTTTCTGTAAAAACCCCATACTCATCAGAATTTCAGTCTGAAGGTTCACTTACAATCCTGAAGAGCTGGAGAGTGTAAAACTTTGAAAAGTGGAAAAGGTTCCAGAAAATCAAACTAAAATTAGCCCAAAGTAAAATCATCAAGTACTTCTGTTTACTGATCCATTTCAGTTCTATCCAATTATTTGCTAGTGAGCAAGACTCCAAGGTTTTCTTTTGAATTACTTTCAGTTGTCCATATTTCAAAATTTCTGAGGAATATATAATTAACTTGTAGTGAATAACAGGTCAAAACAAGTTATATATTCATGTTCAGAATGCAAGTGAAACTAGCTGCAATCCCCAGTTGCAAAGTTTGGAGCCCAAGTTCCTTGGGTTTTGGACACACTTCCACCAGTGATTTTGTGGCTTTGTGGCCCATGTGCATTAAAACTTCAGACACTGCCTCATCTTTCTCTTAATTCCTCAAGTTATGCACATTATCCCCTGGCTAATCCTTGTGTATCTCTGATACTTTCATTGGTAAGTCTTCAGGAAGTAGGCAAGCCTCACATTTGAGCTGTCAGAATGTGCATTGGTATTCTTTGTTATTCCACCATTAGCAGTGCATTTCATTGTGACCACCGCTGTCAAATATTTTTAAAATTGTAGAATAAAGAGTACAACACCTGGAGGGGTTTTCCCCCTTACAAAAGAAGGAGAAATATTCTCTAATATATTTTCAGGTGGTGCTATTTTATTAATGATCAAGTGTATTGGAAAGCAATGCAATTTCAATTTGAAAGGGAAAATCATGGAAATATTTGAATCAAAATGACTGGATTCTTATTACAGGTCTCATAACTTTCTGTTGAGAAAGTTTACGAAGACAACAAGCTATACAATATGAAAAAAAAGTTTTGATTCATTGGAAATGTCTTAGTACTGAGAACACTGAAATTTTATATATCTTTTCAGACTCATTTTAGGTTTGTAAACCTCAGACTTATTGTTGTAGAAGAAGATTTTCTAAAATCTTGTCCTAATCTGGCATAAGACCAGATCTCAAAAAGTATATTTTTTTAATAATAAACAATTTGTTCTTTACCTGTTTCTCACATTTAAATAGACAGCCTTAACTTTTAGGGGAAATGTTTGATTCAGAGCAGTATTTTTAGTATTTTTTTTCCAATTTTAGTATTTTGTATATAAAAAGGGGGTCTATTGCTAAGAGTTTCTCAGGCGTGAGAAAGTTAGAGGCATGACTTTTGCAGTCCTGCACTCATGTGTGTATCACTTTGTATTGGTTTTGCAAGGCCTGGTTTTGGTAGTGCGTGGTGGGGGGCTACAGGGCTGGCTTCTGTGAGAAGCTGCTGGAAGCTTCCTCCATGTCCAGCAGAGTTGGACATGCTGCTGGTCAAGGCTGAGTTGATTAGAAATCAGCCTTACAACACCTCTGTGATAACAGATTTAAAAAGAAAGAAAAGAAGTTGTTGCACAGTTTTAATTGCAACCAGAGAAGAGCAGGGTGAGAGAAGAGAACATGTGAGAAGAACAACTCTGCAGACACCAAGATCAGTGGAGAAGGAGGGGGAGGAGGCGCTCCAGGCACCGGAGCCGGGATTCCTCTGCAGGGCATAGTGAGGACCACGGCAAAGCATCTGTGCCCCTGCAGCCCATGGAGATCCACAGGGATGCAGAGATCCACCCACAGCCCGTAGCATAGCTGCATGCTGGAGCAGGTGGATGCCTGAGAGGAGGCAGTGAGCCCATGGGAGACCAAGGCAAGAGGGTCCCATGCTGGAGCGGCCTGTCCTTGGAGAACTGCACCATCTGGAAGAGTGACCCACGCTGGAGCAGATTGAGGTGGACTGTTGCCTGTGGGATGGACTCACATTGCAGCGGGTCGCAGGGAGCTGTTGCCCATGGGATGGACTCACGTTGGAGAAGTTCACAGAGAACTGTCTCCCGTGGGAGGGACCCCATGCTGGATCAGGGGAACAACTTCTCTCCCTGAGCAGTGGCAGAAGTCACGGGTGATGAACTGACCATAATCCCCATTCCCTGTTTCCTTGTGCTGCTGGGGTAGGAGGCAGGGGTGAGGGGAATGTGTTTTTAAGGGCTTGTTTAACTTCTCATTATCCTGCTTTGATTTTGTTAGTAATGAGTTGAATTCATATCTCTAACTTCGAGCCTGTTTTGCCCGTGATGGTATTTGATCAGTGATCTCTCTCCCAGTCCTTATCTCAGCCCATGAACCCTTCATTAAATTTTCTCTCCCGCATCCAGCTGCAGAGGGGAGTAAGCAAACAGCTTTGGTGGGTGCTTGGCATCTGTCCCAGGTCAGCCTACTACACACTTACTCAAATAGAAACCAGAGTTAGTAAAAAATCTTTTTCCTCTAACCACTGCCAATTCAATGAAACTGAAGGTTTTCTTGGGAAATGTGTAGTTTTCTGGCTAATTTTCAGTGGCAGTTGTTCAAGTCTCATTACAACCAAGTTAAAAGTATTCTCTTGACCTCAGCATTCTGATTATGTTACAATAAAATGTTAATGTTGAAATTAAATGTTTTCAAAAGATTAAGCAAAATGTTCTTGAATGCTTTATTTCGCAAATAAATCCTAATTTTTAAACTATTATCCTCAACTGGAATTAAATAAGACATTAAAATCTACATCTTCCTGCTAATGGAAACTTTGTTCTTCAGCCTTCTCTCCTATGAAAGTAAACAGCCGTGGTCTTTGGGGAAGCTGAGTTTTCCAGCTCCAACCCAGTAGTTTAGTCCATGAAACATTTGGATGATATATCCAATAAATTAATTCTGGTTGTATGTCTGCCATTTGAGAAGTAACTGCAAGAAGTATCATAAAGGCTACACCTTTAGAAGGACACTATTGCCATTTCAGAGACTTCTTTGGAGCAGTAAACATGCACTGTTTATGAAATGTGGGAGGTGATGGAATATGCGTCAGATTCCCCAGTTATATAGGATGGAAGTAATCCAGACTTTCCTCTCCCTTTTCGCATCTTGTGCTATAACTTCTACTTGATTTTTTGCTTTTTATTCTAGTGCCAACAATATGCCTAAGCAAGTAGAAGTCCGGATGCATGAAAGTCATTTAAATCCAGTGGAGCACAGATCCAGGAACATATGTGTGCAGTTCTGCCAGTCACTCCACAGGAATCTGCTCCTGACTCTTACTGTGTTTGGTAAGCTACATCTGCTGCTCTGGACACTCTGTGTGTGTGTCTGCATTTGTTCCTGTAGCACCACAGCCCCTGTCTCTGAACAGACAGAGAGTAAATAGGATGCCTATGGGCACTGTCTCTTTAGTTCAGGTGAGCAAGGTATTACTGACACAACACAGATCAAATCCACACCACTGAGGTATATATTCTATATCTGGTTTGGAATGGAGTGGGATTTAAGTCCCAAGGACAGTCAGATCAATGTCATTCGGTAGAACTAAATGAACTACACATTTTTTTCTCTCAGTGATTTGAAAAAAAGAAAGACAAAGACTCTTCAAAATTTTCTTGTATCTCTTAGTTTACACTCCACTGGTTTTAAGGTTTGTCTTCCCTCTCTGTAGCTGTAAGCCAGTGCTCCATGATCTCACCCTGAATATTGCCTCTGGCTTTAGCAGCTTCCAAATACAGAACAGTTTGACATTTTATTGTGGTTCACTGGCTCTTCGCCTGTTTCTTTTTCACTGAAAGCCCAACAGCCAAATGCAGCAAATTTGTAGACATACTCTTGTTATTGTTTGAAAGACCAGCTACAACTGGTCTTGAGCTGCAAATTTCGTATCCATATTTTCAGCCTGCAAAACCCTATACTGATACAGTGTTTGCTTTGAATCATCTTTAAAAGGTACCTGATGCTGGCCCAGAAAAAAGTTTTAAATACACATATATTTTTTATTGTATCAAACAGATACTTCAGAGTCATAGTAGCTGCAAATCACAGCTCAAGCTTTGCTATCAGCTTTTATTACACTTGGGACTTGGGCTCAGGAAAACAAAGGCATCTTGGATGTAAACATAAAATATCCATTCACAAAGACCATGTTACAAACTTTAACATGGCCTTTTTTTCCCCAGTCTATGCTTTAACAGCCTCCATCCTGAGAGAGATGTTTAAGTGTTACCACTTTAGAAATACACATAAGTTATGAAGGGTTTGTTTGTGATTTGAGAGCATCAGCACAAAGAGAAGGATGCAGAGCATCAAAAAAAGGAATAATACATGAGTCCTAAGAATCAAGTTTTCTTCAAAGATATGTGCAGTATTCCAGATCAGGCAGTCCCTTTCAAAACACCCCAAATTAAACTTAAATCTGTTTTCCTCCCAGGACTATCCTAGCTTTTCCTGCAGGGTTTTTCTTACTCTGTAAAATAGCTATTCATGCTGACCTTGTCTTCAAGTGGTACCATTCCTGTGTGGAGACCTAAATGTTGTACTGCAGAGAGCTGGATCCTAACTCTAACTCCTCTGTCAGTTCTGTATGGCCTTACATAAATCTCTGGGTGCCTCAATTTTGCTACCTGTAGAATGATGATATTGATTATGCTTGACTATCCCTCCCTTCTGAAGTCTGTACCAAAAGTCAGCTGCCTTGCGTAACCACTTTTCTTTTAGGCTGTTCTGGTTAATCAATGCACATTCAGCTATACTTAAGTTAACCCACCTGCTCTTTTTTGCTCTTCTTCCAGGTGTTATCCTGGGTGCAGTGTGTGGGGGTCTCCTTCGTCTAGCAACACCTATTGACCCTGACATCGTCATGTTAATAGCCTTCCCAGGAGATATACTTATGCGGATGCTAAAAATGCTGATCCTCCCTTTAATTATCTCCAGTTTAATCACAGGTAAGATCTATTAGCTATAAATACTTTAAGATGCTTTCTACAGATATCACCTGGTTTGCTTTTTGTGATGTAGGAAGAATAATGGTGTGATCCTGTCAGCATTTTGCAGTTGCAGTGTGTATTTCAGAGTTAATGTCTGAGTAACTTAGTTGGCTTAGTATGTATATGCTCCAGTGAATTTATTTCCAAACACATGTGCACATGCTACCATTAGAAATTTCTTAATATGCTGTTTGATCTAATGCCTGGATTGGACCTTGCAAATAAAATGGCATGGCACTAGTGAGCCTAGCCTTCTTGAAGGTGTGTGTTCAGCCAGACCATGACCAGTTTGCAGCAGTCAAGGGCAAAAGATGGTATGAAGATGGTTCTCTAGTTTTCAATGCCTCCTCTGCAATTAGATGGAATTTTAAATGCTTCTCTTCAAATTATTAGCAGTAGACACTGCACACGTAAGAACTGGAGGGAGAAGAATCAGCAATGTCTGGTGGTGCGAGTATCACAAGGATGAAAGTAGGCACCTGTAGGAAGTCATTAAACTTTGAAAATTGTAAAAGATTTTATTTTATAATTATTGAATTGGATATTGAGTATCAATATATTTGTTTGTTTCTTAAAATAAAACACGTGCAGGACTGTCTGGATTAGATGCTAAAGCAAGTGGCCGACTGGGGACGAGAGCCATGGTCTACTACATGTCCACCACTATTATTGCTGCTGTCTTGGGTGTGATTTTGGTTTTAGCCATCCATCCAGGGAATCCAAAACTCAAGAAACAGCTGGGTCAAGGGAAGAAGAATGATGAAGTATCTAGCCTGGATGCTTTCTTGGATTTGATCCGAAACTTGTTCCCTGAAAATCTAGTTCAAGCGTGCTTTCAGCAGGTTAGTCCTTCTACTCCTTGGATTTTTTACATCTTTTACTCACCAGGGTTGTCTGTAGAGTTAATGTCATTGTTTAGGTGAATCAGAGAAATGAGGATGCAAAGAGGAATACAGGTCTGAAGTCTTGAGCAGGTAAATGAAAGAATATTATTTATAGCTGTCTTGGTTTATGTTGTAGTTATTATTTAAATTTATAGGGTTTTTTTAAGAAGATTATTTTCATTTTGTTATTAAGTAAGCTTATATTTATTCCATGCTTTTTATACAGTATCTATGGTCATGAATGCTGGCATGGTCTTTCACCCGAATTGAATTTTATCTTGGCTGTTAGTTACAGAGATGATGGTTCTGCAATGCCCTGTTTGGAATATATGGATGATCTTCATTCCAGCTGGTTGCCAAATAAGTACCGCAAACCCCAACCTCTCATAACCTCTACTGCTATATTAGAGTACAGATGAGGTGGGGATAACAGATTCAAAGGGCTCTCCCACCTACAGGTGGCTCCATCTCACCAGGTTTGGAGCATGCTGGGAAAGAAGGATGCTTGCACCATGTATTGCTTGCTTTGTAGGGAGATAATTTTGTCTAAAAGCTTTTCACCAATGCTTAATCAAAACACAGAACACCTTCACTTTGAGAGGTAAAGTAAATGAAAAATGTATGCTTCCTAATTTATACTTAAGCATGTTTCTTGTATGTAAGCTACTTTTTCTACAACTGAATTGTTTGAAAGTAATGCAGACAGGGAGCTTTTTTGCCCTTTTTTTTTTTTTTTTTTTTTGTGTCATGGAACAGAATTTGTTGCCAAACCTGTTCTTAAGTGTTCCTATGTGAAATGGCATGATAACTGGTGCTGTGGTTATGACCAAAGAATAAAGTAAAGAGAGGAAGGGGAAGGGAGAAGAGGCCATGGGAGAGTGGAAGAATGGAGGGTAACCTAAGCTGCGAAAAGGGCTTGGATTGCTTCACTTCTTACATGGACTTCCACATAAAAACACATAATCCTTGGGGATTTAGAGAGAGAACATTCTCAGTATTTCCAAATCATCACGGGAATGCCAGTCATGTGGTCAAACTGTTGGTGGCTAAACATCACATGTAATGTGAAATGTATTTTTGAAAAATTGAGTGAGGGGAAAGCAGGCTGCTTATGGTTTTTTCTTCTTCTCCCTCATTTGAACTGTGGAAGAGAGGAAAATTAAATTTCTGGTCAGTTGAAAGTGGTCAAATATCTCAACAAAGGGGCAAAAAGCAGAAAAAAGAAGAATAACGCTACCTGTGTGAGATAGGTTTTTTAAAACGTTCATCTTATTTTTTCAGTGTATGTAATACTAATGTAATACCAATTTTCAGGTTACTTCACTAGTTACAGATCACCAATTTCACTGATTTTTTTTTAAATTTAGTAAAAAAAAAAAAAATCTGAGCTTTTTGACTTTCCAGTGTTTGATTTTACCAGATTCCAAACTAATTGCTAGTGAAAACCTCTGCCACAAAGGCACATTTCATCTGGGAAGTAAGTCACACTCCTTTCTAGATGAAACCTGTGCTTCTATTAGCCCTTAACTCCTCTGTAAGGAGTTAGACTTTATTTGTCTCTCTCTCTTTAGGAGGAAAATTACCTGCCTTTAATGTTGTCAGCATATAATTTCTCTTCCTACATTTACAAAGTCTCTCTCCATAAACACTTGGTGTTTCCAGGTAGCCTTAGGAGGAAGAAATGTTTTGCAGTAATCCTGCAAAGAGTGGTTCTGGAGGGTGCACAGCAACGGTGCTGTACAGTGTGGGGGGAGTTTTTCGTGCCTTCCATTGCGTCCAGGCAAAACACAATGAAGAGGTTCACGTGCGGCTTTGGAACAGTTCATTTGCAAACTGAACTGTGAGCCATCATGAAATTTCAGTCTCTCCTGAATTTTAGCGTGGTTCACAAGAAAGTTTTAATTTAGAATGAAAATTGCTATTCCAGCAGAGACAAGATTTTATGTGTTGTGAAAAACCATGGGACTATCTGTAAATATGACCATGACATTTAAACATTTTTCTAGTCTTAGACATGGTCAGAATCTAAGCTTTATGTAAAGACTCAGCATTTTTAGTGATTTTGGCCTTGTGCAAAGGACTGCTGAGGACCTTAAGACTTAAGTGACTGTAGTGGAATTTGTGAGTGTGAAGAGTCTAATGTTCTAAGTTTAATTTCCATTACTCAGTTCTTACATTCTGGATACCTCACTTTAAAAAATACTGTGTTGACAACATCCCTCAGATAAAATTTAACTCTGAAAAAACATGCAAGAATGTTAGGTGGTTTCAGGACAACTGAAGAGTTTCTCATGCAAAGCTGTGTAGGTTTTCTGTCTATATCCTCGTCTCCAGATTTAGACAGCAGGTTTTGAAAGGAGTGATGTAAGGTATTTTAAAACCATAAGGTTTTGAGCTATATGGACCAAATCTGGATCATCATCCATAGTAGTACAATATCTGTCTCAACAGGAAAGAGGTGCAAATGCTCTTTGAAAAGCTAATGCACCATTTGTGTTGCCTTGCTAAAAGGTGTGTCTGAACAAGTAAAGTAGGGAGCAGGTGAGAAAACATGGCAAGCCAGACATGGCTTCCAAACCATTTTGCCTGTCATAAGACCATGAAGAGGTGGAAAAAGGGTCGAGGTCTGAAGCGGGAGGAAAACATCCTTCCTAAAAGCAGCAAGTCACAGATCTCTCTTTTTCCACTCCCTCCTCCCTTTTTTCCTAGCAGTAAACCCAAGCCCATTTCTTCCCCTACCATTCCTTCCCAGCTTTCCCTTGACCCTGCCTTTCATGTTCCAAGAGGGGTCCAAATCCATTCAGAAGCTGATGTCTTCTTTTTTTTCAGGTGGTCAGATTTGTATCTGGCAGGATTGGTAATTTTTCTGTTAATATCACTCACAGTCTTCTAATTAGAGAGCTCAGGGGACTGTGTATATTCCATTTTGAGCTCTTGCAGTCAAGAGCTTAAAAGCTGTAAGAGAAGTGTCAGAAATGTCCTAAATTTTTGATTCAAGTTAACCATCAAACTAGGATAACTTGAGCTGGACAGAACATCCTGAATAACAAGCCTTACTGCAGAGCTGCTGCCATGACTGATCTTAGAGGCACTTGCCTTTTGGTGCTGAACAAATGGTATCAACATGTAACATACAATCTGTGAAGCATCCTTTGTGAACCCTGGACAAAGGAACTATTTGTAAAATGTTATATTGTGGTGGCAAAAACCAAGCATTTGCCATACTTTTCATACTAGAGTCATGAGGAAGACCCCCAAGACTTTGTAACACTTAGAACTATTGAAAAAAAAAACCTGGAAGAAGGGTAAGAGGCTGTGGAATGCATGTCTAATTCTTTAAAAATATGGTTCCCTGGAATTTCAAGTGAAGACTGTTTTTATTATGATTTCCTTATCTACCATATGGATTGCATTCCGTCTGTTTCCATTCTCATTCTCCTTTTTATTGCCTTCAGATCCAGACTGTCACCAAGAAAGTGCTGGTGCCACTGCCCGTTGAAGAGCCACCTAATGTCACTGATTCTGCTATTGCTATGGTGAATGAGACAGCACCACCTGAAGCCCAGCTGGTCATTAAGAAGGGACTTGAATTTAAGGATGGCATGAATGTCCTGGGTAAGAAAATTTTTTGCCTGTCAAACGTGTATCATATGTATGACACAGCTTTTTGCTGCGACTAGATAGTCAGTGTTGTCAGATCTGCTCTTTGGTGCACATTTAGTCTTTCCAAATAATCACCAAATGTTACCACCTTCTGGCTGCCCATTGGTCTCTGAGATGGGTATATCACAGAAACAAGCAAGTGAATTGTTCTGGATTGGCAGCTTTGCAGTTATGAATTGGAGTACAGTGGCAAAGCATGTAGGAGGTACCCAAAATATCCTTTTATCTGAGAAGAAGCTGACCTAGGCTAATACTAATGCATATTGGCAAAACAGTATGGGAGAGAGCTTTCAGAGCCAGTGCTTCACACAGCCCCGATGGATTTGAGCTAAGTTGTTTCCAGTAGGTGTCTTAGGCAGGCTGAACTAATTTGGCTTGAGGCAGAGCCTGAAGTGAGAGGTGGAGTGTGAACCACACCACCCAAGAAAAATCCCAGAAAGGCTTGACACATGTCTGAGTCACAACTCTCTCCTCCTTTCATCTTGACTGCTGACCTTTACCAGCTGCAAATGCCATCATGCCATCTTGTCTGGACAAGCCAGCAAGTGGAGGTGGTAGGAAAACTTTGCCTATCTCCCACCCTTTCCTGAAGCAACTCTTCAGTCTGGGATGAGGGCATGCAAGAAACAAACAGCTTCCACACCACTTCTATTTTCTCTTCTGTGCCTAGAGTCCCTGATTTGTCAGCCCAGAGAGGAGTGCTCCTCCTTCAACTCCTTGCTTTCTGCATATGGGTGAAGTCAGTCACAGATTAGCTCTCAATTTGTAGCCTCACACCTACATTTGAAGATGCTCTGTGACAGCATGCCCACAAGGCTGAGGCTGACACCTCTCTGTCTATAGGTGTTGTCCTCCAAGTGGGACAGTATGTTGGGGTACCTAATCCCCTGCTTTCTTTCACCACTAGACCATAACCTTTAAAGGGCAAATGGCCCCTTCCAGCTGCTGAACAGGTCCTGCTGACACAGTGGCTGCTGTGTCTGCAGACTTTCTTTAGGTGAGTTGGTTGGCTGCTTTGCTTAGATATAGGGGAGCTGATAGCATCTATAAGCTGATCTTGTTTTTCTGTGAAGCAAACTGCTCTCTAAGAGCCACTATATCCTGCCTGCCTTCATGGCTCTCATTCCATTCCGCACCTGTGAGCAGACGAGGCACTTTCAGAGCTGCAAGTTGGCATTTTGCACCATGCATGAGGCAGAAGCTCGTTGCCAATGCTGTTACCCTCACCTGCTTTTTTCCGTCCTGGAATTCTGCTTATGCATTAAAATGAAACAATCGTTCTGACGTGAGAGATGCATTGCATTTAATGCTGGACTTGTTTTGTGCAGGCTCTGTCATGGATAAGAAAAGATCTAGAAGGCTGAATAAAATTCCTACAAAAAAGAAATACACAGTTTAGGTGGGGAATTTGCTGGGATATTTTGCCCAATGACTCTCAAATGTTGCAGAGTTTTTTGGGTTGGTTTGGTGTGGTTTGATTTTGAATGAAGAAGTGAAAATGTTGGGGGAATTGCCATACAGTTTGGATAAGCTGTATAAGCCAGGCAAATTCCTGCAAATAGGAACCAATCTGACTCTCATGACTAACATAACAGCTCATTTGGAATTAATGAACAAAACTACCTATTAACATTTTCTAATGCACATTCTGAATTCCAGGAAGTAACTTGGTCTTTGAAAAGCTTTTCATCATTTCTCTACGCTCTGCAGCACACAAACATATGCTTCACTTCCCTATTCAACTGACTCAACAAAGATAGCTTGGTGCTAAAGAATGACTTTATATCCAGGAAATTGGATTAAAAAGAAAAAGAAAAAAATCTGGTTGCTAAACCCAGTGTGAGGATATGGGACAGCCTGTCTTTTCCCAGCGTACTGGTAGCTCAAATTCTCTTATCTTGAATGCTTTTGTATCCTGATAAGTTTTTCCTTAGTAATTTCCCAGATGAGTTTACACATTTGTTAAATACTACTCATATCATGACTGAAAATTTAGCCTCAAAGGATGGCTGAAGATTCAAACCATCTATCAATATCAGTTAATAATCTGACTCTGGACACTGAAAATTGCTGGCTGGAAAAGGTTAGCATTGAAGAAACAGCCCCAAAATAATACATGACAGATGCATCAGTTGTTTTGTCATACTGATAGTACAGTATTCCAGATATCCACATCTTAGCCTTTAAATTTAGGAGCCAAATGTTACTCATATTGAACACTATGATTTTGTATCCACTGATCACCTTTTCAGTGAGGTTAATCTGCTTATTGAGAGTTCTGTGGTTAAGTGCAATACCCACCTTCTCCTCCCACCTCCTCCTCCCACCTCTATCTTCTTCATTTAAAGGAAATACTTCTGGCCTGCAAAAGTTCTAGGGCTACTTTTGCCATTCTCTGCACTCCAGGACTGATTGGTCTGTAGGGTGAATCTGTCAAGGGACTTTTGTAAAGCCTGAGAAAATTGCTCTTGGTTTCTGGCAACTGTTTTAACAACATAGTTATGGTACTGTGCTACCTTTGCCATTTGCCAGGTACTGTGTTACCTTTCCCATTTGCCAGGGCTCGTGAGGTTTCTAATAATTGCCTGGCACTGAAAAGATTATTGTATATATACTTTCTGATGATCAGATTAATTAAAGGAAAAAACCCAACAAAACCATAGCTAGGCTGTGAAATTGGAATTTAGTAAAACATTGAAGAATCAAAGATGTTCTGAATTTGATCATGGTAGTTGAGAGTGAGTACATATTAAAAAGTCCCGAGACGTGTAATACTCTATAGTTCTGAAATCCTGTGCCATGTGCTCTAGGATGGCCTTGCTTGAGCAGGGATGTTGGACCAGAGGACCCACTGTGGTCCCTTCCAAATCTACCTATAATGTGATTCTGTGCTTCTGTGAAATCTGGATTAGCGGGTAGTATCAAGACATTAACTAGGGGCAAAAGCTTCCTAAAAGCCTTCTTTTTGTCTTGCAATTTTTCCCAATAGGTTTGATAGGATTCTTTATTGCTTTTGGCATTGCTATGGGGAAAATGGGAGAACAGGCCAAGATGATGGTGGACTTCTTCAACATCCTGAATGAGATTGTAATGAAGTTAGTAACTATGATCATGTGGTAAGTTTGTAGTTCTAACTTATAAAACAAAAAAATTGTTTTTAAAAAGCCCTCATAAAACCTTAATATAGTGATGCCAGTTTGCTAGTAAACAGTGTAATTAAATAGTTGACTTTTTAAAACCTTGACAGGTGTATTAGAACCACAGCAGCCTTATTTCTGTTTGGTGAGGATTATTTAGAACCC
Source organism: Ptilonorhynchus violaceus (assembly GCA_013397565.1). Taxonomy (NCBI): domain Eukaryota; kingdom Metazoa; phylum Chordata; class Aves; order Passeriformes; family Ptilonorhynchidae; genus Ptilonorhynchus; species Ptilonorhynchus violaceus. The sequence continues at coordinate 411,739 of VZRJ01005005.1, forward strand.
AATCTGAAGCATTTCTGAAGAGATTCTGTTTTTCGTGTACTGAAATACAACACATGCATGTACCAGCAAAGTCCTTCAAATTCCACATTGATTATGGAAGTTCATTATACAGAAGGACACCTAAGCAGGCAAGAATGCCCCACATAAGAATATCCCAGTCTTCCTGGGAGGTTAGCATAATCCCAGGGTATTACCTGGGAGGTATAATTACAAAAAAAGCCTGGAGACACTTTATTCACTGTCTTCATTAGTAAAAATACTTCACTGTCAAATAAAATTCCAGTAGTTTTCAGTGTTGTGTTGTCCCTTCACCCATAGTTTCTGCAGAATGTGTCTTACAATCTTGCTGCAGTGGGGTCACTGGAAGATATCTGCTCCATTTTTAAAGTATACCCATTTGTAATAATGGGGCCTGACTTGAATTCAAGGAAGTGACTTTACCCAATTAAAGTCTGAGCCCTTGTTCGCACTTCTGAATGGGGATTATCTTTTTTTTTTTTTTTTTTTTGAGGTGTTTCTTCTGAGGGTTTCCCCAGAGCTATTTGTGTGCAGTGCCAAGCATGGCTGTCTCACATAAAACCGGTTTTTCAGAACATACAAATGCATTACTGTGTTTGGCATTGTACTACTGTGATCCCTAGGTCTCTGAGAGCAGAAACAGCCACTCCAACACAACACACGTAGCTCATTGCTACCTGGGATTCCCTGGTATCCCTGGGAGTGACTTCTTCAGTTACAAGACTGCCCTCCTCTCTAGAGGATAGACACAGTGTGTAGAAAAGGGAGCAGGGTGCCTGAAGCACGAGTCATCAGCACCAGCAGTGTTTCAGAGGGACGCTGTTGTGCAAGAGTGGTGCAAATAGTAACAACAGTCTGGAAATACATGGAACAACAGAGAAGACTTGAAGCAATGACTTTGCATTCCTGTTATGCTTCTGCTTTTCTGTAGATGATGTTGCTGCATAAAACCACAGTTGTTTTTATTCACAAAACTTTCAATATTCACTGCTGCTCTCTACTCTATAGAGAGAGGGTGACTATACTCCATAACACTCCAAGACCTAGAATTTACTTATGCTTCACTTAGCACCATTTGGTAGACCCAAGACATAATACCCTGCCTACAGTATAAATTTTCTCTAGTAGTCAGTGTTGCAATGGCAGGAAATCATTGAAGTTTCAAGAAATTCACTGTAAATATTTATTTTTGTTGATGTGCTTTTTATTTCTCTTCTCATGAAGAAAGGAAATTGATGTTGGGAATTCCATTTGTTCATCTCTGTTTAGAATTTTTAAAGACTTCCTGAGGCCAGAAGCAAGGGGGTTTAATGTGAGTTTATAAAGAAAAATGCACTTCTTTATTCAGGGTTACATTTTGTTTATGATTTCTCTGCACAGACAGCTGTAACTCCTGTGGCACCTACAGACTCTCAGGAGTATGGCATTGCTACACAAGCATAAAACAAATCAGACATCTGGCTCTGATACCATGTAACTCTCTATAAAAATTGTATTTCATCAAGTTCATTGAAACGTGGCATTTTATGATAACTGGTGTAACAGCTGGCCTTGCATTTAAAGTGATTGAGGGCTTTCCAGGCCTTGGGCACGTTGCTTGAGAGACCATGAGATATTCTAACAAAACCCAGGAAACAGTTTTATTCTGAAAGGCAGTTTCCTTTGTATTTTTTTAATGATTGAGGGGACAAAACCCCTACTCTAAGTAACAACAGTACATAATTAATGAAGAATCTGTAAATTAGAAAGCATTTGTCTGAATTATTGAAAGAACATAGTAGAAACATTTTCAGCTTTCAAGATATAGACAGTTCATCTCAACAAATAGTTTAACTGAAGTACATGATGCAACCCCTTGAAACCAGATAAACAATGGGTTGTAAAAGTTATGTATTAAGAACAAATCTACACGACTCTTCATAATGATACAAGCCCATGTAACATTACAGTATCCTTGTCAATGTTATATCAGGATCAAAAACTATTTGGGAAAGGCATATTCCATTTGATAGGATGGAAAATGAAGTAGATGAGGAATTCACTGGACGTGGCTATTATTTTTGAAAAAGATGTGAAAACTACCCCTTGAATTTCCATCAATTCTTGATGTGCACCTCAGTGTCGAGCCTGAGAGTTCCCTACTCTTCTGCAGTCTATACTTTGATTAGCACAGTTTTTATGACTGTGCTTCAAAGACGAGTTCTGTCTATGTTTATTTTCTTTTCCAGGTATTCCCCTTTGGGCATTGCTTGTCTCATCTGTGGAAAAATCATTGCAATCAAGGACTTAGAAGTAGTTGCCAGACAACTTGGCATGTACATGGTCACTGTGATTGTGGGTCTTGTCATCCATGGAGGGATCTTCCTGCCTCTGCTCTACTTTGTGATAACAAGGAAAAGCCCGTTTTCATTCCTTGCTGGGATTTTCCAGGCATGGATCACAGCACTAGGCACAGCTTCCAGGTACACTTAAGAAATACCAGTGTGCTTTATTTTTTAGCAGATTATTAGCTGCTGTTTAGACATAGTACATCTACCAATGAATAGAAACTGTTTTTAGTACAGTCAGGTTTAAATAGATCAAAATACCACACACCTTCAGGATTTTCTAGAGAGGTGGTATAGCCACCTGCAGAGATCTGGGAGAACTACTTTTTGTTTTCTGCCATTTGCCAAATGACTTGTGCAAATTGTGTTAATTCTATGCTTGTTTGCTCAACTACGAAAAAGTGATCTTTCTATTTATTTTGAAAGCATGTTAAGACCAGTCTTATTGCATTCGAGAAAAAAAAGAACACAACAGTGCTAGGTTTCACAAAAGAAATGAAAAAACCTCTCAGATTGTACTTTCATCCATTCTGGCAGAGTAATGGGACTTCAGTGAAAAGCTGAGCATTTTAGACTTGTTAATGCACAGAACAGACTCAACAAAGTCTGTAAGTAACACAGCTCTCAGTAATAAATTCAATAAAATCTAAACCTGTGTTTTCCTTTGGGGCAGTCAGTAGGTCTGGTGTTGAAAACATTTTCAGTTAAATACCATATTTTAAAGTGTTTTCCTTCAATAAATGTTTTATTTCTGAAGAAAATTTAATCTTCCATTTTAATTAAAAAGGTGAAACCAAAAAGGCCTGATTCAAAATGGACCACCAGAAAACTGAGCATCCGTGATTTCAAGAATGCCTTGAAACTGTAATTCAGCTGTCTCTTTGTGTCAACCCAAACCACTCTGCAGAATAACTTCTCCCCTGATGAACAAGAGTCTCTGGGGGACCTTACTGAGGTGCATAAATATCTGATGGGACAGTGCAGAGAAGATGAAGAGAAACTCTTCAGTGGTGCCCAGTGACAGGAAGAGAGGCAGTGAGCAAAAACTGAAACACAGGAAATACATCTGAACACAAGAAAACTCTTTTTTCTGTGATTTACTGTGGCAGTGCATGAATGCTGGCACAGGTTACCCAGAGGAGTTGTGGAGTCTCCATCCCTGGTGATTCACTGAACCTGTCTGGGCATGATCCGGGGAAACGTGGGAAACCTGCCCTAGCTGCCCATGCCTTGAGCAAGGTGGTTGGAATGGGTGACCTCCAAAGATGCATTCCAACCTCAGTAATTCTGTGACTCTGTGATAAACAATGTTGGATTATAGGAGATCTGGTCTGGCCAAGAGTTTTAATTAATTACAATTTACCTAAGGCTTTTGTTCATTGAAGTGTTTGAGTTTCCACTTCAGCAGTATTTTTGATGAAGGTGTTTTATTTTGAGCAACTGAATGTAATGACCTGAAATATTCCCACAAAAGCAAGGCACTGCAGATCTGAGCAAAGAGCTGTCCTCTTCTTGCAGCCATCTTTTGCATCTTTTCCTATCCTCCAACTGTGTTTCATAGCCTTTCTTCCTGTCCTCCAGTGTCTGGGAACAACATGGGTTGTATCTTTTTGCCTGGCTTTTTCAGTCCTTAACGCCATACTAATTTCTCCACTTAGAGCGAATTCACAATCAAAGAAATTTAACATTTGTCTCTACACTCAGAGGTCTGAGTATCAGAAAACATCTGGTACTTGTATTTTTGAACAAAATGCAAGAAGTAAATTGTAAATGAGTCTGAAAAATTCATCCAGGCATTCTCAAGCTCTCATCCTACTTCAAGTCCTGTTAATGTCTTGGCCTCGGTCCCACTTCCAGCTAAATGTAGGTTTAATTTTAAAATTGTCTTAAAAAGTCTTAAATTACAGCAGAAAGTGGAAGTAGAAAGTCTAAATAATGGTATTAGAATTTCTGACTTTGCTCCCTTATGTGTATGTGTTATATTGATTTTAATTATGCCTTCTCCACTGTTTTGCTTTCTGTCCTTCAGTGCTGGAACATTACCTGTCACATTCCGGTGTCTTGAAGAAAATCTCGGCATTGATAAGCGTGTAACAAGGTTTGTCCTTCCTGTTGGAGCAACAATTAACATGGATGGAACTGCCCTTTATGAAGCTGTGGCTGCCATCTTCATAGCACAGATGAATGGAATTGACCTGGATGGAGGCCAGATAGTTACTGTGAGGTCAGTTCAAAAGACTCCTTTGTTTCTGCAGACTGTACAATATGAATGCTTTGGCCTGGATATCTTCTCAGTAGCTGTTGGATTCACTATGAAATCCATGGATTTCTAATAACGATATACAAATGAATGTTTTATACATAGGTCCTGGTTCACTGGTGGCATGTGTTTTCTATCATTTGCAGCCTTAGTGCATGCTATTGGTGTTTTACACTTCTGCAGTTGACAATTGTCATGGTTTAGCCCTGGGCAGATCCCAAACCCCACACAGCCACTTGCTTGCTCCCCCACGAGTGGGACTGGGGAGAGAATCAGAAGGGTAAAAGCTGGAATTCATGTGGGTTGAGATAAAGGCAATTTAATGGGGAAAGCAAAAGCAGTGCACACAAGGAAAACAAAACAAGGAATTAATTCACCACTTCCCATGGGTGGGCAGGCAGGTGTTCAGCTGTCTCTACGACAGCAGGGCCCCAGCACACGTGACAGTTACTTGGGAAGACAAACAACATCACTCCAAACGTCTCCTCTTTTCTTCTTCTTCCTCCCACTTTATATACTGATGACACGTGATGTCATATTGTCTGGAATATCCCCTCGGTCGGTTGGAGTCACCTGTCCTGGCTGTCTCTCCTCCCAACCTCCCATGCACCCCCACTCTCCTTGCCAGCATGGCAGTACAAAGGGCAGAAAAGGCCTTGGCTCTGTCTAAGCCCTGCTCAGCAATAACAAAAACATCTCTGTATTATCACCCCTGTGTTCTGCACAAATCCAAAACATAGCCCCATACCAGCCACTGTGAAGGAATTTAACTCTACCCCAGCCAAAACCAGCACACAAAATAATGTCAGTTGTAGTTGTCAGTTGTCATATATGGGGCATTAACTTTCTAGAATATATCTCTTTATATACATTAGAAGAAAAAAGTATACCTAAAAAATCTGTCCCTGTATTTATGTTTGCCTGTACTTTTTCTGTGACTTTGGTGAACAGGAAAAAAAAGATGAACTGAGAATAACCCATCCTGAGGGTGAGGTTGTCTGTGGCATGGTCTGGATACTCCCAGACCTTTTATCTCTAACCCAGCAAATATTAACTGTAGTCTTTTCATATCAAATTGTCTTATCCAGGACTAAGCTGAGTATCTGTAAGGACAAAAGAAAGTACCCATTTAAAAAGGATAAGAGTGATTGAAGACTGTTTACTGGAAGAGAGTTCTAACTTGATGAAGACAGCAGGTCTAACATTTTGAATAGTTAAAATGGAAACCACAAGTGAAGGCTGCCAAGTTTGTCTTCTTCCTGTAGTTTTCACCCACACACTTTTCTTTTATTAAACCTTTTTAACACTCAAGAAACTCCTGCAAAGGGATGTCTAATTCTATGTTTCTTGCCCAGCTATACTAGTTCCACATTTTCCATTCATTTACTTCCTGCCCTGACTCCTGAAATAGTAAAGCCAAGGTTTGTAAAAAGTTCAGGGCTGCTTCTACTGAAGGCAGATGCTAGACCTGCATGATGCATATTTGTTCTAAAACTGAAAACAGTCATTTCACAGATGCCACATATTAAACTAAATTGAGACCAGGGAAATTCAAGGCAGGAATCTGCTGTTCTCCAAGAGACTTGGTAGACTTGAACCTGAGTTACTTCTTTTCTCCTCCTCTGAGGGACTGACCAATTGACTCTTCCTGATCTCACTATTTCAAGGCTGGTTTATCCTTGTGACTCACATTTACAGAGCAGGGAGCAACTTTGGTCTATTTGTAATAAAACCGCTGGTTCTCCTGTCGTAGGTTAGCCTGGAAAATTTCCATGCATTTTTGCTACGGCAATATGACAAGAACTATCTCGTGAGGTGACAATACAAATGAAGTAAAGGTTATTAGGTTTGGTCTGTTATATGCACTTTGTGATACTGAGAATATTCCAATGACCCAGACATAACACCATGAAGATTTAATTAGCCCTTGACCAGCCTTAGTTACTTCATATTGGTCACATAGTTCCTCTGATTTCCTGTATTCTTTGGGAAAGTGTGATCTTGGAAATGGTAGCTAAGATGGTAGATTCTGTTTAGCTCTGAACAGTGCTAGCGTCATTCCCCTCCAGGTCTGTAAGTGCTGCTGTGGGAAGGTTGGCAGGAGCAACCTGCCTGCAAACCTGCTGGACCTATCTGGGTGCTTAGGAGGCCAGGTTGCACTCTAACCCAGACACCTGACAAACATGCTGCAGCCTGGGTCAGACCCAGCCAGCCAGCATGTGCCAGCTCTAAATCAGGCTAACATCCTCAGAGATGAGTTCTGTGGCTAGTGGTCAAGTATCTCCTGCACAGAGTCTGTTTTCCCCTACTTTGGTATTGGAAGCACTTTCAGATTTGTTGGGTACACCCAGAGGTATGCAGCCATGTTACTCACCTCTACGCTTAAAAACGCAGATATAACTTCTCCTTTCCTTATTTCTTGTTCCTTTTTCCTTGTTCTATTGTTCACTCTTCCTTTTTATTTACCCTTTTTCTCCCTCTCCCTCTCCTTCTCCCTCTTTTCTTTCTCTTCCCTGTTTTTCTCTCCTTGACTTACTCTCTGACAAATTTATTTTCCATTCTTTATAGGACTGCCCAATGATGTTGATATTTGTTATGGTCTGTGTTGTATTTTTACAAACCTTTGAAGCTCAGACATTCACTCTACTGATCTTCATCAAAATATAAGAGGCAAAAACAAACACAGGTTTGGATTTATGAAACGATCAGATCAATTTTGCTTTTTCATCTAGGGTGATTTGTATCCAGGCTTGGTACACTACTGGCTTGTATTTTGGGAGTTCTGGATATCAAGACTTTTATTGTTCTGTATTTAATAATAACTACTTTCTCTCAGCCTTTAACTCTCAATTCAGTGTTCAAGTAACATAAATAAACAGAAATGAATCACCCTGAAAATTCAACCCATGATCACCAAAGTTCAGCATTTCTGGATAGTCAAAACTTAGGATTCAATACCCTGGATGTGTTGTTAGAGTTCAGAAAACTCTATGACACAGATTTGAATGTCATAACTAACTTGCAGACAACCTTCTTACACTTCTCAGAACAAACCCCATAGATCTGGCCTTCTCTAATAAATACTTTTAGAGAAATACAAGAGTGAAAACTATGACCTGAGCTTACCTTTTTTTATCATATGGGAAGAACTCATTAAAAATACGGCCTTCCTAGTGTTCACATGAGTATGCAATGAAAGTGTATGTTCCTCTTCCTGCTACTCCCATTTGACTTTTGTTTTTGCAGCTTGACCGCCACCCTTGCAAGTGTTGGAGCTGCCAGTATTCCCAGCGCAGGACTTGTCACTATGCTGCTGATCCTTACGGCAGTGGGTCTCCCTACCCAGGACATCAGTTTGCTTGTTGCTGTTGACTGGCTTTTGTAAGTTGTGCTGACTCCACTGCTTGGTACAGAAAAAGCAGTGAAGTAATGCTTGTCTATAGTGCTTTTCAGCCATTGGTCTTAGAGAACTGTAAGTCTCTCCTCTACAGATAAATCCAAGGAGGAAATGGGCTATTCAGTGAAGTAGGAGACACTGAAAGCAGCTTCTCAGCTGGTACAAACTCTTACAGAGCTACTGAAGTCAGTTTCTATGAGCCAAAGGTCTTCTTGGCAGACTTGTAAGCTCACGCTTTTGTATTATCTTCTTCTAATGATGCCTTTCCATCACTCAAGAGCAGTTTTCTAATCTTTGCTTTCACTTTTCTGTTTCTGATAGTTCTGGTCTAAAATGCAGGATAAATGCTGAAAATGCAAGTTCCATCAGGATGTTGTCAGCAAGTTATGGAGTGATTTGGGCATTTGTAGTATCAAAATTTTTATACTCATAGGGGGAAAAGTCAGTTTCTTTTCATACGTAAGAAAGTAAAATAGCTTTAAAAAGAAACTGTTCTAGGGCAGGAGAAAGACCAAAGACAAATAAGAATGAAAACTGAAATATAGAAGGTCATTCCCTAGTTTCATTTTACTGACATATCACTCAAACTGGAAAGACTGGCTTTCATTTCCAAGGACTTGAGATCAAAGTCCTTCAGTGCCACTGCAGGTCCTCCAACAAGAAACAGCTAACCCACAGAGAGTTTTCCAAGGCTTTTGGTCTTCAACACATGAATACAGAACCTGTAAATACAGACAGAGGGTATGCCAAGCCACATCCTTTCTCTTGCTGTCATTTGACAGCTTGGGTATCTTTCTGTCACCTGTGTAGAGCTGATGGGGACTCAGTAGCCCTTTAAGTTGTACTAGCCTCTCTAGAGACTTTTATATTGTCCTGTACTGCTGCAGCACAGCATATTCTGGTATATCCTGGTCAACCAGCTCTCCCCTAATATTCCTTTAAGTAGTAAAGATGTTTGTTTTTGTTGTTCCAGCTGTGGTGCCCAGAAGGGGAGATGTAAATATAACTGTGCTATTTGTGTGTTTTCTCCTACACTAGCAGCCTTCAGCTTTCAGTCTCAGATACACAACTAAAATGATGCAAGAAGAAATAGTAGAGCTGAGAATGTGCATGTGCACATTTTCTGTCATTATCTTTTCGCTTATTGAGAAGAATTCAAGAAGTTAGTCAATCCTCTGATGTGTTTTGGGTCTACTGCAATGCTCTATCTGTAACTAAGGGTTTTGAAGGATAACACGCAGCTCTGATTTCTGCTTTAGGGAAAAATGAAAGAGGAACTTACAGCTTGAGGAGGCAAAGGGAAAACTTGACTTACGTAATTTATATATAACTGAATATCATGATATCATGACACAGAATGGTGAAATGAGACAGGATACAGCAGGCAGAGTAAAGCTGGCATAGGGAAGGATGTAATGTTCTGTGGGTTTATTATATTTATAACGCCATAGTTGAAAACAGGAAAGTGGTATAGGAATCTGCAGCTGAGAGGAGGAGAGAAAAAATATATAAAAATATGTTTTAAATACATGTTTTTCCTGGCTCTCCAAGTAAGGCAAATAGGTAGGTTTCTGCAGCTGGTAGGAGGATGTGCAAAAGGAGCCTGTGGTTTTTTTGGTTTTTTTAGGGAAATGTCTTTTTAGAATATTCCTGTGGACTGAGAAGCTCTGCCTACACTAGCAAGCCTCAGAGCTGTAAGTTTATCAGCATTTCTGATCCACTAGTAGGTGTTGCATTTCATTCTCAGCTTCAGCAGCTTTGTTCCCACTGGCTAATCCAACCCTGCTTAGGAAATAAAAACTTCTGTACTGGGGAGCTATAGCAGTGATGAATGTATGTAGAGGTAGGATAGCAATTCTGAAAGAAATACTTCAAGGTGTCTTTCCAAAATAAATGGAAGGCAAGAGAACTTGCAGCTCACATGGTTGGGTTTGGATCCTCCTGGCCAACCAATCAGCAGGGCAATTGCAGCACGATTCAGAACTGAGAGGTAAAGGGAAAAGAGATAAAAGAAGAGGTGAAAAGCTCTGTCATGCCACTGATGCTGCCAAGTCAAGACACTGTTTGTTGGTGGAAGTGTTGTACTTATTAATCTATGTACACCAACTAATACCTTTATTTGCCATCTTGCAGTGGCTGTGTTGTGGTAGCCACAATGATCTAATGAGCTGTGAAAAATGCTGCTGGTGACATTGCTATGTTAAGAAAAGGCACACAAGCCAACTTTTGAGCAAGCTTTTGAACACACAAACCAGACCTAAAGAATATCTGAAATGAAATATCGTAGAAACATATTTTCTTTACTTATAAACATTGTTTTCTTCCATTTCTTTAGATCAATAAATAATGTTACAGCAGTATGTCTAGCAGACTGTAGAAGAGAAAGTTAAAATATTTATTACTCAATTCCAGCCATTTTTCTGGCCATGTGTAAATCAACTGGCCCTGTAGAAATACCTGAAATAGCCCTTTAATAACATTTCAATTTCAGATTAAAAAGAGATTTTAAAAAATGTCCTACTCTATGAGTTTTTCAATATTTCTGATGAAAGCAAATATCAGAACATCAATTGCTTTTACAATACTACTGCCATCTGAAACTGTGGTCTTACCAAACCCAGTTCTGCATGATTTGGTCATGACGGGACACAAAGATGATTTTATGTCAAGTCCTTAAACTTGACACTTTCTCCTTCAAACTAGAGCCAAAAGGTTTCTGTATGGATTTTTTTCTCAAGCCTCTCCAATATCTATTGGGTTGTTCAATCTTTCTACCTCTTGTGCATACATACCCAGTGTAAGCTCTTTCACTGGGCAAGTTTCCCAGGATTTCACAACTCTTACAGTCTCTCAGTTTAAAACCAAGCACAACACAGCAATGACATTTAATGGGACAGTAATTATATGCCAACAGATGGAATAAAATGAGCTTATTTTGCCTGAGCCACAAACTGGGTACTCTCCAGATGTGAGCTGACAAGCTTAGCAAATATCAGTGGTACCAGATTAGTGGTATTTTGCAGCAAAGAGAGAGGAATTAGGGAAAATGAGCTTGGACAGCTGATCCGGTACTTAAACCGTCATTCAGTAACTCAGAAAAACATTGCTTCAGTTCTGACTCTGTTCCTTGGCTTAGGTCTAAATTCAGAATATTCAGACCCTGTTGAAGTCTGGATGTTATGAACAGGGTCTAGACTGCAGACTGCAACTTTCCTGTATTTATTTTGTTTACATCATCCCAGCTTGCCTGGAATTAATTGATTGGTTGCTTTTAACAAAAGAAAAAGTACAATTGTCTTTGTTCTTCGTAGGGTGTTCTTTGGCCCAAAGAGGTCAGTGGCACTTTGCTGTTGATTCCTGACAGCTGAGACTTTGGCCTTTCTGTTGTAAGGAACTTCCTCGTTTCCTCTGGTTTGTGCAGTGTAACATGTTGTGCATCACTGTGCAGTTTGTATCACTGAACCGGCCAGTGGTATGTGTGTATGAGCTGAAGCATCTCCTCAAATGACCCTTTCAGAATTTGAATTGTGCCTCAATTATATTTATGTATTCTCTCCACCTTGTTTTTCTGGCATCCTATACTATCCCTCTGTCATCTGGCATCAGTGAATCCTTTCAAAATTTAATACCACTCATGCAAAAAAATTAAGCAGGTGTTCTTTTTGTGGAGCTGTATTGCTGGATTCAGTGTATTTGATGGTCTTAATTAAAAATCACACCAGAAAGTCTTATTTTCCTATTCTACCACTCTGACCAGGTTTAAAATAGTCTTCACAGGTGTTCAATGACAACTGTATAAATAATTTAATTTGTGTGAAGCAAAACTGGAAGGATGTTTTCCTTGTATAGGTTGTTGGTTTGTTTCTCATGGGGATTATTGGAGAGGTTTTTTCCTTCTGGGTATTCTTTTGATGCGAAAAAAAGAAAATTAACTGCTTCAGCTAAGATATTACACCACAAAGTCCATAAATATGTAAGCGTGATAATGTTAAGAAGGAGAGCAGAAACTTGAATGGGACTATAATTCCACAGCAGAGAAAGGCAGATTTACAGATGTTTAGAGCAAAGATGTTAAAATGGGCTGAAAAGTTTATATGGTCATGAATAAACATGTATAATGAATGTTTATCAGTTGAGGTTTTATATATTTAGCTCTTTTTTTTCTCAGTGTTCTACAGGAAAAGGAGGTGTCACACAAATCTAGTACCAGAAACCAACTAGAAAGGTTTTGAAATTAATCACTTAATTTCATGGGAAATGAGGTCTTACATGCTGGCTTTTCTGTCACTTGGCAGATGTCCACACTGTTCAACCTGGCCATTTTGTGTAGATGAATCTTCATTAATATACTTCTGAGAATTAATCAGTGCAATCACTTCTGTGACCTGTTTGGCAAAGCTAGATTCAGTTGCTTTAACTCGCCTTAATTTGCAACCCTCAATCAGAAGGTGTTTAGGAGTTCTATGTTTAGTGCATGTATGAAGAGGCAAATTAGATTGGAAATTATTTCAGCCTGTGTGCTGCAGCCTACCCGCAGCAGGAAAGATAGCAGGACCCACCTCCCATTTTTGCGGAATTTTGGTCAGGTTTGGGGCAGAATTCTGAAATGAGGGAAAATCCACAAAAATGACATCACTGTTGACGGACAGAGCCACACTAAAGACATGACAGGAGAAAGGTGGCATGTCTGTTCAATGACATCCTGTCCAGGAAGTGCCAAAAACCATATTTCTTTGTAATGAAGTACATTAGCCTCTGTTGGCATCCTCCTACAACAAGGGGCACTCGTTACTGAAATGCTGTCACAGGCTCATAGTTTTGTAGGCCATGACCTATATTTGGTTTGCTCATATGCCAAGCTCTGGCACACGTAGTGTGAGTGGGCATGCTGCCACACTAGCAGATGGCCATCTGCAAAGATGGTGCCAGGAGAGGAGCTTCAATGGCCTCAGCATTACAGAGATATTTCAGGCATTTTTGTTCCCCATAGTTTGCTCACTAAGAGTAAAGGGAGAGGCCTTTTCTTAATTCATACCAGAAGTGAGAACAGCTCATCAGATCCAAAGTCCTTTTCTCTGGCTGCATGAAGTTCAGTGCTCTGATAAATTCAGATTAAAACAAAGGGCAGTGGTGTGAGCCTGGCACCCTGATATTGAAACCTCCAGCTTCAGAAGCAGGCACTGGGGGGATCTCAGTCAAGCACAGCTCTGCAGTTTGGCTGTCATCTAGGATACATTCTTTGCCAAACTCCATGAGAATAAGCAACTGGGACATAGGAGTTTGAACATCCTCCCTGTCTGAATAAGTCCCCTGGGAAAGCAAACTTTCTCCACTTCCCTTGAAAGCTCCCATCTCTCTGTTCAAAAGATACCTTAAGCTTCCTGAAACAAATGCAGTAACTGTACCAGTAACAAGGCTGCAATGCCCTACTTTCTCTTCCTCTCATGCCATTCAGCCTCTGCCTTTTCCTTCTTTTGTAGGGACCGGATGAGAACGTCAGTCAATGTAGTGGGGGATTCTTTTGGTGCTGGCATTGTGTACCACCTTTCCAAGGCAGAACTTGACACCATTGATTCCCATCATAAAGGGCATGAAGACATTGAAATGACCAAGACTCAGTCAATCTATGACGACATGAAAAATCATAGGGAAAACAACTCAAACCAATGTGTTTTTGCAGCTCACAACTCAGTCATGGTAGATGAGTGCAAGGTACCTTTCACATTTATGGATATTGAGACATGTATATAGCACTGCATGCTTTATTTTATCTTATTTTTTAACCTGCATGTATTTTTCAAATTGTTCCGCAAATAACAGTGTGACAACAAGGTCCATGAACCCCAGACATTTTGAGTGTGTTTGACCAGTTCAAAAGATGGTTTTTTTGCACTCTTCTTAAAACTTGTCATTTGATGGGAAAAAATCATGTACTTTGTTTACATATCAAAAGGCAAGATGCAGCGTATTATGGAATATGCCAAGACACAGAGAATATGGCATCACCTTCTGTGGACATTTTCTTAATTTTCTGTGGCAACAGAGAACTTAATTGCCAACCCAAATGAAGGATAGCTGCAATTCAGATACAGGTGTTGTCACTTGCTGACTGCCTTCATGATATGCTGTTCAGAGGTCGACACGTTGAATGCGCTTTAGCATGAGAATGCTCCTGCACTCACACAGCATGCTTGTGCTCCGCTTCCGTCATCGTTCCTTCCTGAGGCATTAAGATACAAACATTGTATTCCCTCTGTAATCCTTGCTATAACTAACATGGAATATTAATAGTAATACTAACAACATCTTGATCAGAGCAAAGTGAGCTTGAGCAACTCCACCAGTTGAATGAGAAGACAGCTGGGGAGGTTAGTGGTTAAAAGTTCACTAAGAACCCACCACTAGGATGGGGCGGTTTAAAATCAGGAGGGAGCTTTTGGAAAGGAGGAGAAAGAGAGTGAAACGAGATGGAACTGTTAATTTCATAGTCTTTTTTTATATTTATTAATGCTCCAGTCTGATGCTGTACACTGTCTTTGAGAGGGTGAATTTGCCAATCAGCCTACCTTAGCCATTCATCCAAACACAACTGAGCCAGTATCTAACTGTGAATGACTGCACTAAGTCCATTAGCAGATCACCATTTATATTGGAAATATAAGTCCTATTCTATCGTTTTCACTTGCCTCTATCCTGGCTGGAAATGTTTTTTAGAATATTTTTTTTCCTAATGTTTACCTTGTGTTAATGCAGGCCAAACCTGCATTCTGGGGAAAAAGTAATACTGAATTTAGGAAAAAAACCAAACGGCTTTCATCTTATCTTCAATATTTCCCTGAAGCTTCCAAAGTTTCAATAAAATTATTTTTTTTAAAATCATACATTTTATTCTGACATGGCTCTCTCTCTTCTGACCCACTCTTTTTCCATGAGAAAAATTGAAGAAAATAAAAACAAAAATGGAAAGAGAATACACACACAAAATCGGAAGTTGTTGTTGATTTGTATTTCTCAAAAAAGGGAAGGACACAAGATTAAAATCTGAACAAAAAAAACCTCTCTGGAAAGAAAGGTAGAAAGCATGCACACATACTTTTTAGATAACTTCTTTTGGAATTTTTTGGAAAACTGTTTTTTAAGTTAAATAGACTATGCTAATTTTGGTAGGTTAAAGATTATGTTCATGGAACTGAATACTGATAATTTTATCTGCTCCCAGTATCTCAGATTTGCACAGAGATCCAAGTCAAGTTAGAAAGTAGTAGCCTGTTCATGCAATCAATACTTGCTGCACTTTCTTTCTCCTTCAGTTTCTCTTGCCATTTCCCTCAGGCAATAGCTTGCCTCGAAAACACGGATTAATGGTGCTGTGTGTCATCCTAAGCACATCCTTCAATTAAAGTTTGGGAACAGTGATTTATGAGCTAGAAGTGTTTGTCCTTTTTAATTGTTTTAGGTTTGCTGTGCTTACAATCTCAGTTTGCACTTTTAAACTCATGAAAAGAGCCAGGCCTCCTGGATTGAGCACAAGACTGACTTTGAGCAAGTCACTTCTCTTGCCCATGTGTCTGTCTGCAAGCTGCCAAAAGGATGTGGTGTTGTGACCTAATTGATGTGCTATGAATATATGCTGACACTTGCAAAGCATTTGGATCATGTTGAAGTGGTCTACAACTCCCAGGTGTTAGAGTAGCAAAGGCAACAGAGTGTAAGATCTGGGGCTTCAAAAGAGCCAGCTGTTAAATTTGAAGAGACATCTCTTCATCCTGTCCGATGCGCTGGTGGGTTGAAAAGCTTACTGCCACTCTGGTCAGAATATGGAAAAGCTAATCTACTTGCATGTCCTTTCTATTTACTTTCTGTAATATATTCCATGTATAACACTAGTAGTTTATAATTTTGCATGGTCAATGTACATAATTAATAATTAGTTTACCTTTATATTGGGGGTAGAGTGGTTGTTATTACATGATATTTTTGTATTTTTTTATTATCATATTTCACATGACTCTGTGTGATTTTCATTTCTGAATAAGCTGTTCATTCCTGTATTTGCATGTTTCCCCTTTCCAATTATCTAAGAAAAAGCTTGACATTGTTTCAAAAATCAGTGCATTTTGTCATGTTTCCATGTCCCAATGCTTCCATGCATCCTGTTTATCCAGCATGGGGATTTTCAGCTCTGTCTTTAAGTTTTCATTTGAAGCTGAAGATGTTAACTTACAAGGTAAGTTAGGAAAAAGTAAGCCATCCATTTAGAACTAAATGAAAGATTTTCTCACATTATCAAGATCTAGATCACTTTTGTAAAGTTTAACTGACATTTTACCCTTTTGATTTTTGATTTTTTGAAGTCATTTGGCTGGAGATATCTTTCTTGAAACACGGGTTTATTTATACTGATTTCTAGAATGGAACATACTGTCCATTCACTGGTTCACTGTGAGTTGGTAGATCCCTATAGGTCTTCTACCATACTTAAAACCTAAAAATTCCAGCATGTATCTTTACAGGGAAGAATGAGGTTTTGCTGTACTTTGTGTGAGACAAATATAGCATTACTATGATTTTTTAATTTGATTGCAGTCAGAATCTTTCACTACATTGTTGCAGTGGTATGATGAACAATACTTTCACAACATGTCTTTTCTTCCATTTCTTTAAAGGTGGTGTAATTGTGGGTGAGTTTGTATAGATACATGTCTATGATTATTCTGACCTTGCATATTTTCCATGTTGTTGCATCAATTATGCAGCTTTTCTAAGAAATTCCACTAAAAATGTGATTTTCTACATTAAAAAAATAAATAATCTGGTTTTGAAATAATTCAGAGAAATCTACAAGAATTGGAAAGGAATAGAGTCTGAAATGCAGTGAAGGCTAAGAAAATGTGGAACATTTTTCTAGTACTGATGTTTTCTAGTCATTATAATAAAGAAATGAACAGGAGTCTCACTATTTGGGAGTGTTGTGAATTCTGAATAAATACATTTTACTTATATAGTAAGTGATAGTGTATGTAATTCCTGTAAATATCATGATCTTCCATATAAAATTCATAACTCTTCTTATCAAAGTGCCTTGGCCTTTAAGTTGTTTGTTGATGATAATTACTTGCAGGTAACACTGGCAACCAATGGCAAATCTGCAGATTTCAATGTTGTTGAAGAAGAGCCTTGGAAACGTGAAAACTAAATGAAGAGATTCCTAGCTGCATCTTTAATAAGTCCTGAAGCTATCTTCTGGCAGAAGATACCATGATTAAAGAAGATTTCTCTTTTTTTTTTCTATTTAACATCGACAGTTTCTGCTTACTTAATTTTGTAACTGAAACTTAGCAAAGATCTCATCAAGTCATTGTAGTGTCTTTGCCAAGCAATGATCCATAGCCATCTGTCTCCCTTGTGTTACTGTTTGGATGATGCACCTGGAGAATGCTCCATGCAGTGCAATGTGCTCTCACCCACTTCCCCTTTCATTCAAGACACAGAGAATGTAAATGCTGCAAAATGGGAAGATCAAAGTGCCAGTACAGTTCACTACAGGGACTCAGGGTCACAAATACAAGAGAAACATAACACCACGTAAGCCTTCAAGCGTTTTGGTGACTCTTGTGGCATACCTGATCTGTTTATCGCTGTATGGCTAAAATACCTTTGAAAACATCCAGAAAGATTTCTATTTGTTTTGATAATAACAAGCACTGTACTTTTGTGCCTAGTCGTACTTTAAACTGACCTTAGGTCCAGGGGCAAGATTAATGCATAGAAGTCAATAAATTATCCCAGACATTTTGTTAGATCGGTACAACTAATACTTAGCATCAAGAGAAGACCTTAGATTTGTATGTGCATGTGGTGTGTTTTTATCAGATGTCCCAGGGCAGGTGCAGCCTTTATTTTATGATGGATCTGTGCTGCTTTGTGACCACAATGCACCATACAATACAAAGCAGTATAATTACAGGGGTGGTAGTTCCTTCACTAAATCTATGTCTGATGTGCAAAATATGGAAAACTGTGGACTCAGTTATGCCATTTTTAATCAAAGTAGGTAGTACCTTACTATTCCCCTGCTCCACTGATGTCAGAGAGATTTCTCATGTGGATGGGACTACTCAAGTAAGGTACTAGTAAGATTGATTATGGATGTCATGATTGGGTACTTGATAATGAGCTGCAAACAAATTCTGAATTCATTACTCTTAGAGAATTTTTGAATGTGATCATCAGTAGCATTTGCTCTGAAGTGAAACCCCTCTTTCAAGTATGTCATGTTTAGCCAGAGAATGGCTAAATCCTGAATTCATTGCTAAACCAAATTCCATTTTGTAATTCCATAAGGTTAAGAGAATTTGTCCAGGGTTAGAACTGAATGAAGATGAAACCAGAATTTCAGAATTTAAGCCAGTACATTGAATTTACGTCTCTGTCTCTTTTGCAGGGTAATAAGTATATAACTCCCTAAAGTCAGAGAAATGTTTATTCGAGCACGTGGCATCTGAATTAATGAGATGGTATTGTGTCAACATATCTGACTCATCCTGTCAGGAAAAAATTGCAGTGAGAATAATCACCTTGTGAAATTTTTTTAAAGGTGCTTGTTAATACTTAACAATTTTAAGATACTGGTGAATGCCATTATAGTGTTAGCAATGTTCTATAGCAAAGCTGAGCCACATGGCCTTGGACGGCTCTACTCACAGAACAAGCTTTGTGCAGCTTTTGGGGGAACTCTCAGAAGTTTTCAGAATGAATCAGAATATGAACATATGGTGAACTTAAAAATGGCAGAAAACAGAGTTCAAACATTTATGGAAATAGGCCATTCAGTGTCTGTGCTCAGACCTGTTGTGGGTTTAAACAGGAATAATGTGTTTAACTGTAGAGTGTTATTTGGCTCTATAGAAGTTATTAAAGTAAAAATATAATCTGCTTTTGTTCATCTGCATTCATATAAATATCTCTGAAAATGCACACGGACCTGAGCCAGCCAAGGCTACTTGCATGATTAATGATGTGCAAGATCAAGTCCATTGTCAGAGTATCCCTCATTTAAGTATTTGTTGTGGAATATTTTTCTTACCATTGTATTTTTGCCATCACTTGAATGCCATGGCCAAGCAAATCCTAAGCAAAATGGCCTCTATAATTTAACAAATATTGAACCACTGTGACTTCTGTAGGCCTCTAACATGTATTAGAGGGGGAGGCCTTTTCCAAAGGCCTCCTGAAGTATCTTAAGGATTTTTTTTTTTTTTGGTGAAGGATGGAATTGTAGATTATTCAGAGAAGTGGCAAGCAGGTTGTATTCTCTTTTCTTCAGTCATTGCTATTACCATATCCAGAGTTAACCTATATTTAGCTATTGCTTCCCAACTAGCATTCACTGGGTTATGTGCCAGAAATGTGCCTGGGATGGTGTGTAGGTGCTGTAAAATGTTCCCTACTCTGAGGGTGCTGGCTCTCATCAAGTGAAATTTGCTGTCACTCGAGTGGTAGTTACATCCCGGAATAACACACAGTGTTTACCCCGATTTATATCCAGCATTCTTGAGCTGTTGCATGGCACAGCTCACCCATTAATAGATGATTTTTCATCCTCTTCACCACAGCAGTTTCTTAGGAGCAGCCACGCTGATTGCTTGCTTTGAAAGTAGCTTTAGAAAACTGGTCCATATACTTTCATCTGTCATTTGAAACTGTTTAGCAGTTGGAAACAAACAGGAATGTCAGCAACATGTGACTAGGCAGCTCCACAAAATTACATATTGAGAAACACTTAGAATATGCTTACAGTTATCCACTTGGGATGTATTGTCCTTTGAAGAGTGCTTCTTTGGATGGAGACTAGGGAAGAAGGAATGCAGTGCTAGAGAAACCCCACCCACATATGGGAGAATAAATTTGGATCTTTTGATAGGATTAGAATAGCAGACTGTGATTTTAAAATGGTAATTCTGTAGATACAGTAACTCAGGGATTTTTCAAAATATAATTATGATGGTATTTCTCTATTTAAGTGTGGATGTGGGAAAAGGAGAAATGTTGGGTTTCGTATACTCCTCTGCTCGTAGCCTGACTGAATATTTAATATAGTGTTACTCCAGTGCAGCACTGTATTAAATCATCAAAAAGCTTTCCATTTCTGTGGGAAAATGTAACTCACTCTTGGCTTTCTTTTCTCGATTTGCTCATTCCACATGAGGCTGGGTTGCTACTTAACTAAATAAACAGAAAATAACCCAGGGACTATCCACTTCAGCTAATCCACGCTTCACGTTTCAGCAGGCAGTGCTGGTTACTAGCCAGCCTCCTTTTACTTTCACTAGGAATGTCAGTGCACTAATTTGCATCTGGCAAATTTTTTGTGTCTGTTCACAGAGCTGGGGTGGCAGAGTTAAAGCACAAGCTCAGTGGAAAGTGATTTGGTTTCTGTGTAGTTCAAATTAACATTTCTTTCTACATTCATCTCATTTGCTGCTCTGTCCATCCCCCCCACCTTTGTCTGTGCAGCTGTGATATCCTTTGGCCTTTGGATTGCTGACAGCACACTGGCTCATGGAAAAGTCTAGACCAGGCAAAGACTCAGTTCATTGCATACTAAATTACATATATACTTATGCATTTGCTGCTGAAGCTGGGTCAGCATTCTTGTAGTATCTGTTCACTGAAAGTAAAGCACACTGTATGTTAGAACTGTAGGAGAGGTGGAGCACTCTTCCACTTAAATTGTTTTGTCATTGCTTCCCTTGGAAGACAGAGGCTGCACCAGCCTTTTAAGAAACGTGTGTGGGTCTTACACACAAAGATTCTTCAAATAGATAGGGCAAAAGCCACTTGGAGTGTATTATGAGATGTGCTCTTTCCATTTGAATTGGTGAGAAACTCAGTATGTCTTTGAAAAACCGTTTGTGGTAGTAAAACCTGTGCATGCAATGATACGACTACGTGAAAGCCCCACTGAAATCTGTGGGAGTCACAATCTTCCAGGAAAAGTCAAGTCCCTTCCTGTCTCTGTTAAATTATAAGACATTTCACAATCCTGTCCTAGGGAATAGTCTTTGTCTGCTATTTATAATGAGGTTGATTCCCATATCCAAAAAATTTCTGCCAATATGCTTCTTTTGTACCTAATTGTTTCTGTGCTACAAGTCCAGCACTGAATTTAAAACTCAGCATAAAAATAGGGATCACTGTCATTACAGATTTTTCCCATGTCTTCTCTGAGATACAGCTGATCTCCATTTCTTTCTCGGAGCACATGGAATTCCAGACTTTATGCCACTTTTAAAAGTAAGAGTAATATAGATTTCTGATTTGTTTTCCATCACTCCCAGGGTCATCAGTTTTCCAGCAGTAGATACTCAGAAAAGTAGACAGTTCATCTGAGAAGCTGAAGCAAAAGCATGTGAACAGATTTTTTTCCTGGTGACTGCCTGGATTTTCTTTTCTTCCTTGCCTTCACTTGTGTTATTGCAGCCTTGTTGTAGCAACACAGCAGCAGTCGCACAAATCCCCACAACTATAGGTGGTATTAAACCTCACCTCTGACATTCACTTCTGTATTTATCTTTGAAAAGGCTCTGAGCTTTAGTACTGGGCTCAGAAGAATTCTTTTGTGGAGATGTGAAAGTTTAACTGTTTCTCATTTCATTAAGTTCCATTAATCTCTTTATATTGCTGCATTTGAATTAATTTACGGAAGGATAAATAAGGGCACTTTATATAAATGTACTGTAATATTATTCTGTTATGAGCCTGAAAACTATCTTGATTTTATTACTGTGACTTTTAAGGCCACAATTAAGATATTTTAGGCATTATGATAGGTGTATAGTCCATTGGGACAGTTCACCTCAGCTATAATTCACCATATCAGACTATGTAGAAGCTCCTATTCCCAGCAGAAAGCACTCTTGGAAAGATGAGTTATTTTCTTCTCTCCAATAATATTGATGACTTTGAAGGAAAAATATTTACCCAATTTGCTTTGTCTAAAGAATGATACGTAGAGTGTAGTTTCAAGTACTAGAAGAAAAAAAAAAAAAGAGGATTTACAGTACTGAAGTGTCAAAGAAGGCAGTTGAGCTGTAAACTAATTGTTCAGCTGTTTTTGAAAATGTTATGTTCTTGCTCCCAATTTTCCTGAAACAACATCTTTAGTGCATATTCCTTCCAAAGTCATCAATCTTTGTTCCCACATGGGCACCACGGCTGTATCTCCACCCAGACAATGCACAGACTGTGCAGTCCTGCACACTTCAGGCAGGACTCCCAGTAAAGTCTCAGGAGCAGTGCCTGGTACAGGCTGTACAATGGATGCCTCCCGCATTTTTTCATCCTGATCATTCTTTGTGTTAAATGGAAATCTGCTGCTATGAGTGAGTCAAACTGCTGCTCATGCCCAGGGGCTGGTAATTCTTTTACTTCTCTTCTGAGTGGCCTCCCTGGAACAAGGCTCTGAGGAACTGTCCCTCACATGTGCCCACCATCCCAGAGACATCTTCCCCTGCTCCAGGGAAACCCAGTGACTCCCCACTACCAAGTCGATAAAAATCTAACAGACAAAGTGGTTGTGCAGTTGCAGCTATGAGTCTTACAAAAAAGCCAGGTTCCAAACATTGGAAAAGCCTAGAGTACATGACCGAACCACTGAGTAGGTCTCTACTACTCCAGGATGGAAATAACCAACAGGCTAATGCAAGATTTGGGGAGACAAGAAGACTTGTGAGGCTTCTCACTTCACCCAACCTTTGACCCCCTTTCATTTCTAACTCCATTCTGCTGCAGAGCCAATGCTGATCAGAGCTAGAGTGTCTGTCCGATCCTTCTTCTCTTCCAGATCCTTCTTCTCTTCCACTCAACTGCAACTGTTTTGAATGATGCTCTGTGGCACACACCATTGCATGAAGGGAAACCGTCACAGGCAACATCACACAACCTGGATTTTCTTGTACCTGTATATTGCTTTGTACATAAATAGTGTAGTCTGCTGGAATTTTTGTATCATTCTTTTCCATTCTCTTTTCTACAGTTTTTCAAAGACTGTATGCAAACTGTGCTTGCATATTGATTTTGCAGTCAGTATTGTAGATTATAGCATTTCTGGTTTGGTGTTTTGTATGGACTTGTGAGTTCTTGCATACTACAGGTTGTCCTTCCTACTTAAAGACAATTGCATACAGTTCCATCCAATATATCCTGCTCCTTTCTTAAATATACCTTATTTCCTATGATCTGGTATGAAATCGTGCTTGTAGAATGCATCAGAAAAAGCTGAATATGTATTTATAGTGTTAAATATTGTATGCTCAACACTGATTTAGTTAAGAATAATCTAGATTTTAGGGGTTTGTACTTGTTCTCTGGAAACTACAGTGTAGACTGAATTAAATTACTTAGTATCTGTAATTTACAGACACACAAATATTTTCTTAGAATGTTTTCTATGTGATCTTATAAGGTAGGGAAATAATCCTTTAAAGGTGATCTATACCTTAGAACAAAACCAGTTTTCTTATGACATTTAGGATCAATGAAATATTTTTGTGTTATGTTTGGTGATGAATTATAGACAAAGCACAAAATGCAAGAAGCAAATAGGAATTTCAAGATGTCCTTAAATGCTGCAGTTCATCATGGAACAATATTATAATAATCTGAGCAATCTTCTAGATTGACTGTCTTGGGCAATCGCCCCTCACTTTTATAATTTTTCCTGATGTTACCTTTGCCAAATCCTGCAGTTCTTCCTTAGGACCTGTTAATGTATACTTGAGTGACTCAGAATGCAGTTTATAGAAAATGAGATCTGAGTAGGCAAAAAATATGTTGTCAGGTACCCCATCCATCTTGCTACAATACAGTGTGTGTGAGTTCAGCCTGTGGAAAAAGTTCAGGATTTTGCCACCTAATTTTGCCTTCTTGAAAAAGGACCAACAGAACTACCATGGGACCAATATAATTGGGTAGCATCCATACAAATACCTCCTGTTTTCTTATGTATTTTAAAGAGAATAACCACTATATTTTTGGACCCAAATGACAGTTACTTCTCATTTTGGTCATCTCTTCCCATTAGGCAAATACCTGTTGGCATTAAGGCCGTGGCTATAGCAATTTCAACTTAATTAATAAGGAATTGTTTTTAGAGGAATAAATATAAATTAATATAAATACTCATAAGAACTATATAACAAAAAAAAAAAATCTTGTATGGCCCACTATCTCTTTGACTGTAATTCAAAACAAGAAAACATTGAATAGCAAGGACTGCTGTCCCAGTGTGACTGCTACTGGGTATCTCTTCAACTATTCAGAAATCTATGGGGCCATGTTATTCTGCTGAGGTTTTGGAGCCTAAGTTTCTAGTGGATATATATGTAGGAAGTGTGTTGATATACCCTTGTATTTTAATCTGTATTGTATTTTAAATCAGATGTAACAGGTATTAACTTAATAGGAATCACAGGTAGAATAGTGCTGAGTTACTAATAGCTGTAAAACCTTATTGATACCAGTTTTGACATTTTGTTGAAGCATGATGTCCAGTGCCTCTCTGCACTTAGTGTAGATAATGTAGCTATCAACATGTAATTTCAGTGAAATGGTGTATACAGTATGTGTAGCTGTGCTTTAAATTAATTTAATTGGTTTCTGTGTGTTGAGCCGTAGTGGAAAATTAGACTGTGTTTTAAAATTTTGTTCTACTTTCTGTTTTTCACTTGTATCTGGGTTTGTTTCTTTTTGACCATTCAACTGATTAGGTTCCACAGCTTAGTAACTACTTCATCTGTGTATTATGAAGTATCCAGTTTTGGTAACATTCAGAATCGTGTATGCAGCCAGCTTACTGTAAATATGTTCATTTTCGTTTTCAACTATCTAACCGGTATGGTGTGTGTTAGAAGCTGCATGTTTGTAGTTTCCTGGTGGTGAATGAAAGTGATCCCAGCATAGATTTGCTGCCTGGTGAATACACTTGTCATGACATTAAGAATTAATGTTCACCTGGAATGATAAGTTTCTGTTTTGCTTTCTTCTTGTTTGCTTGAAATGTTTGGACTCTCTATCACCAGAAGTTTAGTAAGTCACCATTTAAATTGGCACAATGAATAGGGGGAAATCCATCTAACTGCATTCCTGTTGGATGTCCTGGCTGCTTTTGACTCTGTGCATCATTCAGCGCTTAGTCACATCACGGCATCACAGGATCCCTCTGAGTCACTTCCAGTTACTCCTTGACCACAGATGCCAGGAAAGCAGTGCAGTCCCACGGCTGTGACTGGGCAAGCCTGCAGGCAGCAAGGGGCTGCCAGTTCTCTCCAGAGTGCCTGAGAAGTCTGAGTAGGAACCTCTGCTTCACCCCCTTAGCAGGAACAGTCTCTGAGAAAGATGAATCCACTCATGGGCAAAGGGGCACCGTTTCTTTCATTGTTAAAAAGGGATATTAACCGTTATTGGAAAATAAACACAAAATTAAATGCTTCTAAAGCTACTGTGGTTGTTGTACAGGCCTGTTATTTACAAAAGTATGTCTGATCATAAAACAGACATATGAACCACATAGTGGCAAAAATCTTCTCAAATCAGAGCTACAGTTCAGATCTATGAGAAAATGAGACCTTGCAGCAACAAGAAGCTGATTCATTCCTAAGTACCCTGGACCTGGATCTTATAAATAAATATAATCATCCCCTCTAGGCAGAAAGAAATAAAAATCAGGCTCCAAAGCACAGAAACTATCCTGCTTGGTGAGTCCCATTATGATGCTTTAGGATGAATTGCACACTGGAGTACTGTGTGCTGCCTACTCAACATCCCTTGCCCATTCTTTAAGGTGACCAGGCATGAACTGGAATGTTTTGTGATGTTCTAATGTAAAAAAGGATAAAAAGGAAGAGGGATAAGGTTTGTCTTTTCTTTACACTCAAAAAGTTCTGCAGATTTTGAAATGACATACTGTACAGTATCTATAGCACAGTTTGTTTAAAAATTAGTAAATGCAGATGATAAAATTTCTCCCAACTCCAGGCTGTGTTCTTGTATATTGTAGTTGGAATGCCTTGTAGACTGATTCTATTTTTGTAGTTCAGATCCTTTCCTCTTTACAAGGATTGTTAGTCATTTGCTTTTAATACTTTCTCACAGAGTGAACTGATTTCTGTAACTTTCATGTATAAAACAAACTAGACATTCTTTCTATACTGGAAATAGTCATGAATATAATATTTCACTAAGTGTTGTACCTCTTATGTACATATCATCAATAAATGTTGATTCATAATTTTCATGGCTTATATCTGTGTGTTTTAATTTCAGCCTGGGCTCAATATGGAGGAGCTTTGTGTAGGAGTTTAGATAAAATAATCTCATGTGAGAGGCTGGCTGTTCTGAAAACTACATGCAGGGTAGAAGATGAACCTGACTTTGTCAAAGAGTTAGAAATCCCACCCCTCATTTTATCCTCCAAATATTCCAGGATGCTGGCTGCAAATGAGCTCATTTCCCACAAAGGCCAGGATTCACTAACTACAGTTCTTGGCAATGACGCCTAGAAAAGTGAAAAGAGATGTTAGAAGAGTAGGAGGATACAAATCAATGCTTGCAGTTGCTTTAGAAACCTACTTCCCTCCCCTGGCTGCTAAAAAATAAATCTTTTATTCTTAGCCTTTCTAAAAAAATAATAAACAAAGCCTGTAGCGGAACTTCTGGAGTTTTTTGTAAAGAAATCAACAGTATTTAACACATAAATTAAGAGATCTCATGGAGTGACCCACGGTCCAGTGGAGTGGCAGTTGCCAAGTATGGAGAGAAAGCTCCAACGTTTATGCACGCTCGGAATAGCAGACGCTACGGAAATAGCACAGCTACCGGTGTGTGATAAAGGCACAACCGAAACCACGGCTGTGAGGAGCAACAGTGTGCACAACCCTGGCCTTACTTCTTCTTAATCATCCACTTGATAAATTTCCAAAGAAATCCGGGCACGGCAGGAAGTGGCTTTGGCAGTGCCTCAGCTGGCAGTCTGCCCCCTGAGTCAGTAACGAACTAAGCCCTGATGTGGTGCTGGGGGAATCTTTGGGCAAAACGTAAATCTGAGGCCCCGGCTCTCTGCTGCCATTTTGATGCCAGGGCAAAACTGTCCTCCTCAACAAGCGTTGTTAACAGATGCATTCTGCTAACGTAAAATTCCTCGCTGGAGTTTGTTCAGGATCCCCATCGCTCACATAGTTCATGTGCACTGTGTACATTCGAATGCTTTCCATAAAAGGCGGCTATTCTTCTGTTACACATCATGACAAAAATTTAAAATTACGGGCTCGACACTGACCAATGTATGTTGCTTTTTTCAAAGCAATGTTTCTGCAAAATGACCTAAAAAAACCGCCCGTGGAGCAACCAGTATTGCAGTTGTCTGAACCTGACCCTTCTGAAAATACACACCCCAAAGGCTGATTCTCTAAGCCCTTGCAAGCCCCTTGTGTACCTCTTTTTCTCCATGTTCTTAACCTTAGAGAAAAAGATTGTTTCAGAAGTGTCTTTGTATCTGGAATGTATTCCTCTCTACAGGAAAAAATCTGCTAAAAGGGGCTGTAAAAGCCAGTGAGTCATGAATCATGGACCCATATTAAGAGATATTTCTGTATCTCCTCTCAGGCATGAAAGAGAAACTGAGATAATACTTTAGGGTTGTTAAATCTGAAATAATCTTTTCCTTTGTATTAGATAGTACATGTAAACAGGACAAGGTTATGAAAGAAACAGGTGGCCCCAACGTACGGTGCTTTAGGAGGAAAACAACATTAAAAATTACACTCAGTTGGGCTGGAAAGAGTTATTTGCAGCAAGCACTTATACTGCAGAAATGTACAAATACCCCAGCAGGGCCTAGTGCCGTTTTGCTTCCAAAGCTGTGCAGAGCCCTGTGCAGGCACCCAAAGCTGAGGCGGCTTCCCAGGCTGGGCATGTATGTGTGTGCTGTCTCACTTGTGCAGCATGCAACAAAGACAGGAAGGAAAACAAACTGCATGCAAGATCAGGTCTTGTGGTCATGGTGGTTCTGGCAGGCAGCTTCTGCGGCAAGAAATAAAATGTGTCTGTGTAGACAGATAACTGACACAGCTGACTGCTGCCCACAGGGATGGGGGCTGGAGGAGCAAGACCTCACACTCTTGGTGGTGCTTCTCTAGTACAAGGATG
The DNA here is from genome assembly GCA_013397565.1 of Ptilonorhynchus violaceus. NCBI lineage: Eukaryota > Metazoa > Chordata > Aves > Passeriformes > Ptilonorhynchidae > Ptilonorhynchus > Ptilonorhynchus violaceus. The sequence continues at coordinate 439,946 of VZRJ01005005.1, forward strand.
AGTGGTCAGAACAGCAACACTGTTCTGGGTCTGCTTTACAGTATTGTGCTCTTCATTCTCACTCATGACTAAACTAAAAATGTTTGCTTTTCCTGTAGTCATTTGCTAGACTGATCTATCTCCATTTGGCTGTTTTCTTACTGGAGTGCCTGAAGATGTTCCACAGATCACTCTCCTGTGATCCATGGACACCACTTGAGAAATGCTGCTGTGGAGATGTGCATGCAAGAAAAGGCAGCTGATTCCCAGCTCCATGAAGGGACAAGAAGAGGGACCAAGCTAGAAAATGCACTCCGAATTCATTCCACTGTTTCACCTAGGTTACTGGTATTATCTAAATTGACAGGATCAGATAAGCTTTGTTTCTGAACCTGCTTTCTCCCATTTTTGACTGGCCTGTAAACAATAGGCAGGGGGGAAGTCATTCTTCTAGAGCTAAGGGTATGTTTGTTAATTTTTAAGTCACTGGCTGAACAAACAAGCATCCTTACCTAGAATTCATTTCAGACTTTCACTTGATTAATGAAAGAAAGCTTAACTAGGAAATGAACCACAAAAGAACTGCAGGGAAATACCCAAGAACTATAAACTTGACTCTAGTGAAGTCTAAACCCTGGTGAATCTGACAAACTACTGCTGCAAAACAAAACATGCTGAATTGAGTGGATGATTGTGAAAGAGTTTTGCCGAAAGACAAACCCCATGTAGTTGCTCACTAGGATACAGATAGGCAATGCTTGAACAAAGCCAAAGCAGTGAATAATTTGTGGCTCCAAAAAGGGAAAGGAACCCAACATTTGCTCTGAGGTTTATATTACTGAAGGCTGTAGTCCACAGCATGTGCAGGAAGACTTTTCTCTCCCTTGGTGTGCAGTTGTCAGCTGAGATCACTGTGTCTTGAGTCTGGGGCTCAGCTGTGATGGCCTCACCTTAGACAAACTCAGCTGCAGAAAGCTGCATCCCTGAGCTAGCTCCGGTGAGGTGCTGCTAGCAATCTGCAGCAGCAGCCCTGAACAGGATGCTTGCTTTTAAAAAAAGTAGGTTGATAAAAAGTGGTGAACATAAACTCAGATTTAAATTCCCATCATGGGGCAAAACATACGCAGTTTGTTATTGTTTGTTCTGAGAAAAATGGAAGTGTGAACTGTCAATTCATGCAAAGGAAAATGTGGTCACTGAAAAGAATTTAAGTTGGTTTTTTTTAGATTAATCCTGGCAAAAGTATGTCATGGCAGAAGCTACATGATGTACACCAATGACTACAAGTAAATTTAGAGCTAAAGCTAAAAACTCTGGTGAACCAGAGTCATTTGGTACCAAACGGTACCAAACCATTTATACACTTTCACATGGGAGTAGCAATATGGGCGTTAAAACTGACTTCACCCTAACATGAGTGCCCAAGGCAAGGCTTCCAGATGCCAGGTGCAAAACCCAGAGCCTCCAGAGACATGGAAAATGCCTTATTGCATCCTCCACTGCCCTGGGTTGCTCTGGGAATTACTTCAGGACAAACTGCAGATCTGAAAGTTGTTGGATGTACAGAGCCTCCACTGCCTATGAGCCATATGCTGATTTACCACTGCCAGCCTACATACCCCTAACCTCAGCTATGCCTCTGCTTCAGCACCAGGAGAAAGCTGCTGTTGACCTAAATTCCAAATTAAATGGGTGTCTCAGTGAGAATTTTCCTTAATATTCTAAAAAATGCTTGAGGTTTTTTGGATAAATGCACTTAAGTTTATGACATCTTAGACTTGAACAATCCTATTTTGTTGTAAATTTGCACATACATTTTTTTCCAGTGGGAAATAAATTACTTGTAAGAATTTCATTTTAGTACAAAGGGAAAGCTATACTATGTATTAGACATGAAGAATCTTCCCCTCTCCCCCCTCCCAAAAAAAAGAAAGAAAAAAACTAATTTTGCACAGCTATATCTTCTATTTGGAATATTAAAACTTGCTGAAACTATGTCTGTTTCTGAAAAAAAAATCATCTTCTTTATGGACTTGTTTTGATCCAAAATGTCATAATTTTTTAAAATTATTTTTTGGAAAGAAATCATAAAACTAAAGACATTCACATCAGTGTTCCATGCACAGCTTTTCGCGGCAGAGAATGTATGAAGGTATCATCCCCCCACTTGTTCTCCCAAAACCCTTTTTTGCCTGTAGAGTAGGAAGTTTTAATAAAAAGTCTGAGACTCCTTGATGTCACTTAGGCAAAACTTTTCTATTGCTTGCTGGAACCATCCAGGCAAAATTGAAAGAAGGCTGTGTTTAAAGCATATGCGAAGCTTTCACTGCCTTTGCTCTACTTGCACTTTAACAATAATCAACTGTCTTGAGGTCAGGAGAGCTTCTTTGATGATGGATTTGCTTCTCCAACTTCAACTTTAAAAAAAAAACCCTATGCAGCAGCACATTTGACCTATGTGAAGATCTGTATCAGTCTTGCACTTTCAAAACAGGAAGATAAGCCAGAAATGAAATGGTCTCGAAATCGTGCCATTGCTAACCTTACTCCAAATGAGAGTGTGAGAAAGAGAAGACAAAAAGTACAGCCTCTGTGCTGTACAAAAGATGCTGTTACTCATCTTGGCTGAATTGGCCTCATTGTCACAGCTGCTTGCCCCCAGCATGGTGTTGGTGGATGCCACACGCAACATAGCATGGCAATAATGAGAAATAAGATAGCGGGGAAAATTATTAACAATCAGTTTGCAAATGAAGAGGATGACTTGAAGGTGGGGGAGGTTCACAGGAAAAGGCTCTTTTTTCCTTCTCAGAGTTGTGAAACATTCAAGTGCCCAAGTCCTTGGGGCGTTGAAGGTACTTTCCCAGTAGCAGTACAGAAATTTCACTCTCCCTTTACATCCTTTCCCAGAAATTGTGTCCTTCCTCCAGCCCTAATCCCCCACAGCTCCAGCCCCAAAACACCTTTGCACAATTCTTTCCACCCTTAAGGAACAGGGAATTTTGTCACCCACTCCCACACAGCTGGAACGGCACCGCAAGGAACAGCCCTTTTTGTGCCACCTTTTATCCTTTTCCCCTCCACAGAGAAAAACCAGTCAGCACCTGTGGTTACCAACAGGGCTGGTGTTTGACTCATCAGAGCTCTTGCACAGACTCAGAGAAGTCAGACCCTTGAATTGTTTCATAAAGACTAAGAAATAATTATTGTCTAATGGCCTAATATAGCTTAAAATAAACCCATTAACTGCTGACTTACAAAATACTCTGGGGTCTGTGTATGCTGAAGCAGAACACAGTTGTCAGAGGATTAATTTCCTTCATCTGGAGAAAGAAGAATTGGGACCAGCCCTAACCAGAATGATAACTGCTAAAGAGACACTTGGCAATTGCCTCCTAAAAAATATTCCAGGCAACATGCTTCAAACTAATTAGTACAGAGGCTGTTGTTGTTGACAAGGGACACACAAAAAACATCCCTATCATGTGAAAAACTGCAAGAACACAGTTTTGGAACTGATATTGTGGAAAGGGTTTAACACCCACACAGGTAGACACGACAGCTGCACATCCTTTCTCTGCTTTAATGAAACATTTCTTTTAAGATCTTCAGGAAAATACAGATGAAACAATCAGCTTGCACTGCTTCATGAGAATTTTACATTCTCATAAAACATACAATCTCTCTCTTAAATATGCTTACTGCTTTAGACAGCATTTCCATCGGTCTGGACCACATTTATTTGAAACTTTTCAAGACAAAGGAATAACTTAAGGTGGTCACGGGGCCTCCTCAGCATCTTTTAGGAGAGATCCTCATTCTTCCTAGGCCCCAAGGATGGATCAAGACACAGTTTGTCTGTCAGTGCCCTGAAGGAAGTGCTGGATCTTGCTGGGTGCTGTGCTCTCCCAATGCTGCTGGTTCAGTGAGCCAGGAATGGTCATCAATTGAATCAAGTCGTTGTGCGCTTCTGGGGGAAAGCTGAGTCGATCACTAACTCCCAGAGCATCTGTGGAGCCTATGGGAGGCTGGCAGAACAGACAAGGTCACACACCATTCACCTCAGCCTGGCTTGGAATTCGCAAGCAGAAAAAATGATCACAGTACTCAACACGACTATCCTGCTGAATATTTCTCTTCCGCTAATAGCTGGTCTTACATTGTATCCTCCGTGTGGAACCAGGTTTATTTTGGAAGCTTATTTTTAAAGTCCAAAGTGTTTTTAGCAATACTATTTCTAGTTACAATTTAGAGATGATATTTTCTTTCATTCTGATTAATCTGTTAAATAAATATGCAAATATATCAAGTGCTCTATATAAAAATACATACACACAACAAACAACCCCACATAATAAAACCAAGATTAACAAAAATATGTACTATATTACACATGAAATGGCCATCTAGTTTTGAAACTATAATGAAATTACACATGAGCCACAGGACATAATGTAAAGAGAATCAGCATATATAAAATAACAGCACTGCCTGTTGAGCATCTCCCATTTAAAAATATATAAAGAACCCAACCAGTGTTGTCCGTGCTTTTATAGCTACCGAATATAAGATAAATTAGGAAGAAGTTTGTGGATTTCTTCATTCAACATCTGAATAAGGAGATGAATAACATGCCACCGATTTTTTTTGGTTTTTTTAAAAGAGAAATTTAGCCTCCAAGACAATGAAATATGTCCTTTTCATTGAGTCCTATATTCAATTAAGATTTAAAGAGAGGAATAATTCTTACTCTGGGTCTCCATACTTAGTGAAATGAGTACCTAACACCAGTTTAAACACAGCCTTCAACAGATCATTTTGATTTATAATGACAAACAGAAAAGCTTGCTTAAAAACATCAAACAAAAATCAATGTACTGTTCATAGATGAAATATCTGACCTACATAAAGTCAGAAAACATCTTATGTGTATTTTAAAACATCACCTTGTCTTGGGACCTTTTGCCCAGGTGTAAATTGCCCTGAAGAGATCTGCCAGCAGATATCAGGGCGCTTGATCATTTCCATGAAACACATGGGAAACTGCTGGAGGGCTGTGACTCAGAAATATAATCAACAGTCTTGTGCTTTATGTTCCAGTAAAGATCAGTGCTAGCTAAAGTCAGTATTTAGCCAGCTGAATACTCATCCTCCAAACTGCTTCAGATGGAGAACATGAAACAACACACTTTAGCAAAACACTTTCAAAGACAGGGGCTATGGTCAGTGAATAGAACACTGGCATAATCCTGCTACAGACCATCCACATCCCACAGCTGGCACAGACCACAGGGTGCAATTACTTACATTGTTTTCACTTGCATTTCCTTGGAGCAGCCCAATTAGAAGTTGTCATCCTCCCCACATTTCAATATGTTTTCTTAAAAAATGGCACAGACTACTAGTAGTAAATAATTTTTTTTCCTGACAATTCATATCAATATAATGCACAGCATCATAGCTTAATACAAATACTTTACATAACAGACACAAAAGGACATAACAAAAGCATATAACAATGCAGCTCAGCTACTCTACTCCATTACATGGCTGGGAGAGTTTCCTTTCATTTCCTTTGATCTTTTCTGTAGAATTTGAACTTCTGGTGCCAATAAGCAAGCAATGTTTCTTTTGGTGTTTTTAAAAAGCAGATGGGAAAAATGTAGAAATAGAATTCTGAGGAAATGAGCAAGATCATAGAAAAGCAACTTTTGAAACATCAGCAATCTGGTATAATAGTTATAGGCGAAAAATTTTAATAGGCTCAGCATCTCCTGAGTAAAATGGAGCAGAATATGAGACCTATTCTTCAGCAACAAAATACTGTCATCTTCCCTTGTGGTCTCAATTGCTTGTTTTGTGCACATGTGATAGAGCTGGGGTCATTTTGTTTTATTCATTATGTTAACTAACAGACTCATTAAAAACATGCACAAACTTGGACCAATGAATGAGGGAGGGAGGAGAGCAATGAACATCTCAAAAACTCAAGGATAATTGTACAGGTTGCTAGTATAATAAAGTATAGAAATTTATTATATATCAGCTCATGTTTTCATCTCTTTATTCCCCTTCTCGAGAAGACTTGCTGTATGCCCACAGACATTTAAAAATAGAGATAAATAAATTTTGTCCTTCTGGGTTTTCCCTCATGGCAGACCAAGCCATACATAATTACAAAATGTCACTTTTTGTTTACACTGGCAGATTCTGAATGCACCCACTACTCTTCCTGGCTGGAAGGCATTTCTGAAGGATTCTGATGTTTCAGACATTGTAGAAGATGCCTTTCGGGTTTAAACTTCATTTTTTACTCTTGACATTTTTCCTCACTTACTTCTGTACCATGGCAAGTTTAGTGCTTTAATTGTCTGTAGGATGGAGTGGCTGGATACTTCTTCAGCTCCACACAGCAAAGACCTTCCATCTGGGGAATAATGACGTAAACTTGTGTGCCTCCTAACATCCAGGACACAGTGAGAGTCCTCTGTGTAGGGACTGGGAACCGAAAGCATTATGCAGCTCTTGGGGGTGTATTTCAGAAAGCACGTCTATTTTTTAACTCAGGCATCATTGCAAAGTGAATAAAAAGAATAAAACTTATGTTTATGTTCAAAAGACATCAGTAGCACAGTGCATCTGTGAATTCCTGTTCAAGTTCCACATGATTTTGATCTCCCCAGCCCTGATCTACTTGGCAGCGTGGTACCATTACACTCCAGTCTTCATGTCAAGCTCGTGATGATTTTGTGTTTCATTAACAGTCAGGAATTCGTCACATGCTTGTGTTCTGTCATTTGACTGTTCTTTATGAACCAAGTGCACCATTTCTTGTGATTTGCTCACATCTCCATTTAATTCACTTTTCTTCCTGTCCTCCACTGCCCCTTTGCCATTGTTAATCACTAGCTTTTTCTTCTGCCCACATCTAGAACGAAATAAAAATAAAATATTATAAATGGAGAAACATAAATAAGAAAAAAATTGAAGGTCAATGTTTAGGAAAAGGTGATTGGAAATTAAACTGGTGTCTGCCAGCGCAGACTTACATCCTGCGAAGTGTAACTTTTCTCTCTATTGCATATTTTATTTTTGAAAGCATTCACCATTAAATGCATAAAATTTGTCAAGAGCTCACTTATTCAATTTATATCTATTGTTACTACATATAGGAATAACACTCATTACTGAATGCCAGAAATATTTTTCTAACATGTGAATATGTCCACATTTATGAACTTTGTATATATCCCACTATAAGGACAGTTTCTAAATCCAGACTTTGAGCCACAACTTTGAAAATGCACAAATTCTTGAGTGAGCAGAAAATCTGGATCAAGCCTCACTAAACAAGAAAACTGTTTTTTCCTTTGTATTAGCATGTCAAGCCTAGAAGCCAACCAACAGTAAGGAAATTTGGAGAACTACTCTTGCTACTATCTGCAGCACAGCTCTTTATGATGTTAAGGTAGGAAATTGGTACTGTGCTTTTAAAGTTACACTCACTGCAGTGCTGCCTAATAAACTTTATATGTAGCTCTAAATGAAAACACACACACACTCTTTTAAAGAGTCATCAGTCCAAAACTGATGCATGCTGGTTATGGTGGGCTCGGTATCCTTCAGTGTAGTAAAAAAGTACTACTTTTTTACTGTCAGATTTGCTTCACACTGTGAAGATGATTCTCTGGCTACACAGAGCTGAACATCCTACTTGTCCTCAAACAGCCTTGTGTAAACTGAATATGCAAAGCACAGCATGCCTAAGAGGGACAATGTGTCTGTGAAGTTGGACTTTTAAGTGTCTTCTTAAATGAAGCATATTTTGCCTGAATGACTAATTTGGCAATTCAATTATACCATTATGCTTCTGAAATACTATTTTTTCATGCCTACTGACTCATAGATGAGGGTTATTTTATCTGAAGGAGCTCAGTTCACTGTGCTAATGTTACACACACCCTTGGGAATGATTTCCTGCTCTGCAGCCATAAAATGCCAAAAGAAGCCAGCAAGGAGCTGTGGAGCTCCACGGCCTCCTAAAAGAGCAGCTCAGAGTGCTCTGCAACAAACAGACTAGAAAAAAAATTCGCTCACTTCTTTCTGAATAAAAATCTCACATATTATATGGTCATTCTGATAAAAAAAGAATTGAAATTCAACATTCAAGTACCAAATAATTACTCTGCTAAAAAGCTCAAATTTAACATTCAAGTAGCAACAAGCTGCTGAAGACAATTGGGAAGTAACCTCAGAACAGCCCCCAAAGAAAAGAAAGAGGTAAGAACATTATAGCCTATCCTAGCTAGGACAGGCTACACTATAGGCTAGGGTTTTTTCAAATTTCCTGGCTAACTTTTGCACAGATCACTGCATAATTTTTCATTTCGCAGCTTCTTCATCTGTGGAGTAAATAAAACTACTGAGAGCTCTGACTGCAATGTTTGTGACTGCCAGCTGTGATACTGCCTCTTGTTTGGAAGGAAGGGATTAGCAGATTATCACAGAATCGCTGTGATAGTGATTGTCTAAGACAGCCCTTCACACTGTCCACAGACAGCACTGTTAATGGGGGAGAATTATTCCTGGCTCATCCTGTGGTTGCTACTATGTTCATCTCACAGTTTTCACTCTCAGCAAACAGGATTTTCCTATTATTAACTAACAGATAGAGAATAATTGATTTTCTATGATCTAGACACAGTTAGTTTCCATTTACAAGACCAAATGGTTTTTACACCTGCTGACTTCACATGATTCCATGTGAGTGTGAAGGCTGACGGTGACCTGGGTCCCCACACCCCAAGCCACAGAGCTTTTCAGAGGATGTTCTTTCTTGTGTTATGCTACTCTGCTCTTTGACAAAGCTTTGGAGCCTCTCAATGAAGAAAAAAGTAAGGCAGTGTGGTTTGGAAGTGCAAAGGTGCGGCCTTACCTTCTGCGACTGTTAACAGCAATGCACACCGCAAGGATCAACACGAGCGCCACCAGAGCTGCCACTATGATCAGCCAGTCTGTGGGGAGACGCGGGGAGGGGAAGAGAGCGTGTTAATGTATCTCACGTGGTTTTGCCATCTCACAGAACTGCAAGAACACTATCTCTTCCTAGCTTCCATGAATGTTTGCTCGTTTCACAAAGTATGTCTCTGCAAATCAAATACGTTTTCATCATCCAGCTATACACAGGCCAGCTCAGATTAAATACCCCATCACTGTTGTTACCTGTAAACTCTGCACTTTGGTGGGCATAGGTGGAGGGGAGCTGTATCACTGATCTACTCTAACAGCAAAAGAAAAGGCTTAGCATGACACACCTACAATCCCAGGCACAGAAGCAGGATGACTTTTAGTACATGTTTAGTAAAGCAGGTTTCATGACCTTCCCAGTAGCCTATTCTCTACTACCATTACAGATGGAGGTCCTCTCCCAAGAGCCAGCTCCTGTATCTTGTTGGTTTGAAACAACTCTCCCTTGTTTAACAAGACCCGTACATTTCATTTGAAACAAATTACCTCTTCTAATTAATTATTAGTACTCCATGGTGAGAAACTGATACATGTTCTTTTTGTAGCATGCTCTTCTTATATGTCCCTTCAGTTTTCCCTGAAAATGATGAGTTCTTCAAAAGGTGCTTCAAAGGTTACCTTTCCAAAATTTTCTGTGTGCTCTTCTCCATTTTTTCCTGTGTGACTAATACAACGCCTTGAACTGAACACAGACTTTCAGCTCTGGACTTGCTAGGCCCAAGTAGAGTGGGATAATTACTTTCTCTGTTTTAAAAATGACTTTACTGCTAATAAGTCCCAGAATATATTTACATTCTTTTGCAGCTGTATCACGGTGTTGGCTTCTTTTTGCTCTGTTTTAATCTGCAAGCTCTATTCTGCAGAGCTCGTCTCAGCTATTATTTTCGCTGAACATTCTCATGGATACGATACTTTGCATATATCTTTAGTGACTTTTTCCTGATATATATAAAAGTTATTTGAATCTTAATCCCATTCTCCAAGTGCATGGTTTCTCTCATCTTAATGTTGCTGAAAAATGATGAGTTACAATATGCTCCATTTTTCAGATTGCTAGTGAAATGCTGAATATTATCTGATTCAGAACAAAGCCTGAACAACTGTACTTGACCTTCATTTTCATGTCTTACTTCTGTTCATATGAACACAATTCCACACTTACATTTTAAAACATACAATTTCAAAAACCCACCTGGTACACGGGCCGACCTGGGCTGGGAAGCTACTTTTGTTGTGGTGGTCTCTTCAGGGAAAGTAGTGGATTCATCATGTCCCTTGTGCGGTCCTTGGTTACCAGATACACTGGAGGTAGAGCCTAAAGAACAAAAAACCCCATCCATTAGGCCAAATATGCTTAGTGAATATTTAACAGCATGGTACAAGGACTCTGACTTTCACAATAAAAAAACCATACTCTAGAAAGTTCATGCTGAAGCAAGTAGTAAGTGTTTGTACTGAAAACTATTACATAGACTGTAAGCATCATACTCATCTGAACTATGGCTAGCTTCAGTATTTTGAGAAGCAAACCTCATGGCTTTCCCCTCTTGTGTCCCTCATATGTTTCACTTTTTTGTGAACCTGAAGAAAATGTGAAGACATGAATGTTGGCAACTTTTTGAAGAGGCTCTTATCATAAAAGTCAAACATCTTGTATATTCCATAGGGAAAAGAGAATGATAAAAGGAGAGAAAGGGAGGGGGAAGGAGGAGGGCAGGGAGAGAGACTAATTTAAACTTTAAGAGTTTAATTTAAACTTAAAGTGATCAATATGGAGAAATCTTGAAACTTTTAATTCTATTCTGACACAGGATAAAACTGAACATCTAAAACTCTAATGCACTCATAAAATAGAACAACAGTTCTCTGAATGGTTGTAATTTTGATAGCCAAAACATATTTTTTCCTAATGGAAAAAAACACCCTCTGCAAATTTAGATGTGGATCCTTTAGTCTTTTTAATATTTTGTGTAATTTGGTTCTAAGGTGGTATTAGATCTTAAATCAGATTCCAGCCTTCCAGTCTCTAGTATTTTCTATGCTGGCCATACCACTTAAACTTTTATGCAATTACATTTGTGGCCCACGCTATTAAAGTAAGGGTATCGCAAGTCTAAAATTATCAGCAGACTATAGATATAGTAATTTCATTTGGGACTACTACCTCATTATCACTAAAAAAAATATATTACAGATCTCCACCTCTCTGACTTCTTCCAGACTCTAAGAAATTAAACACTAACTCTAATCAGCTGTAAAGTTCTTTTGCTTTAACACATATTACAACTCATTTCTATCCAGCATTTCTGATCTCATTTCCTAGTAACAGCTGGCAAATACAAAACTGAGAAGCATGTTTTTTCCCCTCTGTTAAGCTTAGCCAGCAAGCAGTTCATGAATCTTCCAGATGTTTTCATTATTTTTATTAACAAGAAACTTATTGACTGGTCTGTTGTTTGGTGCTATCTCACAACAACGAACAGAGCACAAATTCAGCAATGAAAGGTCCTGACCTAGCGCCAAAGAAAGATGTCCAAGAGGGACTTTTCTACCTCTCATCTCAGCAGATTTTTTTTTTTAAGCTGCTTTATATCATCCTTGAGAAATGCCAGAGCTTTTCGTCCACTAAGCCCCTCAGAAAGGCATTTGAACATTTATTAACACTTGTGTGCTCAGAAACCTGCTACATTTGCTGTTCCTGTGAGCACTGAGAAGAAGCAGCAGGGTTTCAGCCATGTCCTCTGCTGTTCTGGCTCTGGGGAGGTGCTTGCAGGTGGCAGGGAGGGATCATCAAAAGCTCTCTACGTTTCATTTTGGTAACAAACTAGATTTTTTTTTTTTATAGACAGTTATTTTTTGGGTTCCTTCAGTGGACTGACTTGTTATTCTATGGGCACTTGGATACTTAGTGTGATGTCAGATCACAGCTTAAACATTGCTGTAGAAAAAAAACAAGTGAAACAAAGGAGTACAGTACATCAAACCACTCATTTGTTCAGAGAAGGGCTTTAACTGTACAATACATCCATGAATCTTTTCTGTTCCATTACACCTATATGGGGCAATGTTACAAATGAATGACCCCTCCAATAAATAAGCTTTTTGATGACAATGGTAGTGTCTTAGTATTTCCCTTGTTTTGTGTTCTTTAAAAGCACCAAAAGAAGGTAAATGAGAAGAGATAGGGGAAAATGGCCTTGTGAGCATTTTGCCAGGGCACTGACAATGCAAAGATTCAATGCAGATATTCACAGTGAAAATTATTTTCAAGCTAGTTCTTACAGGTTTTATGTGCTCAAAACAGAAAGGTAGCACACATTTTTTCATAGTGTGTAATGTCTGCACATAAAATTACGGAGGCAGCTTAGATTAATTAAGCGAATAGGGCCTGTGAAAGTCAAGAAATGAGTTTTAATAGCAAGACACTATTAAAAACAGACTTAGCTTTCCAACAAAATATTATCTAGTACATATTTTGCATTTGTAGTACTATGCCTATGTCAAAATACTATAACCAGGCAATTCTGTTAGAGCTGAATTTACTGGTTTATACAAAATTCTTTAAAAAACAATTGGGCCAAATTCTACCCCACAATATATTAATTAACACTAATGAATTATTAAGAGAATTATCTTTCAAGTGTTTTCTGTATAATGTTGTAAAAATATAGGTCCATAATCTTGTTTATGTGCAAAGAATGTCCACAGAGCATCGGCCAAATTTTACGCTGGAATGATTCCACCAACTTCCAAGAAAGTGCATGAAAATAGTGTTTGGATTAGTTGCATTTGGAAAAAACCCCTTACTGTTAGGACGGTTATTTGTATGGAAGCTACATTTGGGAATAAGGAAAAGTCCCTTTATTTCCCGTATTATTAGCATGTGACCATACATGAACACCAAAGACTATTGTAGTATAATAATCAAACAGTGTTAACTGCGCTAACTTTATCAGAATAATAAACCTTTTGAAATTTCACACCATTTCACAAATGAAATGTCAGGTACAGCCCAGCAGTATAGCTGTAATTAATCACTGGCAAGACACCAACAGCACATATACCTAGAAAAAAAGGTGTCACAGAGAATTGCCTTTCTTTTGGAACGTATGCAGCTAATGTAGAGGGGGAAAAAGTGACAGATAGTTACAGGTTACATAGCTATCATTTGTGCCCAGCAAACAAAAAACCCAAAATGCTATCACAAATGTATGAGCATGGGCAGAATGTTTACACTTCTTCAATAGTTGTGTTACCACATACTGGTAACAGAATACAAGAAAAACTTACTTGCAAAACATTATTTTCAGCCTTTTAGCAAATGCTTTTACTATGAAGAGATACTCTTCAGGACATCTTATCAGCAGGTTATAAATAATAAAAAAACCCCAAAAGGAAATCATAATATGACAACCATTTACAATAATGCTCAGTACATGTTTTTGTACCATAGCCATTGTCCACAATAACGACTTACTGATGGATAAAAGAAAATTACTATAATTCATTGTTCTTACTAGTAGTAAGAGGAGTCTGAAAGGGGATAAAACGGTCTTCAATATCTGAAAAAACTCCAGGTATCCCATGGACGTGGGAACCATCTGTGGTGTTTGCTTGTTCACCTTCCCTTCCAGATGGTGTGCCAGGTGTCAGTGGCTCCTTGGTTCCTTTCTCTTGGTCAGCATCATCCAAAGACTCTGCAAGTGCCATGATGGTGGCATGATCAGGGAGCACTCACAAAACCACCACCCATATCATTTCCTGGGCCACAGCAAGCCAGAAAGCACCTCCACCTTCCTCACGCAAAGCACAGGAGAAGACATGAAGGCCTCTGCTTCCGCTGCCACACTGCCACTGGTTCTGAGAGACCCTTCAGCTCCGCATCTATGCTCAGCATGTTGGAGCGAGATGTTGGTGACATACACAGATCCCAGTGACAGATGGAGAGGGAAGACCTCCAGAAGAAGAGACTGTAGTAGCAACATCCTGATCCTGTAACTCAGGAGTGAGCGGCCTCTCCTGTGTCAGTCTTGCCTGGCAATCCACAGGTGAGGAGAAGTAAGAAACTGATGGCAGAATTTATGGGATGCAGTTCTTCTACAATTGCCCTGCCCTCACCACTGGGACACCACTCCCCAGTGATGGTGCCGCTGCTGAGGGACAGGAGCAAGTCATCTGATTAACCTACCAGAGCACCTCCACCACACCAATCATGGTGCCAAAGCATATCAAGCCTGATCCCACTGATGCACAAGAAAGGAAGAGGAGGCTTGGCATGCAGAATCACCAAAGTGCAAGTCTTGCAGAACAGTTAGGAGGTCACCCAAACCACGCGTCAGCAAAGGACAGAAAACACCAAGTGTACCAGCAAGGAGTCCCTTATGCCTTGCCCACAGATCCTGCAACAGATTTTTGCACTGCAAGTCCACACTAAGAATGAAGATCACCAGGATGAGAAAGATAGCGAAAGCAGTCAACTTCAGAAGAAATAATGTCTCATTTCACACCAGACATGAGAAATGAGTACGATCCATTATTCTTACTGGTACCCATCAGAGGAGAGCCATTACCAGTTTGGGTCATACTGGCTGTGGTCCTGTGGAAAACTTCATCTCTGGGGGTATCTGTGAGATCCCAGATGCCGTCAGTGCCCTGTTCTGATTCATTATCCGAAGGCAGAGATGCTTGAGTTGGGTCTTTGTGATGGGCACCATCAGGAGAGGAAACAGCTGTTACCACAAGGTGAGGTGCCCATGCTTCCTGGGTTGTAACTTCTGGTGCCAGAACATTGGTGGAGGCTGTGACTGTTGTGATGATGGCTAAGTTAACTCCAGAGACATTTAGAAAAACCCACCTTACATATTTTCCCCATATCTATTCACTTTACCAATCTCTACTTTTTCATTTATCAGCCTATGTAGAACACGTAGCAAGAAGAAAAACATCCCAAACCCACAAGCAAAGAATATATTCTGTATATGACACACTCTTTTTGGGTTGTCCGTTCCTTCACTAAAATACTCACAATGCAGCCTAAAGCACTAGTTTTGGAAATACCTAGTAGATACTGGTTAGAAGGGAGAAAATAGTAATATTATTTTCAGAATGAGTATAAGAATTCCTGCTGTTACACAGGAATTAGATTAGAATTACTTAATTTAAAACATTTGAATAAATTGCTAAATCATACTTGGGTTTTCATATCTGCAACTGATCTGTCAAACCTCATAAAGTATAAAAACAATGAACTGTCAAACTTTACAGAATCTCCTTCATATTTAGAAAACAGGAGTGGATGATAGAGAACACAACTCTTCTAATCCACAAAGTGTATTTACAATCAACACAATCTAGTTTTCATAGCTCTCTGGCAAATCCTAATCGTTGCAGAATAATTAATCCTGATGAAAATGGATTTTGAGAAAAAAAAGCAAAAGAGTAAATGCTAATTTTTCCTTAGAATTTCTTCTAAAGAAAATGCAGGAAGGAAAGATGCAAGAAATTCCAAACAACTACAATGTCATAAAAATATATCCTATTGTATTAAATAAAAAAGCAGTATTTTGACTAGGGATACTTTTAACTGGATAACATGCAGAGCCTAGGAATTTAAGTTAGAACCTTGCAGAACTACAGGAGCAAACTCTAGTAAATTATTTCAAATCTCACAGTATTAAAAGAATATGTTGAAATATCAAGACCAAGAAAAACTAGACATGAAAAACTAATTTTAAGTTTATAATTCATTTACACTTCTGGCCATCTCCACAAAGCAATTGCTTCTTCAGTCAAAAATAAACCTGACAAAAGTCAGGGGACACAAGAAACAGGGCACCCAGGGAAACAATATCCTTAAACAGACAGCAATTCTTGTTGGGATATTCACATGCAACAAAATCATAAAAACATTTGCACTGCAGGTATTCACAACAAGAATGGCAGATCTTTCTCATCTCCAGGATGAGAAAGACAGGGAAAGGAGTCTGTTTCACAAGAAATAATGTCTCATTTCACACCAGACATGAGAAATGAGTACGATCCATTATTCTTACTGGTACCCATCAGAGGAGAGCCATTACCAGTTTGGGTCATACTGGCTGTGGTCCTGTGGAAAACTTCATCTCTGGGGGTATCTGTGAGATCCCAGATGCCGTCAGTGCCCTGTTCTGATTCATTATCCGAAGGCAGAGATGCTTGAGTTGGGTCTTTGTGATGGGCACCATCAGGAGAGGAAACAGCTGTTATGATGGGTTAATAACAGATGATTTAAACACAGATTATTTAACAGCTGTGAATTCCATGTGTGTGCTGCTGTGGCCTTCCCATTACCAGCCCATCCAAATTTCCTGTTCACCTTAAAGCACTGTTACCCTTTTCTCCCCACAAAAAGGGCAGAGACATGAGACCTTCTGTGCTGTACATCATCACTGCTCTCTCAAGGTTTTGATAAGACATGTTCATTGGCTATTCTCATCCATTTCTTTACTTAATTAAAAAGATTCCCAAGGACAGCGGACACAGGGAAAGACATGGAGGCAGCAGTCCCGACCTGCATCCCAGGCTGAAAACAGAGCCTCAGCTTCCTGGATACTGTCACATGCTGTTACAGCGTGTTTTACATTACAGGTATCAATACTGACAGTAAAGAAGACATGAAGGCCTCTGCTGCTTCTTCCACACTGTCACTGGCTTCTGAGAGACCCTTCAGCTCCACATCTGTTCTCAGCATGTTGGAGAGAGACGTTGGCCACCTATACAGATCCCAGTGACAGATGGAGAGGGGAGACCTCCAGAAGAGACCATATCATGTTTTTAGAACGTTATTTTGATGTTATGCATAATATGTGTTATATGAGACTGCATCATGATGCCAGGTCACGCCAGTTTTATAGATTCCTTTCTCTCATCATTCTGTAAATGAACCAGAGGGACAAATATTTTCAATAAAGTCTATGAAAAGAACACTCTTTCCCTAAGTGAATATTCACAAATTAAATGGATTAACCTGTTAATGTACAAATATACGTAAGTATGAATTCAACTTTATGATAAAGACAGTTTGGCAGTACCAAGTAATATGACCTATGTAATGAGCTGGATGCAATTTCACAGCTATGCTTCACTAAGGAATGGAAAGCCCTAAAAGTGGTGTTGGCAAGTGAAGAACAAATGTTTTATACAGAGCTCAAATTGAAATCTTCTGTCTCACCACCATCCAGACAGAGAGCAGACAAAATTAATCACTCTACAATTTATGTCATTATTTTAAGAGATCAGTAATTACTCTTCTCTGCAAGTTCATGCAACGTTTTTCCAGGAGAGGCCACCTGAGAGACAGAAGTGATGCAATACACATAACGGACATTATTGCTAGTACCTGTAGGGGAAGACTCTTCTTCATGATTATTCTCTCTGGAAGGAATAACTCTATCCGTTATAGCAGGTTGTGTGGCATAGTCCTCTCCCTTGTCCCAGCCTGGATACACCAACGGGTCTTGCGCTGAGTCGTTCTGTTTGGCCCCATGGTTGGGGGCCATAGCTGTTATGATGATGGTGAAGCAATTATGAACTCAGTATATAAAGATCCATTTCTCATATTATTCTCCTCTTCAGTTCTTGTCTCTATGACAGGCCTTGCTCATATGTCTACTACATTTAATGGCAAAGAGAAGTAAAGTAGATTTGCTTCTCATCCTGTTTTATATTTAGAAAAGCTGCCTACTGTCATCAGTAGGACCAACTTCCTAAAACTGAGCATATGCTTTTCAGAACCAAGGTATTTTTCTGTTTTTCAAAAGCATTTCTCTGAATCTTGCTGTTGATTTGTACTGGTGGAATATCAAACTGATACTCACTGATGCAGAATTAAGAACCTCTAAGGCATAAATAACTAAAAGGATAAAACAGACAAGGAAGTATGACAAAGGGGAACGCTAGCTCATGGTACAGATTTGTGAATGGTGCACGCAGTGAGTAGGACGTCACTCAACTGGAGGTTATTTGATATTGCAGTTATTTAGAAAAACACTCTCTCCATATCAACCAATCTTTAGTTTTTATTAGACAGTCACAGCAAATGAGTACCCAAATCTTGTAAGAAGCACAACCCTCCTTAACAGCCTCAATGCAATTAATACAAAAAAGGCAAGAAATGTGCCACACTGTCTTACAATTTTAATTGCAATTATAGTATAGTAGTGTATTGTAGTACATCACAGTCTAAAGAACATACTAATTTAAAAAATTATATTATCAGAATTGCTCATATTTATTCACAGAACCTGAGTTATGGCCTCAGAATATGGCAAAAAATTTAGTAAAAAATACTGAAGCTAAACCTTTAGGAAACCCTGAAAATTCATCAAAATATGACCTGTAATATTACCTGTAGGAGAAGATTCCTTTTCAAAATAATTTTCACCTGCAATAGTAAATTCGTGTTGTTCAATACTGCCAGTGGTATTTGCAGGATTTTGTTCTTGACTGAACCCTCCAGAATGAACGCTGTGTACATGTGGATGTTGAGTCGGTCCTTGATGTTTCTCATTTTCACTTGTAACTAGTGCTGACAAGATGATGGTTGAATCAATAATGATCAAAATACCTAACATGAGTCATATTATCCTTATCATCATGGTCTACATAACAAGGGTGTTTGGCTTTTGTTTAGCTTTTTCTTCTTGTTGTTGCATTTGATGTGAAACGAAAGATGAAAGAAAACAAGTCGTTTGGAAGCCTTATCACACAAAAGCATCACCAGGAACAGAAGAAGATTTAAGTGTGCTAGAAAGGATCCCAATGACTAATGGAACACAAAAGATACCAGAGAAGTAGAAGAGTGCATAGAAACAACAGCTTGCATCTCTATTTAATATTTATTAATACTAACCTAACTGTCGAGTTTGTGTATTCCGAGTTTTTAAAGTGAAAAAACTGATGAACTTTCTCTTTTGAGTTATCTCAATTACACAATTACAAAGCTGGCCCTAAGGAAATTGTAATTTCTTCTGAGATTGGATGAATGAAATAAGTAGGTTCATATAAGTAGATAAGCATATTTATTTTTAACTCAATAATAATTAAAGCTCTTACCAATCAAATTAATTCATTGCTCACTCTTTAATTTGCTGTTGTTTACACAGCAGAAGATGGAGTCAGAAATCAGCTGAAGTACCACCACCACACAAGATATTCTAACAAACATTAACATGTTTGGAAAAGATACATCAGTAAACCTAAGATGAGCATTAGAACTCAGTTGGAAAGATATCTGCCTTAGGTAAAAAATATTTCCATGAGTGATCTATTAAAAGTAAAGCAAAGGTCCTTAATCAGAGCATGCAAAGAATGAGCTGGACCTGTTATATATGTCACAAGTCACCAGACAGGGAAACCTATGCAACTTCCCAAAAAGAGAAAAACTGGAGGAAAATTTATCCTCACATTCAGGCAGTGAAATATTTATAAAGAGAGCACTCATGCAAATGTAATCCATTATTTTTAAATTAAAGTTAATACATATATATTATTTTACAAAAAAAGAGTTAATATTAACTAATGCATGAATACAACTGATCTATCAATACTTCACAACTAAAAGAAAGTTATCACAAGAATTATTTCTGTGTGATTACAGAACCTGTTCTAATGCCAATTGTAAAAGCTTCTGCTGTTCAAAACAATCTCAGAATCAGGAAGACACAGCAAAAACAGCTTGAGAATGCACTCTGTAAAGCCTTTTCCTACAGAAGGTTTTAGGCTTGAATGTTTGGGTTATTGACTACTGGTAATAACACCAGTAGCAAAATGTTCACATTCATCCGGAGATAGTATAATATTCTTTGTAGGACAATTTTATGTACTTGAAACACTAGCTCCCTTTTTTGTCTTTTGTCTTCAGATTTTACAATACAAATTTTGAAGTGGAAAAAGGGAATTTTTTTCCTCACCAAGGTGTGTCACCGAAAGTTACAGCCTGCTCAGTTTTATTGCACACTACTTGCAGTGCAAACTTAAAAATACCAGAGATGTGAGGAAAAGTTGCAAGATATGAACTTTAGATGCAAAAGACAGACTCGGAACGACAGACGAATATTATAGATGCCACCTCCGAGGGCTCTAGTACAAAAAATGTAAAGGTATTACACTGAACTGAGGCTCATGGAATGGGAATTACCAACAGCTGCACCACTAGTGTTATACTTCACTGAATTATGTGACAAATCTGAATATTATCTGAAATGCTTGATTGCTTTACCCCTGCTAGCAGAGCTAGGATACTGCTCCTCTTCATCTGTAAAGGTGGGGTTCCAATGATCTTGTGTGGTGATTTCCAGAAGTGTATCGTGTTGTGAGTCCACAGCTGTGGGGATAATGGAGGATTCAATGC
Source organism: Ptilonorhynchus violaceus (assembly GCA_013397565.1). Taxonomy (NCBI): domain Eukaryota; kingdom Metazoa; phylum Chordata; class Aves; order Passeriformes; family Ptilonorhynchidae; genus Ptilonorhynchus; species Ptilonorhynchus violaceus. The sequence goes on from VZRJ01005005.1 coordinate 460,341, forward strand.
TGACTGTGCTCCAAATCTACTGTTCATGTGTGCCATAAAGGTGCTGGAAAATGGAAGTTCATGCAAAGCCTAACCATAGTCTCTCTACTCTTCTTATCAAATCCCTTCACATCAAACCAGTTGTTCTTAGCATTTGATGGATTCAAAGTTTCCCAAGAAAAATGGGGAAAACAAGCATCGGAAGAACAATGTATAGCAGAAGTAACGCAAAACCATTACAGCAGTTAGAGATATTTAAATCCATGTTTCAAGAATACTGCTGGACCCAAGGAATATGGAAGATGTCTCGATATTTGTAAAACATGCTTGCTAAGTACTCAAGAAGTACCATGTTAGAATATCCACCACTGAGCTCAAAAGCGATGGTCAGCAAAAAACTGAGAGCACCTTGACAACCACAGGTAGCCAATATTAGTCAAGAAAGTTATAATATGATTAAAAAGATAAAATAGAACTTCCACAAGAGTCTAGGATCAGCAACTGAATACACTTTCACCCATGGAACATGCAGACAGCACCAGGCCATCGAAGGTATAGAATGCAAAACACCTGTGGAACAAGTTACCAATGCAGAGCCTCAGAGATAAATAAATTAACACCAGAAGTATCCAAAGCACAGGCAGAAGAATAAGAAGTCCCAAAGCAAGATGATTTGCTGATTTTGCATTTTCAACTAAAAACAAAGACCACTGCTGAAAAAACCGCAAATACTGCACTATCTTCAGAAAAATAAAATGCTTATGAACAGTGACTTACAAACACTGCTGAGTAAATAAGAACACAGACAACAGAGAGGATAAGATGTACTTAAAGTGAATAAAATTACTGAAATAGAACAGATTATTATCTCTGTATGAATAAGAGTATTAGAGTACAGTCATTAATAGCAATATCTATGCTAAAAAAACCTCCCAGGGTTGGGGCCATTCCCTGGTCATAAAGCCAAGTAGCAGACTGTGTACTTCAGTGACACACAGCATTTAGCTTTGACCTTCATATGTGGTCTTTTTCTGATTTTCCGACAAAATTATTTCAGGTATGGATGGCTTTTGAATTAAAAAAGAGTTATCAAATGATCACTGTGGGACTATTCATATCAGGAAAATAAGGCTATGTATTAAAATATCTCGGTTGTAATATTGGATCATGCCTAAACAACTGCAGTTATAAAACAAATGAGCTGATGTTAGAAGAGCGCATGGGAAGTGTGTAGAAGGTAGCAAATACGAGACTGTTTTCTTGACACTTGGAGTTTGCACTCCCCAAATTTTGCCTGAACATTTCCCACAGACATGAAATCTGCTATTGAATAGCTGTAGGTTATACGTAACATGAACTAGAATTATTTAACACTTCAAAAAATTAATAGAATGAAAGATAAACTTCTTCTTCCTTGAAAAGCATGAGTGAATGCAAACATTTCAATAAGCATGATGATGACATGATAATTTTAAGAAGTGAAAGAAGAGATATTATTTTAATCATATGGACCTCATATAATTTTCCAATGACAAGAGAGAGATTTTTGAAGGAACAGCTGATGAGAAGATCATCAAATTTTCACACAATACACGTGTGGCAAAGGAGAAGGAACATCAGGTGTGAAAGGAAAAAGAAGAAAGAAACCACCCAAAGACAACAGAAGTTCCTTACTCGTACTTGGAGCAGTTTCGTCCTTGGCCACACTCCTGCCCCAGCCTGGAAACACTGTGGGGTACATCGTCTCCTCGGAAGAGTCTTCATCATCTGAATCACTGCCACTGGAGGTCACATCTGCTGTGATGATGTTAAATCTGCCATGAAGCCCTAACTCACAAGGCCTTCTGCTGCCAGCAACTTGCCTTCCCTGTCTCCCCTACACATAGCCTCACAGCCACAGAGGAGAATTTATAGCCCCGTGCTTCCCAGGGGCCATATCTCCTCCCGGCCTTTTCACTCACAAGGGATTCACCACTCTGCCACGGCCCTGCTGAGGCTGCCCCACCGTAGCCCTTAGAGACATTTCAGGACCCTTTGCATGCTCACAGCACTAGCCATGCTCTCTCCTCTTCTAGCAAAGAGAGCAGAGTGAACTGGCTTAGAAGCTTTTCATTCCCTTCTCCTACAAGTCCTTCTCATTGGAACAGCCTACTCCTAAACGGCTTCTAAACAGGAAAAAAGGAAAACCAAGCATGTCCTTTACATAAGGACTCCCATACTCATCCCTTTCAGGCACGCAGAATGCCTTCAAGGAACATGAACAGTGTGGACAACTGCTCTATTGCTACCACATGGACAGGCCGTGAGAGAGAGGCCAGGACTTTGGTTTTCCCACTTCAGGCATGTGGCAGTGAGCAGCAGTGACAAATGCCACACATTCACTCCCTGCTCCACTCAAAGTTTCTGAACCTTGCTGCCCTGGTCTCTGGTTATTCAGCCCCTAGTCAAAGCACCCTCTTAGCATGACATTCTTTACCCTTGGTTGCCTGAGTGGGTTCTTGCGTCTTCTCTCCAGGATTTAACCACCACCAGACATCTGGGAACGAATTCCACCAAGCTTGGCTGGTGGTTTTCTCTAGGTTGTCGTGATGAGGCCCTGCAGCTGTTAGGACATGGCTTGTTTAACCAAGACCTTGCGATTATTTCTTGAGAAGCACTTTTCCTCCAGCAAAGTCAAGGCCACCAGCACCAGCACCCTGAGCACGCTCATGCCCCTGAGATGGATGTGAGAGCAGGGCGAATGCATGAACCCGTGGTATCATCACATTCCTCCAACACTTAGCCAGATGCAAGCACTTTTGGCAGTCCCAGGAAAGAACACAGTCCCTTGAGAGGAGCCATCAAAAAGCCCTGTGGGTCTTTTCAACCCTCCTTGTTTGATAAGGTTAATGAGTTCCTTACAGGCTTTGACTGCAGGAGAGAGCAGATAGTCTTAGAAATAGACTCCAGAATGGGGAACATCCACCAAGATGACATAAAATCACATACAAAAGATGTAGGAAGTATCCATAACCAGCAAAAGGGACACCCAGAGATAAGCACACCCAGAGAAGCAAACTGCTCTTCTACTGACAACCCCGTGAAGCCAATGCTGCCAAGGACCTGAGCTCAGAACTGCAGCCATTCCTCTCAAAAGGCACATGCACTCCCCTTGACCTGATGCTGTCAGCTAAATCCAAAACAGCACCACATTTCAGAGTAGGTGTCACCACAGTGTGAAGAGAGAGGTGCAGCTTTGCTCCTGTCACATTACCAACGCACAGTATTTTCTCAGAACACAGCATATCAAATAGCAGGATTCATAGGTTTATGACAGGCATTTACAGATGGAAAGAGAGCTCTGTTTAGAAAATTTACAGGAATCTACATCCTTTTCATCCACCGTGCTAGGCAAGCCAACTAGGTATTGGCAGGTAAATAGAAATAATTGTGCCACTTGTAAGAGGTTGGAAATTCCCTCCAAAGTGGAATCAATCCTTGAGACACAACAAGGAATTCACAAGGAAAGTCCACACAAATCAAATGAGAATGAAGACAATTCAAGAAGCAATAGTGCTTTTAACTATATGGACCCCACATGATGTAAACGGGACTTTTTTGCGGCATGGGAGACGCGTTTGAAAAAGAGCTGATGAGAAGATCATCAAATTTTCACACAATACACGTGTGGCAAAGGAGAAGGAACATCAGGTGTGAAAGGAAAAAGAAGAAAGAAACCACCCAAAGACAACAGAAGTTCCTTACTCGTACTTGGAGCAGTTTCGTCCTTGGCCACACTCCTGCCCCAGCCTGGAAACACTGTGGGGTACATCGTCTCCTCGGAAGAGTCTTCATCATCTGAATCACTGCCACTGGAGGTCACATCTGCTGTGATGATGTTAAATCTGCCATGAAGCCCTAACTCACAAGGCCTTCTGCTGCCAGCAATTTGCCTTCCCTGTCTCCCCTACACATAGCCTCACAGCCACAGAGGAGAATTTATAGCCCCGTGCTTCCCAGGGGCCATTTCTCCTCCCGGCCTTTTCACTCACAAGGGATTCACCACTCTGCCACGGCCCTGCTGAGGCTGCCCCACCGTAGCCCTTAGAGACATTTCAGGACCCTTTGCATGCTCACAGCACTAGCCATGCTCTCTCCTCTTCTAGCAAAGAGAGCAGAGTGAACTGGCTTAGAAGCTTTTCATTCCCTTCTCCTACAAGTCCTTCTCATTGGAACAGCCTACTCCTAAACGGCTTCCAAACAGGAAAAAAGGAAAACCAAGCATGTCCTTTACATAAGGACTCCCATACTCATCCCTTTCAGGCACGCAGAATGCCTTCAAGGAACATGAACAGTGTGGACAACTGCTCTATTGCTACCACATGGACAGGCCGTGAGAGAGAGGCCAGGACTTTGGTTTTCCCACTTCAGGCATGTGGCAGTGAGCAGCAGTGACAAATGCCACACATTCACTCCCTGCTCCACTCAAAGTTTCTGAACCTTGCTGCCCTGGTCTCTGGTTATTCAGCCCCTAGTCAAAGCACCCTCTTAGCATGACATTCTTTACCCTTGGTTGCCTGAGTGGGTTCTTGCGTCTTCTCTCCAGGATTTAACCACCACCAGACATCTGGGAACGAATTCCACCAAGCTTGGCTGGTGGTTTTCTCTAGGTTGTCGTGATGAGGCCCTGCAGCTGTTAGGACATGGCTTGTTTAACCAAGACCTTGCGATTATTTCTTGAGAAGCACTTTTCCTCCAGCAAAGTCAAGGCCACCAGCACCAGCACCCTGAGCACGCTCATGCCCCTGAGATGGATGTGAGAGCAGGGCGAATGCATGAACCCGTGGTATCATCACATTCCTCCAACACTTAGCCAGATGCAAGCACTTTTGGCAGTCCCAGGAAAGAACACAGTCCCTTGAGAGGAGCCATCAAAAAGCCCTGTGGGTCTTTTCAACCCTCCTTGTTTGATAAGGTTAATGAGTTCCTTACAGGCTTTGACTGCAGGAGAGAGCAGATAGTCTTAGAAATAGACTCCAGAATGGGGAACATCCACCAAGATGACATAAAATCAAAAGGTAAACGAAGCCAATGCTGCCAAGAACTCAAAAGGCACATGCACTCCCCTTGACCAGACGCTGTCTGCTACATCCACACCAGAACCACTTTCCATTTAGGCATCAGCATAGCATGGACAGAGAGGTGCAGCTTCACTGCTATCACATTACCAGTTCACGATATGTTTTCAGAACACAGCATTTCAAATAGTAAGTTCCACAGGTTTGTGACAGACATTTATGAATGAAAAGAGGTTTCTGCGTAGCAACATTACAGGAATCTACAGCCTTTTCATTCACTGTGTATCTAAATAGGTATTGGCATGCAAATAGAAATAAATGTGTCTATTACATATGGATGAAAAAAATCAGTCACAGTTACTGTTCAAGTAGGCAGCTCATTGATCAGTAAGAGTCCTACATCTGATTTAGGGCACACCTAGAGATTAATCATAACTAATAACAAAGAGAAAAACTTGTTTGGGCAAGGAGAGAAAGTCAATGGTAAAGTGCTGACAGTGTATTCATTTGGACCATTAACTCGATGGAGAACATCACCAATACTGTCCAAATCCAGAGAAATAATGAATGGCTATCATCTGAAGAACAACAAGCTGTGCCAATTGCTCATTTCAAACCCATAGCAAAGAAGTCTTTACATTAAGCTAGGTATCTATTCAAAACTTTAACTTTACAAATGAATTGCAGTATAGATGGAGAGTCACCAATTTTGTTTCTCACTTTAACATACTATAGAATTAGATAGATTTTTAGCCATCTATCTGAAGATACATGACAAATACTTTTCTTTACTTATTTCTTAATTTTCTACTTTCCTGTCTGTGGGATTTTTCTCTGGGAAATTAAATTGTGGCCAGGATATTCCAATTAGCCTGCACTGCTGTGTGAGCTAAATAACAGATACTGGGGCATAGCTTTATCTTCTTTATTTGATTGTTCTCCACGTCACTTTCTCCTGTGCTACCGCATATTTGATGCTTTCTCAGAGACATGCATAGCTTATACTTTACTCTTTTCTGAAAGGACTGCTAAGTTACTGATTCATTTGTAATGCAGTAAAATTAAACTAAATTACTTAAATACTTTGGCATTAAGGTGATGTTGCTTGGTAATGGCTTAAGCTATCAGAAAACTCCAGGTGCATTACTTTCATACTTTCCTTTTTTTTCCAGAGAACCAGTTTATCAATTCTAAACCTGCAAACAAACATGCCAGTGCTATCACTTCTGTGATACACATTTGTCAGTATTGATGTATTTTATTACATCACTCTATAGTTATTTTTATCTTTTAAAATTTTAAATGCCTCTAGTTTTCCCTCTGTAAAACAGTCATGTCCATGAGAGAGAACTGGTAGCAACAGGAAGTGACATACATATTTAGGACCAATACATTTGGTAATCAAGTATTAAAATGAAAACAGAAAGCTTTCCTGCCTGGAAACAATGCACAGATTTTTGAAGTGGGTACAGAAACACCTGTATGAGGAAACACTAAGTCACACGTGCACACAAAAGCAAATAAATATCACCACCAAGGAAAAATCACCACCAGAGTCAACCAGACTCCCCACTGTTAGAAGGTGGGATTTCCTCCATCCCTCACCCCCTTACAGGCAATATTTTGTAACAAAAACTTTCACTTGAAACAAGCACCAGAAAACTCTCTATTTTCTTTCAAGGTTTGGGGTAAAATCAACCTAATATTTCTTTTTCAATCTACATACTTCTAAGGTGCTACTAACTTTCACATCTTCTGAAAAAAGATGCTTGGGTTTAATAATTTATGTCTTTTACCAAAGCTTTTTCTAACTGTGTAATACATACAATCATTCTTACTCTATCCTGTGATTTTTGAATACACTGGTGAGGGCACCATCCCTCCAAGCCACAAAGAACATTTGACCAACTATCAGCAACCAACAGACGATCAAGCAAATTCCTCTCTATCATGGGTTTCCCTGGTGAGGAAAAAAAAAAAAAGAGCCAGGGGGAAGAAACTTTCCCTTCTATCAGTTCAATCTTTACTACAACATGCATCTGTAGATTTCCTCTGTATAATTAAAACATTCTCCCTTTAGGTTCACTTCATTTTCTGAGGCAAAGATCTTTATCACGCTAAACATAAGAACCAGTGTGAACACATGTACCTTATTTCCACTTTAAAATGTCTAAGAGGACTTCAAAAGCTTTTTATTTGTTGTATCTGCTATGCATTACATATTTGATAAAAACATAATGAGCAGTTTTTCCAACTCAGTAAAGCTATTTAAGGACAAAGTAGAGAAAATGGCTACTGGTTTTTTGAGTCCTCAAAGACTGTGGAGCCACCACGGTCCCCAATTTTTTCTCATGTGTATTTCCAACAGCAAGGATGAAATTAAGTTTTGCAGTGCACAAATGGCCTGGTAATTGGAACTGCCATATAAAGCACTGCCTTGGTTAGCAAGGCCATGCTTTTGACAAGGTTTACCTACATTCACAGCCATAAATAGAATAACAGACACTTTCATCACAAATTTACAAAAATATCCTTTTCTGCCTCAGAAATAAATTGGCTTCAAGTGATAATTAGTTATACTAATTTGTGGTGCCTCATAGAGTAAATAGATGTGATAAAATGGCCATGGGACACACAAAACAACAATCTTTCTGAGCTCAGGTGCAAGCATTGAAGCAAACATACTGTAAATTATTTTGCTCCCCTTGTATCAGAGAGTGAAGTTCATTTCCCACTTGACCAGTCTGGAAAATAGTGTCTTTCAGTATTTTTCCAACATTTGAGATGTTGTATACTTCACCACTTACCAGAATGCCCTTCTGGAAGAAGAAAGCAGCTTTAATGTGATCTATTTTTAACGTAGTTATTATGAAACATAAATCTTACTAGTACTCGCAGGATACTGTCCATCATCTTCTTCACGGAAACCATCAGCTGTCGTCCTCAAAGAGATGTCAGGTGATACAGATGGAACTTCATCATCTGCATGGTGATGGATAAATCATTACTATTTTGTCAGCTGAGCTGCAATACAGTACTCACAAGTACTTCAACTATTCTATACTGCAAGCTGCATTCCTTCATTTATTGGTCCAAGAGGGAAGAAAGATGCAGACCCCGTAACATAGTAAAGATATCACCAAAACAGATTATTTGAAGAGGAGAATGTATTACACTGATAATGAACATTCTGGCAATTTCTGTTCATGTGATACAAGATATAATTGCACCTGTATACCAAGTGAAAAGGCATTCTAGAGCAATGACTGAAGTTATTTGTATTGCCCTCTACTGAGATATATTCTGAGATTTAGTCCAAAAATCTAGACTATGCACGCAGGCAGAGTTGGTATCAGTTGTTGCAATGGCAATCAACTAAAATACACAGCACACACCTTGGGGAATGTGGGGAATGTTTCTGATCCTAGCTCCTTAGCAAGAGAATGTTAGTATTCACCCTTCATGATGCTAGCTACATGTCAAAATAAGCATAAAATGTCATGAGTATACCACCAGTGAAAAGTAATTTTATAATCCTAATGCTTCTGCTTTTTATGTTTTGTTTTGGCTTTTTTTTAAATTTCAGTATATATTGAGGATAGCAATGCAAAATACTGGCATCCTTCACTGGAAAGCTATTGGTGATTTGATAAAAAGCCTGTAGTCACACAGTAAACTTTACTGTACTTAGAGAATGACTTATATCTGTATTCCTTAGGTTCAATGGGAGCGAGTCTTTCAGACCTCTGACAATTTCAGCCACACAAAGCAACATAAAAGATGAAATAAAATACATAGAAAAGAATATGGCATTTTTATTCGGCAGGACTCCATGAAATTAGGCTTTGGCTTTACCATCTAAAGCAAGAAGTTATTAATGACCTTTTTAATTTGACATTTCTACCTCTCTGTGCATTCTATAATATGCTGTAGTAAGATGTCCTAAAAAAAATCTCCTGTATTTATACAAGGAGAAATCACTTGTAAACTCCTTCTTGTTCTTATTACTTAACGTCAATTCATCCTTTTAAAAAACAGATAAGAGTGTTATCCTTATCTCTAAATATCCATACCCTCAGACTCACCAAGCTCTCTGTGTTCACTGCCTGATATGTTTTTGAGCTTTTAATGAAATAAATATTTTAATTAGAATAAGAGCAAATTTTTAGAAACATCCTGGGAAGGTTTATGTGAGAAACTCTGCTGGTGTGTGGCTGCTTCATACTGACGTGCAATCAAAAAAATTCCTTAGAAATTCAGAATGCTTCAGTTTTCTTTCAAAGACATACATTCTCTTTTTTTTTTTCCTACAGAATACAAATTAGAGATGGTTCTTCTCAATACCTCATGATATCTTTAATTACCAATATAATCCTTCACTCAGTTATATTAAAGGGGATATAGTGGCCACCTATTGTCCTTACCAGACTCTTTCCCAATAATTCCTTTTTCACCTCCTCCAGAAGTATGTTCTGGCAGCTGTGACACTGGAGTAGGACTTCCATAATACGAGGGGCTGGATCTCCTGATGGAGGCATCCATGGGAGTCGTCTCATGAGTTGATCCACTACCTGCATTTTCATCGTCCACTCCTGAAGTCGAGGACTCTCCACTGGTGTGGCGTGTGCCATCTGCATTGTAACGGGAGCCATCTGCGTTGTCAAGGACTGCGGAAACAGGGAATTAAGCAGCTAATGTCAAGGAGCTACACAGCTATAATAAAGAGAAACACTTGTGGATTAATACCAGTTCATCCATTTTTGCCCTCCTATCCAACTTAGATAATACATCACTAAAATACGCCTAATGTATATATGCTAATTTATGTATTTGTCGCATATGTAGGGCCTACCTTGCACCACTTATTTTCATCAAACTGCTTGATTTAAACATAAAGTCTTGGCATTTGTAAAGTCAATCAGAATTTTAGAATTGGAAGAAATAATTTATTACGAGCATTTTTTCCACTTCCAGCTGCTTTTCTAACAAACAACTCTAATGAGATGTAGAAAGGTTGCTGTCTTAAGCAAATTTCTATATGTCAAAGAGATATTAGCAGCTCTGAGGTGCAAAAAGTGTCAAATATCTATATAAAAAATGTTTGGTACCTTGAGACAAACCAAGCTCTATAGGATCTAGGGGAAGATGAGTGACTAATTGCTTTAATTTCTATTGAACATCTCTTAACTCCTTTTTTTTAGTCTTCGGCTTGTTTTTTTTAATGTTAGTGATTAAGCAAAAAAAAAAGATAACCAGATACTAAAAATTAAGCAAGTGTATGTCTTTCTAATCAGTACAGTACCTATTTCATCCTGATTATGGAGCAAAGAAGCATCTATTTTTTCAACTGGCTCACATGCTATGCCCTCTGGTGCTGTAAAAGAAGGAAAACAGAAAGTATTAATTTGAAGAAATGGATTTAAAAGTCACATGTATACCCACATCAGTTGTACATAATCACAGAACACCAGTTTCAGATGAGGACAATTGAAAGCAAATTTTCAAACAAATGTTATTCACCGATGTAACTACATTCCCTTTCTGCTCCTTCCCAGGTGGGGCACTTCGACATTGCTCTGTCACCTAACAATGAGATTCTCCATTTCCATATCCATTCCAGAAAATCGTTGCAATCAATGTCAGTTAAAACAGCCTTATGACCCAGTTTCAGTGCAGGCAGACCCACTGTCATAGTGACAGTGGCAACCCTAATCCTTTTTACCTGATAGACCCTGTCCTCTCCATGGAGGGCTCTGCACAGGCAGCGTGTGCCCTGGTGCAGTGAGCACTGCTGGCTCCTGTGGGCTGAAGTGCCACACTTGGGGCTGGTGAATGAGCTACCTGCTCATACTGCTGGAAGGGAATAATACTCGGGAGGAGTTATAAAGCTCTGGTGGGGATGGACAGCACTGCAGCAGCAGAACAGTCACCTGTGAGTGACAGAGGATGGCAACTCACTTGATACTACGCCGATGCAAAGATTTTTAATTATATCACCACCAAGAACAACATCAAAAGATATCACTGCCATTCAAAGAATCAATGAACTTTTCCTACAGCTTTCTGTAAAAACTGTCTGCTTCCACTGTGAACATCACAATCTACTGAAATTCAAGATAATCGAAGTTAGTTTAGATTTTATCTTCAAATAGTGTGTTCAGCATCTGTCATGGAATATATACACTTTCCTAATAATTTACTAAAATATTTCCAACTATTAAAAAGGTCAAAACCTTAGACGAAAGCCGCCTGCTTCTGATCCACATTGCTGTCCAGCTGCCTCACGTCTGAATGGAGATTTGCCTGAGCAAACACTGCAAACAGGAGAGCAGCAGCCATGTCCATGGCCCTGGGGAGGCCATCGCAGGCCTTGGAGCTGCTGCAGGTGGCAGCCACTCGTAGTATTCCTTAACTCAAAAAACTGCTCTTGGCTGTAAAGCTCACATCTGCATGAACAGAAGAGCTGAGTGCCACGGCTGACAAGTTATGTCTTTCAGATTCACTGCTGCAGTGGTTCACTTCACTAAGCCATTATAATGAACTGTTGTGAAGCTTTTATGTTTGTCCCAAGGCCAGAAAAATGATTTAGTTCAAAACACACTAATAACAAAATGGGTCAAATTCGTTGCTGGCATGATAGAGAGACTTGCAGAGGCTGACAAAATGTATTTCTTCTCAGCTGAAAACCAGGTTATGTTTATTATATAAGCCCTCATTTCAGTACCTTAAGTAGGAGATTACATATGTTATTTTTAGTTAATCTGTGTCTAAAGTACATCATAAAATCATCTCCATACCTGTCGCATTGTAACAGTAAGCATCGTACCGACCAGTTGTGTTTGCTGAAAGCTTGTAAATGCCAGTATGATTCGCTGCACACAGGTGATAGGGCTTGATTCGTGGGATAACAATGTGCCCCACTACAAAACCATACCTGTGAAGAACAGAGGTAAATACACCACATAAGCTTCCTACAGCAGATGGCATCTCAAACATGAAGAAGCTACAAAGAAGCCATTATTTTTTAGAAGGGCATGCATTTATGCATAAATTTTTTTACTTTTTTGTTCCTTTTTCGTTTGGATGTTCCTTTTTCGTATGTAGCTACATGAATCTCCCACCACTCAACACTGTTTCGTGTGTAGTTTCTAGAGCTAAATCCATTTTAATTAAATTAGCATCTTATTAGCTAGGGTGATCAGTTTGAGAGCCAGGGAGTGAAAGTGAGGGAGGCAAGTGCACTTTTTGTTCAGTATGAGTTTGTATTACCTGACACTAAAGACTGCATTGTTTTTTCTTCAGGGAATTCACGTTTTCGTTGCTTTGACATAACATACTGCTCAGTGACACTTCACACAGAAATGCTGGGGGCTCAATTTATGGTACCTGAGCAAGTTTAAAGAATGATTTTAACACACATAATTTTCTGCAAAAACTGACAGCTTAGTAAAATATTGAAATACAAGACTCATTCATCCACAAATTCTTACTGTATTTTTCAGTTGAACAATATGATTATTGTGCACAGAGCTCTCATAATTCAGTGAAGACTGTGGTTACATAATATACAATACATCATTACTATTTTGCAATCCTGTGCAATACATTGATTCCAATGTATTTAACTGGGAGATGAGATAGAATGGTAACAAGAACTGCGGTTTGGTTTGGGTTTTGTTTTACTTCTTGAGAGGTATGATTTATCAGGGAGGAGTAAATGTCATAGCTTTGCAGTTTTTTATCTGTCAACATAATTCCAGTTTCATATCTAATGTGCAGATACTTGCAATTCTGAAACTCTCTTGTAGGTGGAATTATAAATTACTTTACTTACACTCCCAACTGAGCTTACAATGCTGACACTTTATAAAGCATTATTGACCTACTTGTGTTATGTTCTGTTGATTCATCTCATTCACTCACCATTCACCATGTATTTTGATGATTATATGCAGTGTACTTTTCCTTTCCTACTCAAGTTTGGTAAGAGCTAAGGCTACTGACAAGGACTACTTCTAGCACAGGATCAACAGAGGAATAGGGTGAGCGGGTTGGCCAGAAGGAAGGGAGGAAGGAATCCTATCCACATAGCTTACATGTCCAAATCTGTCCTCTGGTAAATGGTGAATTTGGGAAAATTATAACATTAATCAAAAATAAACGCTCCACACTGCAAAAAAAAAAAAAAACCAACAAAAAACAAACAACAAACAAACCAAAACCCTCTTCTTCTTTCAATTACCTTTATATTCTAACTTCAGAAAATTCTTTGCATGTTTTAGAATATCCATAATTGCAAGCATAGAAATCTCTACCCCTAGCCATTATTTAGGATTTGATCTCTAGATATTGCATAGTGCTGGGCAATTCAGAAAGCTGTGTATGTTCATGTGCTAATGTCAGAAAAAGGACATGCCCACTACATTATAAAGGACTTCCCCCTCAGAATAAAGAACTTCTTCTAGTCTTTATGTGGTACAGTTTTAAATTACATTCCCACTTCTCACAGAAAAATCCTCTAAGAATTCTCTGTCCACTGTTCCCTGACACTACTGTCCACATATTTCACCACCACAGTACTTGTGAAAATGAACATGCCAGAACAAGAAATAGTTGTAAGCAGTACTGATGTCAGCGCTATCTCTCAGGGTACCAGAGTGAAAGTCCCACAATTTTGGAAAAATGTCTACTGAATTTTTCTGTCAGTTAGAAGATAAATTCCATTTCTCCATATTTGCTGTTTAATTTAGACTGAAATAAAGTTGAAAACCTACAGAAATTTATTTCAACTCCATAACGGTTTATCAACATGAACCTTCTGGGCTGCAGGGGTCAGGCACTGGTGGAGTTTGCAGTCCTGACGGAAACTGGTGAGGAGAAGAGGAAAGCCAAGACCCTAAATTTTAGGAAAGTAAACTTCCAGCACTTCAAGGGGTTAGTCAATAGGCCCTTCTGGGAAATTGCCCTCAGGGACAAGAGTACAGAACAGAGATGGCAGGTCTTCAAAGACTCTTTCCACAAAATGCAAGAGCTCTTGATACCAGTTTGAGAAATTAGGAAAGCAAGCCGAGAGATCTGCATGGCTAAGTTAGGACTAAAGGACAGGAGGGACATGCACAGGCAGTGGAAGCAGGGTATCAATAGTAGCTGGGGTATGAACACACTGAGAGCAGTCCTGCCCAGATGGACTTGGGGGTACTGCTGGACGAGAGGCTGGACACGAGCCAACAGTGCCTGCTTGCAGCCAGAGAGCCAAACGCATCCTGGGCTGCATCCAAAGCAGCATGACCAGCAGGTCAAGGGAGAGGATTTTCCCTCTCTACTCTGCTGTGATGAGATCCCACTTGGAGTGCTGTGTCCATCTCTGGGGTCCCCAGCAAAAGAAGGACATGGACCTGTTGGAGTGAGTCCAGAGGAGGGTCATGAAGACAATCAGAGGGATGGAGCACCTCTGCTATGAGGAAACGCTGAGACAATTGGGATTGTTCAGCCTCGGATTTTGTTGTATTAGTATTCACTTAATTTTTTTGAATGAAAATTTTCTGTAACTTCTAGTCTCTAGTTATTTTCTGAGAAACTAAAGAGTCTGTATTATCCACATATGTTGCCCTATACATCATTAATTACAGCAGGTAACTAAGTCGACCACATGGTTTTGGGTTTTTTAATAATTACTGTAGATGTCTTCTGAAATGTCTCCATTATTACAATGTAGAGATTACAAGAGTGCACTAATACTGTGGCCGTTTTTTCACCGGGGTGCCAAGAGTTCATCCCTCTCAGTATCACTTGCTGCTTTTTACTGTTCCTTGGCAAGACAGAGTTCCATACACTGCATACACCATCTTCAGTCTTTGACCTCACATTAGGCCTTTACGTTTCACATACTTATCTTACCAATTATTCAGCGACACAGTATGATCTGAACATCTTCCTAATTAATTATACTGTCAATCTTTTGTTATCTTCAGATTTTATCTGTGAGAGGTTATGATTTTTTTTAAAGATAATTGGTAAAAAGCTATGTGCATGAAGGACTTATTTATTAATGGACCCAAAGCAAGCACACACATGCACAAAGATATTTTGTTCATTACAGAATATAACTTGCTTAACTAATCTTAACAGCTGTAGGAAGACAAATGTAATTATTACACTAGTAGTGTCATGAAATATTATGTTTTCAATAATTCCTTTACCTGCAAGTTTCAAATCCAAGCTCATGAGCTCTCTTCAGCTGCTCTAGTGTTGCCAAGCTACTGCTGAGAGCTCTGCAGAGTTCGACTGCTTCAGCTCGTGTGAGACTGTAGCGACCATTTTTCTCAATATGAAAAACTCCTCCGTATCTGCAACTTACATTGAATTCTGTGAACAAAGGAAAAGAAAAAAAAAAGGATGTTAAAAATTTAGTCCTAATGCTTCACTGAAGACCTGGAAAATATTTATTTTCAAGTATAATGTTTTCAAAGCAAACCATCAGCAAGTAGCAGCTACCAGTTCATTCAGAAAAAGCACTACCACTTTCAGTCCCTTTCTGCACACTTCCCCTCTTTGGGCTGAGGCACAAGCAAATCTCCAGCCTTTCCAAAAACAGCAATACAACATATTCTTGTGAGGTATCTAGTGCTTTTAACACACCATTAACACTAATGTGCAGAAGAAAGAGTTAATAATAAAATAATAATAATGTCAATACAAATAAGAATAATCATGTGCGTGGAGAAAAATGGGGAAAGAACAGGACACTTCAAAGCAATGTGAAGTAACTTTGCTGCTGCTCCACCTTTCCCTGAAGAGAAAAAAAGCAGTTGCAACTCCAGACTAGAATGACAACTGCAAAGAACACTTAATAGGAGTAGCTATTATTTCCAGTGCAGAGAGGAGCATGACTCATTTTTATCTTAATTTTAATGGAAGTTCCATGTGCAAGAAAGGGAAAAAGAGACCAGTCTTCTCCAAATATTAAAAGGGTGTGTCTGTACTGTCTATTTGAAAAAAAAGATGACATATAATAACTGTTTTTCTAGAAGACACAAAATGCAATTCATGCACATTTGCATTGACACATTCTATATGAATAATGAGCAACTTTCCTAAAGTAATTTTTGCTTGACAGTTTCTTCTACAGCACAGATGTGTAAGCAAATGACAGTAGTCAAGGCATGCACTCTTTCTTCAATTACTTTTGTTCATTGATAAACTGATGTTATTCTGTGTACAGGGTACCTATTCAGCGTAACTACAAGGAATGTTCTTTTCCACAGCTCACAGGAAACCCTCAAGGAGATGAAATACCAGATTAGACCCAGACTGTATGATGCACGAGAGGCCAACCACTATTCACAGCAGAGGTAGCAGTCCAATAGTATTGATGCTTGCTTGTCCAAAGGAGCTCAAAAGCTGTGCATCCAATCTTCAATACTTTTACCATAGGCAACAGAATTAATCATCATGGCTACTTGGATAGACTTTCCACAAAAAGAAAGTAAAAAATACCTCTTCTCCCAGCATTCCCCAGTATTTTGGCTGACAAAAACATTTAATTTAGACGAAATCAATAGACATTGCAGAGCTTTTTAACAGTCTTGTTGACTACCATTCTTAATATTTTTATTATCATATGTTATTAAAATATCAAGAACACATAATTTTTATTTTTGTAAAATTTTTGCAAGATGTTTTTTCAAACTGCCTTTTCATTTGACACAGCTGTTCTCTTCTTCTAGGTAAAAATAGTTCTGTTGAAATTTCTCTGATGACAGATCTGTCCTAAGAGGTTTTGAAGGCAAGAATGAGGAACCTGTGTGGAAGAGGGCACTAAGAAATAAATTTTTCTTTCCTGGGGGACTTAATGTCCTGCAACAGGAGTGAATTTCAGCAAGTTCCCACAAATGATTGTGAAATTATCACGGTGCTCCCACAAGTGCCAGATGCAGACGTGCACAGCACTGGTCCTGGGAATAGCTGATGGACTAGAGACCTTCTGTGGCCACACTCTCCACTGAACCACACCACATGCTCAGAACCCCTCACCACAAACACAGAGTGTCACAGTTGTAGCCAACAGACTACAGGGTGCAGATCCCAGGAGGTGTTTCCTCATGACAACACAATGAATAGCTGCTCTGCATAGAAGGATGTGGCCCTGCTGCCACTCCCCAACTACTGCTATGGGATGGAGCTGCTATCACAGCTGCCATGCGAGTGACTTCTACTTTGGCTCCAAATATTTCATATTCAGAGCCTGACTTTGTCTTGGAAGTTGTCCAGTCAGTAGCTGTATTAAGCTAGACAAGAAAAAGGCTTCTCTTTAGTTTTTCCTTCTTGATTCTCTCTTCCCTGAAGAACAAAGCAGGCCTAAAACATACTCTGTGAAGCCCAAGACATAGTATTAGATTTGGGGATCAGATCATGAAGTTCTATTTGATTACTTAGAAGTAACAAACTCAGTGATTTTGAAGCTAGATTTGCTTGGAGCATCAACATCCTGAAGAACTTTTGCTGTGAAAGCAGCACCACATACACTTGCTTTGGGTTGCATTTGATCACAGTTAATCCTAGATTCACTGAATTATAAAATGAAGTTCACTTTTCTTTAGAGTGAGTTGATTTAGCTGTCATCAAAGCTCAGACCATTCCTGGTTTTAAACACTACAATATATGCTCCATTACCACCCTGAGATTCAGTCATAGCGTTACACTTAGAGAGTTAATTTCTTAGACTTCAACTGTTTAAAAAAAGGGCTTATTTACACAAATAGGCTTAATGGAATTACGTGTGGGCTACGTGCCAACACATGTGTACATTTTCCATGGAAATGCTCAGCCTGAGTACATCCTGCACACCAGGACACTGCTGGGAAGAATCAGGCTTATTGCACGTGTGCTGCCCAACTGCACTGCATGCACACCCAGGAGGAAAGCCAAAGCTCCCAGGAAGCCTTGCTCACGCAAGCGTGAGAGATCACGTGGGTGTCCAGGAAACCCCAGGCAAAAATGTGGCAATCCAGTTCTCAAAACTGGGTTTGAGGCCATCCAAATCGTTGGCACCATGCCCTAAAGTAATGCTGAGACAGCATGTTTGTTTTCACGTTGATGATATCTTCTACGCCTACTGTTCAAAATGTACCACTGCTGTAGTACAGACTCTCTGTTCATGAAGAACTGAGCATGGAAAAAGGACTACAGCAGTACCTAAAACTCACATAATATTTCACAGTCTAAGCAAATTGCGTAAATTCAGCATCTACTCTTTGAAGACAGTAATTGCCACATTTTAAAAATGGCAAAATACAAATGCCGAGCACATTACCCAGAGCTGTCAGGGAACACAGCATTTTTACTTTATAGTCTCAGATTTTAATGTCCAGACAATAGGGACTCTTAACTGAATTAATGAAAAAATTTCTAATCATATCAATAAAAAACATATGAAAAATAAATCATGGGATCTAAACTAAGTTAATACCTTAAATTCTTTTTTCCATGATGAGGCTTATAGAGTAATTTTGAGTTAAGGACTATCAAATTGAAATAAAAACACATATTTCACCTTTCCCATAGTGCAGGAAGGTCAAATCCATTAATTTTATGTTGATGTTACTTAGCTGGCTTTAACACAGTTATGCAAAAGATGGATTTTTATTCTGTTTCAAGAGCCAAGGCAATGCAAAACTCATACTGTGTGGTAAACTATTGCTGATCATTTTAACCTTTTTGAAGCTTCACAGGAGCTGATTCAGAATGGACTCATAGTGAAATTACAAACAGCACACAAACCTTCCCTCCTGCCCCCTCTTAGAGCTGTCTGGCTTAGGGGCTGACAGGCCACGATCTTTCCTTTTTTCTATCATCCACATGATTTGCTACAACTGTTTAATAATAGCTTTTTAAAAAGGCAAATAGTACAAAATATGTCTGAATTGTCATAATCATTAATCTCATCCAGACCATGAGATTGGGTGACACAAACCAAAGCCACTGAATGCCTCTAAGTCTGTGCTGAGTTTTGTGAGCATAGAGAACATAAACTTCCACACACGCCATTTCTTCCCATCTTTCCTGGGATTTCTGGTGCCCTGTCTCAAGCAGCTGCATGCAAACCTTTCTCGGCTATTGCCATTCACATATATAAACCAGGTTCAATTAATACCTGTCAGCCAAAATCACTAACTTCAGTTCCCCAGACAACTTGGTAGCTAGAGCCCACTGATGGGATAGAATAGCCTTACACAGACTAAAGAGCATTGTCCTGTCAGGGAAGCGTGAGTTACACCCTGATAATTATGAGAGGCTTGTTAGAAACTGTCACGGTAAGAAACCAGGTGCAATTTCCATTTCCACCCTGATTCTGCAACCCTTATGCATAATGAGTAACACTGACTCACGCTAACTCTTCCCATTGGAATTGATTTTCCATGAAGATTTTTGGTGTACTGTATGGATGTTTCATGCACTACTCCCTGCTTTTCATTGTTTTCAAGACACCACCTGGGGGTTTCATTCTCAAGGTGGGTGCTGTCCGATACCAAAAAAAGGATGGTATTTTAACAACTGCAGAGACACATCAAAGCAAATGAAGTGGAAGATTTGCAAAACCCCTGCCCACCTCAGAAGAAACATGTAGAAAGTTGTATGTGTTAAAAGACTTCTTGGTAAAACCGCACTCTGAACTGCGTGGCAACCAGGAAATGTTTGGGTGCTGTTTTCGTGGGGATTTTCCTGCTCAGTTTGCGGTTCCAGATGATTGATAGGTCATCCGGATGTGATAAATGGGGGCTGACAACAGGGACGATCTAGAGGCTTGACAGTGCATACAGTTTCCACTCTGTTTGTTTCAATAGAATGTAAGATTTACATTTATTGTAAGAACTTAGTTCTAAATGTATTAAACTGATTTCAAGCTCTAGGTAGATACATAGTCACAGATTATTTAATCTTTTACTGACACTTCTGAAGAGGAACAACCTTTAGTTTAGCACTGATATCTACATTTTGAATATCACCCGCTTTAAATGCACGCTAGTAATGAAGTAGCAAAAAGTGACATTCTGGAAAGAGATTAAAATACATTTAAAAGAAAATCCTAGTAACAAAGATTCATCTCCAGGCAAATCTATAAATTGGGCCATATGAATCCTGAAATCTGGAGAGGTCTGGACAGTCCAAATCTTGTCTCTCGGTTCAGACCTATCTCCAGTTATGACTGTTTTTGTAATTGTTTTTCAGGAAAACTACTTTATGGCTAAATAAGAATGCATATTTTACTTCGGACTTGAAGAAATTACCTCTGAATACAAAATTTCATATGGGATGGATTCATGAAACATTTCAGGATCCAAGACATTTTGTCTATATATATATTAAATTAGCCTGATTACTGCCATTTTGACATCTGTGAGTACTTAAGGGTACAAAAAATATCATTCAGTGATTACCTAATACGCTACAATACACATGGGCCAGGAAGAAAAATTATTTGCTGAGTATTCCAACTTTTTTTTGGAGTCTATTAGTAAAAAACTTCATTCAAACAATTCACAGCCCAGGCAACTGTAACAGGATACAGAGGCTTTCACCTTCATGTCAGAAGTTGGACTAAAGCCCAAGTCAGTGATGAAAATCACTGGATAGCTGTTTGCTAGGTTATGTAAAATGATTCATTAATCCCAGCCACAGTCACTAATAGACACGTGTCGACATCATTAAAACACACCTATACTTGGATCCCTCAGGGCTTGATGAGGAAAGGAAAATTGTGCTGGGAAAATAGGACTCAAAACCGGGATGACTATACACTGATCAGAATTTAGAAGTCAAATTTGCAAGATCCACGTGAATGAAGCAAGCAGTCCTTTACCATCCCAACAGAAAAGAGCCAAGGATCAAGCGACATGTATAATCATTAAGTGTGGCTGGTTTTGTGTTCTCCCAGTTATGATAGTCTTGTTCTGCTAACCACCATTCTCTAAGGAAAGGAGAGAAACAAATCTGGAAATAGGCCACCTACACAATAAGCAAGGCTTTTCCAAATAGTGACAGTGTATGTAAGTCTTTACAGATTCTTGGGAGTTGTCCGATGAAATACTTTCCTTGGAGTATTGCCAAGCTGTGAAACCTACAATGATTTATAGGAAATACATTTCCAGTTTTAGTAGGAAAACCCCATATTTTTGGTTTTCAAAGTATCCCTTGTGGATACTTAAATAAAGCAAAATAAGGGGTTTGTTTTTCAGTTTGAAACTGCATTTAATTCTGAAATTAAAATAATTAGTTTGCACAAAATAACATAAAATCATTTAAGAAGGTTGGATTTAAATGTTTACATAGTTGCAATATGTGTAGACAGTTTAAGGAACCCAGACCAAAGTTTCCCTCTAGGATTTTTTAAAATTTCATATTTTCATTTCAGTTTGGCATAGAAAAATATTCTAAGCCTTGAAAATTTTAATGGGAGAGAAAAAAACCCACATAATTATATCCCTAATAGACAGCTGATATTCAGGAGAAAAAAAATTCTCCACACACCTGGCTTTTTAAAGACAGTAAAATCCAGGAAAACACTTTAAAAGGAATTTACCTCGATGTTTGCAAGGAGTTCTTGCTATAAATAGAGACAGCATATTCTTAGTAGCTGGGTGTGGTGACAAGAAAGTGAAGATGACTCTCCATAGATCCAAAGGTGTAAAGTCAGAACTTTCTTTGAAGTTGTGCCTGAGCTGTTCCTACTGCCTAGTTATATTTGGGTACCTAGTAATTCAGTTTGAAAATGAAAATAAGAGTGTAGCTTTCTCACTTTCCTGTGTGCTGCTGACTACATGAAAAGTCATGAGTTAGCCGTGCTAACCTTGAGGTCCAAGTGGGCTGAAGTGGATCTCTGCAGAGAAAATGAGATGTGGCTGGAGGTATGCACAGAGGCCAGAGAGGGATGCACGCAGTAGGAGGTTCTCCTTTCTCCAACAAACATTAACAAGTATTCCTTACATTTCTGTATTACTGTGCCAACTGAAAATGGGATGTGGGACAAAGCTCAAGCTGTTGACTTTCTTCTAAATTGGTTATCCTAACAAATCTGCCTAGTGGCCATCAAAGTCATTGTCTCTGTATCTGTTTACTGATGGGCAAAAAATCTTCAGTCTTTTAACTGACAGCTCTCCCAGCTACTAATTTAAAAAAATGGATGTGGGGGTGGTGCTATTAACAAATCAAGCATTCACAGAGTCACTCAAAATGCAAGTAAGTACAAGAAATATGCTTCATTCCTCAGCAGTTGCTGTAGGAAGAAAAGAAGTCTGCTAATGCATCTTCCAAACACACTTTATCTGCTTGGCAACTGTTGCTCTGGTAAACATCCTGAGTGAGCCTATACTGTGTCATCACTTACGATAAACTTCCGTGCTGCTGACATTAATATTAGTCTTTTTGTAATAGTTTCACCCAGTAGGGAGCTGAAAGTTTTCACACTCCACTAGAACACGGTACAGCTGCGCAGCACCTCAGGGGAAAAATTGCAGGCAGTGATATCATAGTCTGCAATTAGTTATCTGATATGCCCCCCTCGAAATGATGAAAACATAATCATCATTGTCGATACCAGGAGAGCTCCAGGCTGTACAGTGAGTGGTCTAACCCCAAAGGCTGAGTAACAAGGGCTGTGAAGAGAATCAGTTGGGATCGGTTCCATGCAATCCAGGTGAAGAAACACACAAAACAAAGCTGGAGAATAACAGTTGGAGTCTGATTTTCACTGTTTGACTGATTTAGCTATTTGGGACAAAAGCAGTTGACACACAGAGTTGCTCAGCAGACAGATCCCCAGCCTGGAGCCCAAAGGGCCTTATTCGTATTTGCTGCTCTGTCACTTACCCAGTGAAAGAAAGGAACCTCAGGAATCTTTCCAAAAGCTCCAAAAGCTAGTGAGTTCAAACAAAGATAACATTACCCTGGTAGACATACTAAGAAGCCTGCTCCGAATATGCCTCACAGTGTAAGATGTGAGCTATAGAAGTCAAAGGGAAACTCCTTATGCTACCTTAAATCAGTGCAAGCTTCCCATGACGGAAGAGAACATTGTCACATCCACTACTCCCTTTGGTTTCTCCCTAACAAAAGTAGGGTAGGGTTCCTGTAGCCTGTAACCAGCTTGCCTAGGCCAGCAGGCAACTTCTCCTGGAATTTTTGGTGGCAAAATGTTTCCATTTTCTGTGTGACTCTATCCATCCATATACTAGGGTTTCAAGAATCTTGAGACTGATACTGAAAACGCTGACTAACAAGTAACTTTCCTAAGATGTACGCAGGTTATTTGTACCCTAAGCTACATGTGCAGTTAAATGTAATAATTCTTCCAGTCTTAGTTGTGAATCTTTTAGTACTGGTTTAGTAAAAAGGCATGTTTAATAACTAGAGTTTGCAATAAACTTTAGTATGTACACAATGCTGTTGCTATACAAATGTGGTGGAGATAATGACATGCCTTGGGCTTAATATATTTTTTCTATTTTTTTTTTGAAGTTTATTTAAATTTAACAATTCATGAGAGGCAGTGAAGATTCATTTCCTGGAGGGAAGAACGGGAAAGAGGCATTGGCAGTGGCCTTGATTCTGTGATTTCAAATACTACATTAAATCCTACACATATTTAGGCAGTGGAGATAAGCAAAGGCAATGCACTATTGCTTGCACTCAATCATCCCCAAAGAGTGAAGAATCATTGTCTCCCAAAAGTGTTGGAATCATTGTGAAGCCAGGGATTTTGTTGTGATGCCCACAGATTTTAGTTATCTTCTGATTTAATGAGATATAGCTGGATTTTACAAAAGGATCCAGAGCTAAATCAATGTTTGAATGGTAAATGATCCAGTGGCAGACCCTGGTTCAGGTATGGTGAGTTTTATGACATTGGATTCATTTTGAGCAAGGGTCAATTCAAACAGCAATTTAGGAATATGCGACCTTAATAAATAGAAAATCCAAGATAGTTACTAATTTATTATTAATAAAGCACTGCAATATTTTTCCCCCACCAAGAGTATTACTTGAAACAAAATTCATCAAGTTGTTTGTCAAGTGCACTAGACAAAGAATCCACCCAGGACATAGGAGTACAGACTGGGAGAAGAACTCATTGAGAGCAGCCCTGACGAGAAGGACTTGTGGTTTGTCATGGATGAAAAGCTGGACATGAGCCATCTGTGTGTGCTCACAGTCCAAAAAGCCAAACACATCCTGGGCTGCATCCAAAGCAGCATGACCAGCAGGACAAGGGAAGCGATTCTTTCCCTCTACACTGCCCTCATGAGACTCCACCTGGAGTGCTGCATCTGGGGGTCCCCAACATAAAAAGGACATGGAACTGTTGGAGCAAGTCCAGATAAGGGCCATAAAAATGACTGGAAGGCTGGAGCACCTCTCGTACAAAGAGAGGCTGAGACAGCTGGGGTCCTTTAACCTGGAGAAGAGAAGGCACTGAGGAGGCCTCACTGCAGCCTTGCAGTACTTAAAGGGGGTTTTTTAAAAGAAGGAAAGTTTTTTACATAGGCAGATAGTGATAGGACAAGGGGAAACAGTTTTAAAGTAAAAGAGAAAAGATTTAGATTAGATGTTCGGAACAAGTTCTTTACTGCGGGGTTGGTGAGGCACTGGAACAGCTTGCTCAGAGAAGCTCTGGATGCCCCATCCCTGGGAGTGTTCAAGACCAGGTTAGATGGAGCCCTGAGAAACCTCTCAGAGGCTGGCATCTCTGCCCATGGCAGGGGTTGGAACAACATCGTCTTTAAAGTCCCTCCCAACCCAAGCCATACTGTGATTCTATGAGGTCTCTTAGAAACAGCAGAAGTAGCTGACACAGTGAGAAATCACTTTTCCAGGTGATTTGCTACCAATCATTGTGCATAGATCTTCTTGTCTTCCTTGAACAGTCTAAAAATATGTCTTAGACACACCTTGCTATAACAAACTCCTAATTCATCTGACTCATACAACTACTTGCTCTGGAAGGGTGGGAAATACTGGGATACTTCCCAACACAGAAATCTATTCAAGATACCAAACCAATAAGTTCAAAGGCAAAAGACAGGCTTACATTAGTCATGTTGCCATGACTATCACTGTGGATATATTTGTATCATATCAGGGGTGGAAAAAAGGTGTTAATACATTGCTTTGCAATTGCTGTGAGTTAACAGTAATATGATTGTGAGTGGTGTTGATAAAATGGCATGACCTGAGCACTATGAGTAATGAAGCCAGACAGAACACTGCTACTGTTCAGAAATTCAGTGTAGGTCCGCAAAAAATTGGTTGTATGGGTGTTTCAAAAATTAGGAAAATACTCACTCTTACTCATAAGGAGTATTTTCTCACACGGATTGCTCAGCTGAAGCAAGGATTGCATAGCCAGACCCAGTGTTGGATTGCCAAACAGTAACTGAAGAAAGTTTCCTGTTTTTACAGTAACAGTTTTCAGAGAATGCTCTGGTCCTCTGTGCTCTATCCAGTAGAATAATATTTGCACAAAAACATTTTTCTTACAATTAATAGTAATGCTTCTTTCAGCTGAAATAGCCCTGTGTGTGAAATCATACCCACTTTCTGAAACTGAAGCAAAAGAGGCACTAATCTTTTGTTGATGGGACTCCAGGTGGGTACTTTGGAGAAGATGTTCTATTTACAGCTACACTGCTTCCTCTCTGTTTCCCTGCCTGTGAGGAGCGGATAAAACTACTGACTTCCGATGGGCTACAGAAATCACTAATCATTATTTGCTGCTGGCAGCATGGTTGTTAGTTCACTTCTTTCTTACTAGTTGGGAATATTCTTACTCTGTTAAATACTGTTATATCTAGACTTCAAATTTTAAGGTCTATGGTAATTTAAACACATTCAGCCTGATTCCAGCTGCGCTGAATGTGTTGATGAAAACCACCAGATAAGGCAGTAACTCCCTCTTGACCAAATGTTGCAATATTTATGTGAACTCCATGCAATACAAGAAAAAACCACTACACAGACCAAAATTTCACTATTTCTGAAGTGATACATTGAGAAAGCCTGAGATGTCAAATCTCTTCCAAGAAGAATTCAAGTAGAATACAGTAGTCGAAAGAATCCAGCAGATGACAAACAGAAGGAATACATCTCATACATGTGCTGGTGTTGAAATGTTTAAATGTTTAAGGTACTGTAGGATATACCGAGAAGAGACCACTTGTTTTGTTACTAATTCCCAACTTGAGCTTTGAAGATGTGGATGTGTATCATCAAGTAAATGTCATCAATAAATACTTTTATAGGTTATTAATGGATACAAGTCTTGCTGGGCCCAGGACTTTCAATGCTATGCTATATTTTTTAAACGGGTTTGTGACAACACAGAAGCAATTGAAGAAAATAACATTGACTATATTTTATTTTGAAGGGTAGCCTAGTCAGGCAGAGAGTTCTTTTAATTTTTCCTCCTTTTCTCAGCAAAAGAATTAATTAAAGAGTTTATTCATTTGCAAATGCAAAATTTTGGATAGAAGTTCTACTGATCTCTAAGGGCACTGTTGCAAAATCTTACCAGTCTTGCACTGTCCTTTATGTAATATATTGTTTATGCTGCACTAATTTACGACAGGTCTGGTCCCCCACTGCCATAAATATAAGTAATAGGAGTTGTTAAGAAACATAAAAGAAGAAAAACGATCTCCAGCTCCAGAAAGAAACAAAAACTACTTGTTATACGTACTACCTGGATTCAAATAAACTCTCATCAAAGCATAAACAGAAAGCAGATCTAGATGTAGTCATTGGACTTAACAATCTCCAAATCACAGGATACGTCTCCTCCTGGAAAACTGGACAACTGGGCTTTTTCTAATCCACATGAACACACAGACACAGAAAACACTGTCTAGCACTTATGCCTAGAGATGCCCTGAAAAAACACCTGAATAATTGTGCTGATCTTACCCTTTCATGATGCCCCTGTTTCACCACTTTAAAAACAGTTAATGCTGTGCTCTCTTCAGTGTAAACACAAATAATACCACTACTAGATAATGTGTGAGACTTGGCAGGTCAAGAATATGTTGAGAAAATAAAGCAAAACTACTGTAATCTTTTCCCACCCAAAAAGCAGGCAGGAAATAAAGCCATAAGAAAAAAAGGAGAAAAAAAGAAAGGAATGAATAGAATTGATCTTGTAGAAATGTCACGAGACACAAAAATCATTATACACACTCAGAGAAGAGCTCTGCAACATTTTACACTCCAGCAGGGAGCAAATGGATCCAGGGTTTACTGAGACAAGCCACAAAAGCAGGAAAGAAACTTCTGTCTAGGCAGTCACCACGGGAAGGTGTCTCACATGCTCAAAATGTCAGCCTATTACTCCTTTTAATACAGGAATTGTTGACTGGATAACTGCCTGTCTAAAACCTTAGCTGTGCCCGTTCAGTGACGAACTGGAACCACCAAGCATCTCTTCTCAGTCGGCTACAAAATGAGTTTGTTACATTCTGGGACGGAGTTTAAAAGTTTAGAGCTCAATAGGCAATCTCAAGAGGGGTATTTTTATTTTCTGTGCTAGAAGAGCTTTTGCTCCTCACAAGAAGACAAAGTTATTCTGACTAGTGCAATGGAAGAGCGGTATTTTGTTAATACCACTCTTTCGAAGTCACTGGATGCTCCAGCCCTATTAGCCTTTACCAAAACATCAAGCCTTTATGCACAAATACCTCCAAAACCTCAAGAAGGTGATACTTATCAACAGGAAGTATTGTTTCAAAAAGGAGTAAAACTTGACTAAATTTAAGATACCATTCTTCAGTTAATTATCAAATAAATTTTGAAGTTCTTGAACCTAAAGAAGTGTAAAATTTGACAGTAGGGCAAAAGATGTCAGTTCTCACTTGCCAAACAGCTTCAAACATCCATAATCATAAAAAGATAAGCGTTGAGTAAGAACTCTTTAAGGAAGAGTTCTCTACTTTGCATTTGCTGTTGTCTAACAGGAAACAATTGCTATTGAACTGAAAATAGCTGCCAGTTTTCAGTGTGTATATAGATAGCAAACACACAAACAGGATGAAACTGTCAGAGCAATAAAGTTTTATCTGATTTTTACAGCACTGCTACTGGCAAAATTGATTTAAACAAAATACGTATTGTTTCACTTCCATGTTCTAAGTTTTCCTCCATGTCAAACTGATGCATAAACCACATACAGGTACAGAGAACAAACCCCTACATTTATAAATATGAAGACTCATTAGCAAAAGAAGCTTTTTTTTCTACACTTACACACCTGTGTAAATGATGGAAAAGGGAAAAGACATATATATAATGAAGTACATCTAATCAGGCAGGAGGAGGAAAAATAGGGAAGTGAGTGAAAGATGCGTTCAGGCAGCACTCTCAGTGTCTTCACTATTAATGAATCATGTTTCTGTGTAATTCGCAAATATTACTTTCCCTTGAAAGGGAACTGCCTAACTATTCCATATTCCTTGTGCAGAAGCTTTATCCAGAGCATCAGCATGGAGCTGGGGAGACCTGGCTGTCCTTAGCAGTGACATATGGTATCACTCCCTTGTCTCCTCACTCTGTGATAGGGACACTCCACCTTGTCTTTAAGATGTGAGTTGGCCGATGGCAAAGAGTAGGTAAATCACTCCCATCACAACCAGCCCTATAGCACCGCTGAACCTTTGCATTTACATGCTGCAGAAAGAGCATCTGCCAGCTTGGTTAGTCTGTTTTGAGTGGGCATGTGGGCTCCGTGTGCTCCCTGAGAACAGCTGCAGCCATGCTGCCCTGGCACGCATTATCCCAATCCCTTGCTGATAAGCCTCCCTGGTGGCAAGCTGTGTTCTCCCAGAGAGGCTGCCAACTCAAGGCTGGTGCTCGACTTTTAGACCCCAGTTTGGACAGCAGCCTGGGTACTCGCTCACATCTGCTCACAGGGATCTGGGTGGCCACAGAACATCCACCGAGCTTCAGCTAACCTCTCACTTCTGTATGGGAATCTGCAAGAAACTATTCATTACAACTGCCCACACACACCACACCCTGCTTCTTTACAGACACCTATCCATTAACAAAAATAACAATAAAAAAGCCCCCTAGGGAAATGTACTTCTGAGAACTTGTTTTGCTAACATGCTGTCACTGTGAGACATACATAATTAACGAAAGCTGTGCCACAGCAATTTTTTTTTTTTTTACTACTATACGTTCTGTCAGAGGCAGCATCTTATTTACGAAAGCAGGTATTTAGTAAAACAGACATTAATAGTGAAGTTGAGGATTGCAGGCTGCCCTTTTCCTAGGCAGCTGTCAGTATGCACCCTGGCAATCTCTTTTATACCCCTCTCACATTGCTTTTGGAACAGTATCATTAGCAGAAAAAGAGATGGAAGTTTTAACACAGCTGCTGCATGTCTGGCTTTTTTTCCTTTTTTTTTTTTTAAGACACAATACAGTCTCTTAGAGCTTCCAGCTACTGAACTAGATCAGTCATCAACAGAAGAGAGGAAACAAAAGTGCAGCAATGTATTTTTCAAACTCCAAATGTAAGTAAAATTCAGGTCTTCTCTGTGATTTTTACTTTGAATTAGCATACCATGCTTGTGCTTTCATGTTCTTAACTGCTAAAACTGTAGATTAGTCTTCAACTCCTTTCAGTCTTTTTTTTTTATTATTATTGTTTTGGGGGTGTTTTTTAATGTTTCACAATACGAGAACTGAAGATTATTGTACCAAAATAAGCTTGCTGCATTATATAATGTTGCCAGTGTTGTCATGTAGAGGAACTGGAAAGTCCCAAAGCCATTGCTTACAAAAGAAAGTTCAATTATGTTCTTAATTGAAAGCACAGACTCAAAAAATGACTGCAGGTTTCGTTAGGCAGGAAACAGTCACGGAGGTTTGAACTTTAAATTTCAATTAGCTGAACTTTCTGTCTGACTGGAAAGGTTCTCCAAGGAAAACCCCTCTTTTTCACAGTTGCCATTTCACATTACCGCCTGCAAACTCATTCATCTGATGAGCTGCTCTGCCGTCCCTTGGGCGGGGGCAGCTCCAGCAGCCGCGGCAAGGGAGGGAAATCACAGCCAGCTGCTACTGATATTACCGCCGAGGCACTGCGGAGAGGCTTCTGATTTAGAGGGGAGGAAACTGATAAACATGCAGGACTGACACAATCCTCTCTGCCACTACCATTAGCAGCACCCATAATGGTCACTGATCATTACACTGTCTGAGGGCTTTGAAATTATTATTACCTCTCTGGGAGTGAGAGATGACTGTATGTAAACAGATGATGGACTTCTGGAAAGTGACCAGCAGCTATACCGAACCGGCTTCACGCCTACAGTAGTGGATAACACACAGAGAACAGTCCAAACCACCAGGTTTGTCACAGAGAAACCCTGACAGGTAAAGGCAAAGAACAGAATAGACTATGGATGTGTTTTACCTGGTAGCAACTTGGAAGTTTGAATTTCTCTATTTCAAGAATTCGGTTTAATGCTGACAAATGAAAACAGCATGCTCTCAGATACCAGCTGATGCTAAAACATGATGTGTTTTGAACACCGTTAATTGTTCCAGCACAACGTTGCATTGTTTTCAAAGGAGGCAAGATTATTGTGGTGGGTCACGTTTGTTTCATGATTATCCTCTCTGTGAAGTTGTATTTCACAGACAACTATGTACATTTAGCCTTGGTCCGGGAAGAAGCAATTTTAGAGGAGAGTTTTGCAGAACTCCTTCCCTTGCTCTCTCATATAGTATTCTCTTGGAAAAAAAGGAAAAAAAAGACTAAAACCAAACAATGATTTGTAAATAACAGAATACATGTCATATGAAGGGGAGAATTATCATCTTCTATATTGACTGTATTTTCAAACACTTATCGCTTAGTTCTGGAACAAATACATGAGGCAAGATGACCAGAAAGCAGATGGAGAAGCCTTTTTACAGCATTTGGAATTCCAAAAAACTTCTAAGTACTTTGACTGACTTATCCTCTCCTTATAAAATAACTCTACATTGTTTTTTCTCTGCTCCTCTTCAATGTATTTTCCTACCAGTCAACTACATTCAGAACTAATATTATCACAACTTTTCAACAAGTATTTTAGCAGTAATGAGCTCATGATTCTCTCTGGTGTTTATCTGTCTATCAGCATCTCATGATCCCTCATCCTGCTGGCACATTCTTGACTCAGTAGAACCTCATGCATGTTTAGGTGATAGATGAATAACTGCAATATTCATACTATATTCAAGTCAGGCCTATAAAAGTCATGGGAACGCTTCTGGAAAGAGAGATACACCACATATGGATGAACATTCTGTTTAACCTTGGCTAGAGCTACCAGTGGTTTTAAAAGCATTTACTTAAAAAAGTTCTTCCTCAATTGTATGATGCTATCTGTTCTCATTAAGCCTTTCTCTGACTTCGTGTTTTCCAGGTAAGGGCTCTTCATTGTGGTGAACACCAGTAACTAAAGAATCTTCAAACATTTCTCCAAAGACTGCAAGACAATCCCCTGCCATGGTTTGTTGGCTGTGTGTGTGCGAGTGTTTCAAGGGCAGCTATATAACCCTTCCACTAAACAATGATGGAAAGTTCAAGTGAACATTAACGAAGTCTAGTTACTTTGTAGCTTTGGGAGAACAGCCAAGATACACACTGTAAGGACTGAGTGAAAATAAACTAGCACAAAGAGCTTCTTCAAACTGCTTTATTTACAAATTTACGTGATAGATATGTAAAGAAAGAGGCGGGCAGGTCTATTCCTTTGTGACTGACCAGCAGCTATAGCAGCCCTGTCTCTGAGCCTTACCTTGTAATGGGATTCTGGCAACCTCTGCAGTGCTAACAGCCAAGCTCCCTCCTCCCACGGGTAGACTCACCCTCTTCTCTCTTTCCATTTCATCTTTACCACTACTACTTCTCTTCCAGTTTCTTCCAGTTTAGGGGTCGAAATTCTAGGATTTGCTTTGTGTTAATCAAGGAAAACTCTGAGAAAGATATTTCTACAAATACATAATGCTCACAGGGAAAAAATCTCCTCCAAAAAGATCATTAACCAAGATGTCAGCATCTATATCCTCTGGGATCCAGACTCCTTAGACAAGTCATGTCAACACCATGAGTAAACTCTGTTCACATATAAGTGACAGTATAGTCACAACACCACAGAAATCAGGATGAGTAAGTTTTTCAGCTTTCTCTGTATCTCATTTTTCCTTCTGTAATCATGTTAACAGTAATTCCAGGTCCTCTTTAATTTAATAAAATTCTGTACTAAAAGAAGCAAAATTCCAGTTCAGGAGTTTCCCAAGAGCAATAGCCATTAGTCTGTGATACACAGCAAAATCACTGGCTAAAAAAAGAAAACACCACCATCAACTGCTGTTTTGAAATCATTACTGACTACAAAGTCATGCTGGAATGTACTTTATACCAACTGAAACATATTGTAGCTACAGTTTAATACCTTACTAAGCCAGTAAAGAAACTTCCCTGGGGGGCATATGTGAAGTTTGACATACTTTTCGTAACTATGCTGAAGGCTCGATTATGGGGCTTTCTGCTATGTCTCACTGTAAAAATGCATTACTCAGTGCCGACCCTGCTCTCCAGGACACTCCAGGCAGCTCACAGAAGTAAAAATCAGTCAAGCCATTATAATACTTATATATAGCACAGACTTGGACCAAGCCAAGGATTTAAACACATCTTAGACATACTTTATTTGCCTACAGTAGCCCTGTGCCTTCTCTTAAGGCTTTGTCCATACACCTGATCTTAGCAAGAGCATTTTGGTATGATGGACACGCAATTTTAGAAAGAAAAGCAATGAGGGTGCTTCAGCTGTCACAGATGCACTGGGAACTTGTTCCCTCTGACACACCCATTCACAGCCCGGCAGAGCTGCAACCATTACACAAGTATACCCTGCTGCTCAAACAAATGAGATATATATTTACTGTACACACACACACACAGCCCTTGGGTGACAATGGCCATGAAAAATGCATTTTGTTAGACTCTTGGAACTGATGAGTAGAAAAATAATGTAGAAGCACAACTGTTATCCCTAACCACAAAATGCCTCAAGGCAGTTGCAGTGACAGTGAGAGTCTATTAAAAGTATGGTCATTTCCCTAAAACATGGTTGAGCCTGCACCATGTGAAATATCAAAAGCTTTTTGTCACTTTGGACATACAATATTTTTTTTTCCCCCCTCTGGATTAACAATAGATATTTAAATACAAATATTTGAAACAGATAACCAAGCTACAGGAAGGTAATTGATAAACAACTGAATTTTGTAATTTCTAACCCCCTTTGTTCCAAAAACTCGTCAACCCCCAAAAAACCTTAGAAAGTCAGAAGCAAGCATGCTTGGCATAAAAGCTCTCCAGATTTCAGTCAGAGATCACTGCAGTTTTTCCTCTGCTCAGCAAGGCTGTGCCCAAATGCAGTTTGTGTTAGCTGTTGGTTCAGCTCATGTGAACTCCAGAATGCAGCTGTATGCTAGGGGGATGTCACCCCCTTTCCCCCACCCTCCTCGTTGCCGCAGTCCGAAACGGAGCTGGAAGAACAAACTACATTTGTAACAGCAGCCACATTGTCGAACTGAGCTTTACCAGAGCCATCCTGAATTCCCTAATGTAGTTCTGCTCTTAATTTAAACTTCATTCTCTAACGATTTACAGTTCTGTTTTTATAGATCTGGAATCACCCTTTACAAGCAATATAAAGCTTCTCGTGATTGTACAGACCAGCACAAATGAGGTTACCTTTCTAAAATATCTCTGATAACACTGAAAATAATAAAAGTATATAGATGCAAGAAAGCTGTTAGCTATCTAGCACAAGAGCACTTGCTGTGTGAAGCATAAACTTAACAATCATAAGTGTTTTCATTCATAAAAAACTTACGTGTTTCTGCTAGACAGAGCTTCAGCAAACATAATCCAAAAGTTGCCCATAAGGAGATGTTGGCCATTGTTTTCTTGGAACTGTTTTTTCAAAATCCAAAGATCCTTGCAAGCTGCAGAAAGACAAAAAGCCCCGACGCTTGTTAAGCCTGCAGTCAATGAGTCTGAAGTTTGCTGCACTTTTTATTCTGATTCAAAGGAACTGAAGTAATGACATAACTGGGAGGGGGCAGCTCCATCAAAAGTCACACCCATAATTGCAACAAAAGTTACCCAGCAGAGGGGGAGTGGGAGGAGAGCTAGTACTGACTAAGCAGGCACACTTGACTTTTAAAGAGGCACTAAACCTTCTCTTCTTACACAAGTTCCAGTCAAAAGTTATACTTATTGTGCTTGTAGGAAAATTTGTGTAATCTCTCCTGAGTTAGCTTAGAAATGCACTTTCCCTCCTGCATTTTAACATCTCTTCATCCTTGCAAACCAAGTGAACATAAAGCACGAGAGTTCTTGAACCCCAGTAAGGCATCTATAACAGCCTAGATGCTTCCCAAAAATATTTTGCTGCTTTAGTCCTATCTCACCATTTTCTCTTTTTGCAGTTCAATTTAGAGCAAGTGAAATGCCTGCTCTGCCGTGAAGCTTTTTGCAGTGTTTTTGTTCACTGCCGGAGGATAACCTCCTGTACAAGGTGAGTCGAGGCAGTTCAGTTTCCCACAGCCCCTTCTAACCTGGACTTCCCTGCACAATCTGCTCTGACAAGAGTGGTAAATAATGCCAGTGCCAGCAGTGATACCGAGGACTAAGGCTGATATTTTATTGTATTGCTGGCATAAGGTACAGAAGGAATTGTTCCTCCTATTCCCGATTCACAAAGCAGAGAAACAGGATGAAAAGGTATGAGATCTTTGACTTTCAAACAAGGTCTCAGCTCCTGAGGGACACACGTTCATTGCAGAGTGTGGTTTTCTTTGGCTCTTCCTGAAACCTCTGGTGAAAACCTCACGGCCTCTGGAGATAAGCAAAAGGCTTGTCTCGTGTGTGCCTTAGCAATTTCCTGTGGTGTCTCCATGCACTGGCTTCTCTTTAGAGCTGGAGAATTGCAGCAGTGGTTTGTGTGCATGGGATGAGGGATTGGTCAGGGATCACCAAAGCCAGCACATCTCACCTTTAGCAACCAACCTGTCGCAATGACTGACAGCCAGAAATGCCCCGATTCCAGTGTCACTTGCCAAATCTGAAATGAATAGTCCTATATCAGATTACCATTTTGTCGATCTTCCCACTTGAAAGAATTTTCTCATTAATTTAATCTCTGTTAACACAAACAGGAAAAATACAGATTGGTCTTTCCAGCCACAGGCACCAGAAAGTCATGCAAAGAGGTTTTCAGGACTTTGCCTTTTGTTTGCCTTTTGACTTAGAGGTGGCTGGCTATCCTTTCCTCAACCAGCCAAATTTTTAGCAACAGGTTCCAACAGGCTTTTCCTACAGGTCTAGAATATCTGATGGGACAAAGTTAAACTGAAAAATCTTCCTTTAAAACACAGGCAATCTTTTTATTAAGAAGCTAACAACTTTGAAATTACAGATAAAACACATTTTCTTTAGTGAATATGCTCTTTTTTTTTAAGAAATGGCTTTAAAGACAATTAAAAAGCAATCTCCTGTACACCTTACTGTCTAAAGTAGAAAGAGAAATAGTTCTGTAAAATTCTGTACATTTATAACTATAAATGTCTTGGCATCAAAATACATGAATGAAGTTTAGTGGGATTTCCAATGCTGGTGCACAATTACTGAATGTTTCAAATTTACTAAGTACATCTTTTTCTTCAATTGCTAAATTACTTTTAAAATTCACATCCTATGGATGAAACAGAATAATTGACTATTTAATTAAATATTTAATTAAAATTCAGGTAATTTTGAGTCTTATTTTTGATGAACATAAATTGCCTCTCCATTAATATCCTGTATTCATAATTATATAGAATTTCAAAAATGAAACTAAGTTTTCTTTGGCACAGATAAAGGGAGAATAACATCCATTTTAGGGATAGAGGCAAAGTCTTCACCAGGAGTGGAAATTCCTAGTCTCTTCATGGTCTAAAGTTTCTAATTCTAGCCCTTCTGACATCTGATTATGAATAGGTTGTTTTCTATATACCAAAATATTTCTTGTTATTCATCTTAGTCTTTTCAGTACTTCTGCATGTGTCTGGCGGGGGGGGGTTGGCATTCCACCTTGGAAAGACTCTCTCTTGCTTGTTGCCCTATAAAACTGGGCTAAAATTAGACACATTTAGACCAGGTGCATGGAAGTGCTAGTACCTAATGCAAAAAGAAAAGACAGATCTATCCAAGAAAAATAATTGACCATGGTACGTTGTTTCCCGTGATAAATCACAAAAATAGTTAATGAACTGTATGTGTGTGCCATGTGAGTTTGTCCATTCCATGTGCCATCTGCCTGCTTACATGTCAGCCTAGGACACACATGTGCATTCCAACCAAAAGATGATACACAAATATTTCCTTCTTTCCCACACACACATGGTCAGCTTATGTTGGCCTCAGGTAGACAGCAGTCCAAATTTAGCCTGGCTGCAGGGCCTAATGCTGTCCAGGAAATTTAGGCAAAGGAGATGTACCACTCTGGAAAAAGTGTTGGGTTTGGGGTTTGTTTTTTGGTTTTGTTTTGGGTATTTCTTTGTTAGAAATACATAACTTTTCCTTTAGTTTAGAAAAATCTTAGTACATAGGAACAGAAAAATCCTGAAGCAAATCTTCAGCTGAAGAAATGCAGAAGAGCATCACTTTTGAGCCTATCAGTACAGTTAAGTATTTGAGATTTGGAATTTGCTTACTTCCTTGGCAACAAGCAGCTAAACTACTAGCACCAAAATTTTTTTAAATGATTAATGAATTTTGTTTTCAAAAGAGAATGAAACAATAAGACTAAAAAGGATAAAATCCCAGCATTTAAAAAAGTGTTTTTCCGTGATTCCTTTAACACAGCAAATACTGAATCTCTGATAGTACAATATAGTACAGGATCACCAGAATAACTCATTTATGATTTTATCACATATGTGACCTGTAGGCAGCACTAATTAATTTTTATAAAAATCCTCTTAGGGAGTACATACGTTGGAGCCCTAGAAAAGGAACAGTGATAAAAAAAGATTATTTTTTTGCAAGAATTCCCATAGAGGATGAAATTTTGGCCTAGCTGAACTGAAAGACCAAAATTCTACTGAATCAGTGGGGCAGCCTTTCCCTAGAATGAATATTTGGATTTTATTTTGTGAACAGACAAGAAAATAGACATAGCTGAATGAACCTGTACTTATGATGGAAAAAAAGGTGTCGATGGAGATTGATTTCACTATCAAATGGGAACAATTGAAAGAAGGATAGAATGGAATTTTGTTTCTGTGAAAATAGTGGGCATTTGTCTTATGAAAACCAGAAAATTCTAAAAAATTAAACTCCTAATTTTAATTTTTATTTAGTTATCATCAGAAATACCTGGTTTTTTAAATTAAAAAATCATTTTCTGAACATATTTTGGTGAATATTTCAAGCTTGTTACAGGGAGTTGAAGAGCAACTGGTCTTGGTGAATATAAAAAGCACAAATGTCACTAGGTAATTCTGGTCACGGCTGTTTATATCTTGTGTAGACTATGGGTGATCTGTGAGCCTGGCTGAAAATCAGATTTGGGGGAGCAGGGAGGATTTTATACCCACTTATCTGTAATATCAATAAAATACGCTATTTTTAATAAGATTTCCTCCATGTCCCTAGACTGCAATCTGGTTTCCTGCATTTCAGACTGGATTCAATTTCAGAGTAGACTTAATTTTCATTATCAATCCTGAAAACAGGTTTTGTAATGGCAACCGTTGTAAAGGCTCCAGTGTGGCAAATCTTGAACTGCACTTTTCTTGGGCTCTGAGTGCTGACGGGAAGGCATAAGAAGAGCCTGTGCTGGTTTAAGCAAGAAAAGCTGCTCTTTTGGCTGGAGGGCAAAGCACTCCCTTGGGAAGCTGAGCGCCCGGTTCTATTCCCATCAACCTTTTGTTCCTCGATGTAATTTACAGCCTGTGTCCTGCAGAGAGTTAGGAAGATGAACAATGGCTCCTAGTTGTTTACTTCTGAAAAAAGGCAGCAACCCAGATTGGCACCTACGGTGTGGATTCATCAGCCTGTTTTACTGGTTTGCCCCAGATCCCTAAACAACTCACTAATCCGACGCAGGCAGAAACCTTAACAGCCGGAATGGCTCGAGTAGGCTTCAAGGAATTCCATGTCAGACCACGCGGCCCCATCGTTTTTCTTGTTCCCAGCACCACCGCAGTGCACGTAGTCCCTGGCTGACCCACATGTCCCAGCAGTGCACAGGCAGCAAATCACGGTCCCAGTCCCCACGGACAGCTCTAAAACCACTATCCCCAGTTAGTTACTACGTTGTTGTTGGAGAGGGAGCAGGAAACCTGCACCCAGCAGGGCCACCAGCTGTCCGAGCCCGCAGCGGAGACACAGAGTGCATCAGGGACCCACTGAGTCACCAGCAGCTGTGCAGGGCTGGGGGTGGGGGAATGCGGGCGAAACCGAGGGCAGAAGGGGAGACACGTTCTCTGTAGGTGATTTCTGACTGTCTCTGCCCCTCCTTCCCCTGGCTGGCCTTCCCAGCACACACCATGCAAGAAGTCCCTAGAACTGATACATCCGAGCAGGAGCTGCCCTCTTTGTGCTTAGCATTTTCTATTCCCACTTTCATTTCTTTCACTTGCAGTTAATAGAATAGGTAAATCAAGCTTATACTAAGCCATCTCCTGGATGTACTCTTTCCTTCCCACTGTCTTGCCATTTGCTTCCTTTTGATTTTGCTTTTTGAGTTCTACCTTGACTTCTCTCTCTCATCTCCACTAATTTCTCCTTCTTAGCTCCCATCCTCTCTCACCCACCCTCCCTTCCGTGCAGCATAGTGGAACTATTAAATCAAAGATTTAAAGCCCCAGAAGAGCAGGTGAGCTTTACAAAAGGCAAACATTCAGGCAACTCAGGAAACACTTTATATTTGCATAACCAAACGGTTAACTCATATACAGATAAATATTTAGGGCCCTTGTGCCTAATATGGACCTGACCAGAGCCATTCAAAGTCAAGGGAAGTTTTCCACTGATTTTGAGGAATTTTGAATCAAGGCAGCTGTGAACAGTGTTTGTGTTAGTCCCAGTATCTATAGTATGATAACTCCGCGTACTGCATTATGTTTTTTCCCTTGTATATATAAAACCTGAGAGGATAGAGGGGTTACATCAGATTTATAGCCATTGATAAAATATTTTCCTATCTAAGGAAAGTAAACCCCAGATTTTAGCTGGAACCATTTCTGTTCACACCAGATCCATTTGTGCCAGTCTTGCCATAGCCACATACAACATATCCACATTTAGACTGTGTCTTAAACATAGCACTGTGGGAATGAACAGCTTTTTCAGTTAGAGAGAGCACTAAAACCAGACCTGGTCTGTATATAAACAGAAACTTGCTAAATTTAAGTAGTCTCCCTGTTAGTCAATTTTATGACCCCTTTGAAAGGTGGAAGGGAAGGAAAAGCATCCTAATTTTAGACCATAATAGGCATGTTTGTTTTCAGAGGCAAAGGTTCCAGCTGTTTGCAGTGTGGCTCTAGGAGGGAAGGTGCAGGTGTGCACACATCATAGGATGAACAGGGTGAGGAGGCTGACAGGCACAGCACTGCTAGGTTTTGAAATGCTAGACTCACTGGGTAAAATACACACAAAGCAGTCTGCTCCTCATATGTTTTTAGGGAATGCATTGCTACAGCAGTAGCATCTTCTTCCTCAAATGGACAGTCCTTTTGCCTTGTTGGATGTGCAAACATCATCAGCAAATAGCAGTCCCCCTAAACCCTGTTAGTTATGCAGGTTAAACATAGCCAGGAATCAATAAACTGGTGCAACAGAAGCAGCTTGTTTCCTAAGGTTTGCTCCTCTCTGCCTGGGCATCCCCAGACAAAGCCAGGACTGCTGTCTCCCTGAGCTCGAGTGGAAAACGGAGCCTGAGGAGGTGTCTCAGGTCCAAGTGGCACTAAGTGCCCTTCCAAGAATGGAGAATGTGTATGTCAGGAAACTCGTCCCACTTTTCTCCTTGGAGCTTAATTTCTGAGCTCTGCATAACATATGTTTCAATCATCAAATAGAAAAACCTACAACTTCTGAGGGAAGTTCCCTTCTCTGTAGTGTAAACAAGCAAAAGAAGGTAATTCTGGGTGATTGAAGGCAGGAGTTTTGTGTGAGGCTGGGACAGAGGCACAGAAAATAGATTTCGTAAAATTAGTGAGACAGAAACTCTGGTTTTGCACATCTCCGTGAGCCTGAATTTCTGCTATAGAAATAGGTAAGGGAGGAGCTGAGTGCTATTACAGGACAATGAGTTTTTCTTAGAACTGGGAATTGTCACACTAGACTGCACATCTATTGCCTACTTAACAAGTTGGCATAAGTAACAATGAAAGCCAATATTTTAGAAACTAAAAATAAATACTCATTTGGGATATTGTTACATAGTTGGTAAAAGTTCAATTATGGATTAAGTTTCTTTCATTAGAAAGAAATTAGTACCTAAAACAACACAGCTGTGTTTGAGAATGTATCTTTCTCACTGGCAAAAATTTGGTTTATTTGTTTTGTCTTTTCTTTAGTAATATTGAATGACAATAACTAACTAAATTTAAGAAAAAATATTACTTTCAATATGATTTTGAAAATGTGCTTGCATTGAATTGCTGTCCTTTTGGGTTACCTTTTGAGGGATGTTTGACAGGATCTACCAGCAAGAGATATTAGCCAGACAGAAATTCTATACAGGAAAAAAATAAATTCAATGTTTTATGCAGTTGTAAATTACAAAATTTGCACTATGCTGCTGATTTATATAAATACAATAATCTTCAAATTACACAGTATGACATGATCATCATTGCTAACCAACTCTATGCCTTCTTTTGGTTCCTGAATACTTTTTCAATAATTTTTGCTTTGTTGATAATGAAAATATTTGCTCAGGAATTCACCAGATTTTTCAGAATAGCGCATGTCTAAAATATTTGCAATGTGTTCACAAACGTTTAATTTGCAGAAAGGTACAACTGGCAATAAATAAAGCATTATGAGTTATTAGTTTGCCACTAAAACATCACTTATATTGTCTAAATATTTTACTGAAGTGTTGGAAGAATTAAGCAGGTCATGTCTGAACAGCTTTTTTGAACAAGTCAGATCTGGAAAGCTATTAAGACTCCTTCAGACGTTAAAGTTTCAGCCAAATTCCACTGAATTTACAAGAAATTATCTATATCTGAGTCATCTGAGGTTTCAAAGATATATGATATGAGAGCAAATTCAGTGATATACAAATAGATATGAGAACTAGCAAGAGAATCTGTAGTTTATCTGCTGTCCTTTGTACTTGAAGTCTCATCAGTAAGAAGTCCCTCTTCCTATCTTTTCAAAGATTCGTAAAGAAGTTTATACACATAAAGATTTAGCTGAGATTCATACTCCCCTCTGTTTGTTTTCTATAACCAACCCTTCCGTAATTATTGCAATAATTTAATGAAAATTTTCCCTAGGGGAATGGGTAGAGAGGCAGAGATAAAAGAAGGAATAAAGAACTGTTCTATTAGTCTGATAGATCTGGTACTATAATAAACTCCACACACCACTATCTAGCAAGCAAGAACTGCTAGACAATACCGCAGAAAGAGTGTCATACTAAGCAGTTTTTGAGAGTCTTGAGACAAAACCGAATGCATCGAGTGCACTCCTGCAAAGATTCTTTCCCAGCCACAGGAGGAGAGTCACTGTTTTGTATTAGCTAGCCCAGGAAGGATAGATCTACATCAATATCAACATTATCTCTTACAAATATATTACTCCCTAAGTGATGAATTATACAAGGCATATCTCAAGGGGCATAGATGTGAGATAGACAGGCTATGAATGTTCAAGAGTCTAGTTCAAATACAGATATAAGGATACTAAAGCTTATCTCAGCTATTTAAGGATTCCTTTTTAACTTCTCCTGCTGTATTCAAATTCAGTTCTTCAATCCCAGTCTAGCTAGTTTTTCCTCTCTTCTTAATCACACAGTTCTGTACAGACAGATATATCTGAAACACAGTTCGCATGGCCCAGTCCTTGCTGAACATAGCAATTCCAGAATACTCCGCACTTTTTCTAACTGTAGAGAACTAACTCAAGCACTCACAGAAACCTGAGAAACAAAAATGTAAAAATACAGCATACACTGCTAGTCACATGCAGCCAGAAGCCCTTACTGGATGCCTGAGGAGGTCCAGACTGCATTTCCCTGCTGTAAACATTCTAACCACAGCTGCTGGTAGACATTTGGTCCCTGCGTGTCTCTCAAGCAGTCGCATTGCAGTTGCTCCATTTTGCTTGGACAGAGAAATATTAGGCCAGAGAGAGAAACTGAACCTATGGCTGATGGCTTTGTTTGACACTCTTGTGTGAGAATTGAGGTCCTCCTTTCTTCGAGGAGTAGGCGGTTTAGCATGTATTTGCACATCTGCATGGCAAAGGCAGCGCTAGCCTGCTGTCAGCTGAGCCTGCTGTCAGCTGAGCCTGCTTCAGAGCTGAAAGCATTGTAGCCTCGGTTGTTTGGCGTTGCGTATGAGCTAATTAGCCTTGCAGATAAACCTAACTAGCTAGGACCAGCTACACTCTGGTAGTGATCTCTGGCTTTCAGGACCTCATGTCTTTACATACCTTATAATTACAGCATGTGGAAGTACCAGCTGGGTGCAGCTCTTCACCTGTAAACCGAAGTCATGTCTCTTGTCCCTTGAGGTGAGCTTACCTAAAGAACACATCACATTGCAGGATTTAGTCACAAGTCACCTGTAAGACTGCTTGTGCCCTGTCAGATAAGAGAGTATATCAAAGGAGCTGTCTGTGCTTTCCCCAGCTCCCTACTTCTTTTTCTTTGGCAAGGATCTGGAGGATTTCAGATTTTGGTTGTATGGATTTCAGATGAAGCCTAAATCAGTAACAGATTTAAAGCCTAAAGCCAACAGATTTTAAAGCCTATTCAGTAACAGATTTTGGTCTTGCCAAATAAATTCTTTGCCAAGCAGGAAGTCTGGCCAAGCAAGACTAGGAAAAATTTCTCCTGAGGCTTAACTGGAGCAAGCGGTAAAATTCGGACAGGAAAGAAATTAATCTGAATATTAGGAAGGCCCTTTTGTGAGACCAGCTGCACAGTGGAATAGCTTTTGCTCACCCTCGCAGAAGAATAGATGAAATGACTAGACCTTTTAAACTATGACTCTGTGATTCACTTAAGAGGATCCCACATCTCAAGTGCTATACTTCAAACATCTGAACAGTCACTGAAACCAGTTCTAGGAATTAATCACATCATAGTAGGATTTGCC
This sequence comes from Ptilonorhynchus violaceus, assembly GCA_013397565.1. NCBI lineage: Eukaryota > Metazoa > Chordata > Aves > Passeriformes > Ptilonorhynchidae > Ptilonorhynchus > Ptilonorhynchus violaceus. Next base: position 503,816 of record VZRJ01005005.1, read on the forward strand.
ACTCCTCAGAGACTTTGCTGCAGACAAGGGGTGCTTTCAGTCACATAGCTTTTAGGCTGAAACTTAGCTAGTAGCTTCCTCTGTTTCTTGAAACACAGGTTCATTACTTTCTGGGAAAGAACATTTGTATTTTAACCTATCTCTTCTCTATTCATGTTAATAACCATCTTGCAGACATCCTGGGGTTTACATTTCGCAAATATCCATTTTAACATCCCTGATGAATGGGATATTATCGGTAGGTAGCAAGTTACTAGCTGACAAATTAGGAATAGTCTGAATATAGATTTATGAGATTCATTGTTAGTAGTCTCTTACTTTTTTACTCCAACAGAAACACCAACTTATTTACACTTTACTCCACTTGGTGCCATTGTCATGGAAAGAGGGCATTATGCTACTGGCTCTGCAATGCCATTAGAGCCTCACAGGATCAAGATCTTAGAACAATTTCTACTCCCTCACAGATTCAGTAATTGCTTTTAACACAAGAGAAAACGTGGGTTGATGCATGACCGAATGTAGAGTTCAAGACACTGTAAAGAAAAACATCTGTACAAAAAAGAGTTCTCGTAAAGAGATGTATAGTGATCTTCTAGGTCAAGTACACTCTCGTTGCTGTGCTATTACACATTCTTCAGTGCTTTGCATGCTGAGCTATTATGGTAGGCAGTGCTAAAGGAATATTGGAATTAATAACTGTGCAGCTCTGACTTGTTTCAGAAATTCTTGTGAGTGGAGTGGTACAGAGGAAAAGAAATTATGGATGAGAGGGACACAGGATTTGAAACAAGGGAATAAGGACTGGGCTGAACACATTCTTTTCTGATTAGCATTATTCTAATGTAGTCAGTGAATCATTTCAGAGCTGCAGCTCAGAAACATGAAATATATAATGATCTTTTCCTATAAACATGGTAGTAGAGTAAGGAAAAAATATAAGATCTTTCAGGAGATATGTTGTCACTGAAAATATCAAGTCTAGAGAGAAAGAGATCTGAAGCAAAAGGTACTTATATAAATGTTCTTCAGCTGACTCTTTACAATGCTCATTCCTGTGCACAGCTTCAGCCATGCAACACTGACCGTACAAGCAACACGATGCATTTTTATAAATCTGAGAGTCACAAGACAAGTTATAGAAAACAGGGGGGAAAAAAGGAGAGTTACAGACGTTCCCATGATGGTGGCTCCTTTTCTTTGAGACAGACCACAGGCTTACACAGCAACACTGTCCTCAGCCTTTCTTTCCTAATGGCAGAGACTCAAATTCACCAGATTTTTTCTTCCCACCTTCTAAATAGTCCCAAAATGAGCCAGAATTTGATCCTATCTATATTTGGATTTTGGTTTCTGAATATAAAAACTTAAAGATGGATTTGCCTCTTAGAGGTAGAAAAGTAATTTTTGATTTGAGTAGAGATTCCTTTTCCATGTCAGTGTAAAAATACCTTTTTCCCAAGACAAACACCATTTTTGACAGGTTGAACCCTTTCAGCATTTTGAGATCTGGGTACTATCTGTCAGCAGCTCTTCAAGCATGGAAAGCAGTCTGAATTCAGATGTTCAGCCCATCTTCAGAAAAATTACAACCGACCCAAATGTCACTCATATGTATTTCTTGATTACCTCAAACTTAATAAAAGGTGAATAAGATACAAATTAAAGTCTTAAAAGTTTGGTCTGATCCATGCTGGAAGTATTAAAATTAAGGAGTTTGTTTTCCCCATTTCAGTTGTAAAGTTCAGCTTTGTTTAGGAATCAAAGCTTATCCCTAAGGCTGAGCACTTACAAATGTAGGACCGTGTTCAGTAAACCAATCTGCTTCACTAGGCCAAATACTATGTTGACTCTTCTCCCTATGTATATCCTAAAACCTGACAGATTTTAGAGGGGAAAGGAAATTCCAAAGTTTCAAGAACTTCTATAAATCTCAGTTTGCCTTCTCTGTTAAATCAAAGACACGAGAGAATTTTCATCTCCGATGATTGCTATGAGGGGCAAAGAGATGCAAACTGGAGGAGATGTGCAAAGCAGAGCCTGGAGAGAATTCAGAAACCTACTATAAAACGTAAAGTCTCAAGTCAGATACAAGGTCTGGAAAGGAGACACAAACCATGATATGGACAGAGAACTCATTTCCACCCAACAATTAAGACTGTGTTGTCTCAATCAGTAATCATTTGCATGTAACCACCTCCTACTCACCCTAATTCTGGATAAACAAAAATTCACTTATTAATTTTATTTTTTAATTCAGCATCAAGCACATTTGCTTAATTATTTTAAAAAGTTTTTGAATTGGAATCTGAAGCCATCGGTGGGGTTTAAAAACAAACTCCAGTTTCCAAAGGAGCAAACACTTTTTTCTCAACTTCCACCTCAGTCCAATAATTTCTTTCTTCTGCATGTGGCTACATGAAGAGTGAAAGAAAGTCATAAATAACATGCCAGGTATTTTGCAATGAACTCTCTCAATTACAGGCAATAAATTGCACATCAGATGACAAGCTGCAGAACAGCGTGTTACCCTAGGTTTGGGGTTTTTTGTTGGGTTTTTTTTGGTTGGGTTTTTATTTGTTTGCTTATTTGGGTGGTTCTTAGTTACAATTTACTTTAAACTTGAAGAAATCCTCGGCATCCTCTTAAGGGAGACAAGGGTCTCAGCTATGCAAGTAGATCGCAGAAAGTGCCAAACTGGCATTCAGGGATTGGTTGGTTTAAATATTGCTCTGTATTTCTGCACAGTTGCTATGCTGCTTGAATTCCTATGCAACTATTAATGGTGTTTCACTTTTGTGGAGACATTTCTTTTAAAAGAAGGGATACTATAGCAGAAATATAATTTCTGATTTGGTTGTAAATGTCCATCACATTAATTATTCTTAAAAAAAAAAAGTAAAAAAATACCATTGTGATACCAGGTTTCTTTGTATCTATTTTCATTTTGAGATGTCAAAGAAGTCTGAAACCTCTACAGTGGCATGTAGTCATCCAAATATACTTGTATTTGTATATATATATTTCTAACACTATGTATGTCTTTGTGTGTGGTGTAAAACAAGAAACTTTATGAATCACTCATCACATATTTAAAGAGCAAAACCACAAGAAAAACAAAAATAACAAAACTGCATGAAAATCCTGAAGGACTTTAGTAAAATCCAGCTATGGCATTAACCCAAATCAAGGAAACACTTCTCTGTATCTGTTGTGAATCCTGATTTAGGACCCTGCCAACTATGCCAATTTGTTGTGAAAGAGTGGTTTAGGGTTGCTCAAAGAACCACCATCAAAGGTGTTAGCAAAAAAGGTTTTAATAGAAATTTATAAAAATGCCACTTAACAAAGCTTGATGGCAAAGTTCAATCTGTTGCTTCCTACATTGATGAAACATACAAAGGAAAATAGATTTGGCATTGATTTAGAATGATTTACACAAAGACAAAAGATGCAAAAGGGTGAGGGAGACCCTCTCATTGAGTCACAAGGTTCAGAGTAGACCTCCTTGCTTTCTAATCTCGTGATGGAACTTAGGTGTGGCTTAGTCCAATTTGCATAGCTCAAGTAATTAAAATGATTAAGTCCTTATTTCTGCCAATGACGCAAACTACAGTGAAATAAATTTTCCTACATAACACCACGTTACTGCATTTTTCTGCAGTCAGAAACTGAGGATTTAGCATAGTGGGAGAATGTCCCTGTGTCTCGAGGTCCTGTTTCTGTTTCACTAGAATCTATAATGCCACAGTACCATAATAACTACAACAAAAGCACATGGTTGGGGTGGGTTTTTTTTTTCTTTTGTGCGAGGTCTTGAACCTGCATTCTTGTGCAGTGACTCTTCTTAAGTCACTGAAGAAACTTCTGACATCTCATTATTTTAATATTTGAATTTCCCCTTTCTACTCCCTAAAAGGCTCTGTTCCCCACAGTCACTCTGTGACAAGTAAGAGTAATCTCATCACTTCCATCACAAAAAGTACCCAACATTCTGACCTAAATTTAAGAAGTCAGTGTGTCATAATTTTTCAGTCTTTAGTTAGGTTTTACAAAGCTCTTGTTAAACCATTTTTTCTCTGGCAGGATGTTAGGTTAAAAATTGAGTCCATACAAGTTCTCTTTGAAAAATCCTTTAAAATTTTAGATAGAAGATGTATTCAACAGTGAGCTACCCATATTCTCTGGCATTTTCACACAGTGAGCAACCTCCCTTCAGCATGTGGTAATCCTCAAGATATCTGCAATGACGGATAGCACATCATTGCAGGTACTGGATACAGAGACATGTTCTGTCACATTCCCTCTTCAGTGCAAGTTCCTGTATTACTGTACAGTCATCAATGGCTCATGATCCTGGCTCATCAAGTGCCTATTTCATACTCCAGGCAACTTCATTTATTCGTAACTGCTGCTCAGAAGCTCTTGATGATTGCACATATTGTTTAAACAAAAGTGCTCAAGACAAAAAGAAATTCCCAAAGAGAAAGACAATTGTTTACCTGCTAAAGAATCTCTGAAACACAACTCTTTGCTACCTTTCATAATATCACCCTGTACAAGAAGGTACTGTACTTCCTGCCTGTACTTCCACTCATTCAACAAAGGCACAATTCTTTTTTTATTGTAATTTATTCATTGGATTAAGGAGAATTATGTCAAAAGAAGGAAAAAAAAAGAAGCTGAATTAACATGTTAGTTCAGAGAAACTTTCTGCCCAGTCTGTTTCCCTTTTATCTTCCTGATTAAGGAAAAATTAAAATAAAGAATGTTCTTGCATGCCCTCACTTCTTTAGAGATATACATAAGTGTATAACTTTATGACTCCTGATATTTGTAAATATTATTGAATAGTATGAGACTGGCTTCCTCCTTTATCACTATGTTCAACATAATTTTTTAGGAAAACAATTTTTTTCCCCACTATATTTTCTTACTGCACTTCAGGGCATACACTTTTACTGTACTTGCACAGAATACATGGTCAGAGAGGGAGTTACTGATGTTATGAGATTATTTCCCCCCTCACTTAGCAGACTGTAAAATGTGTATTCCCAAAGCAGCAATGACTGCAGCTTTTCCACCACCAATGAGATCACAACCACAATTAAAGAATTTCCTTTTCCATTGCTTACAACATTCTTTATTTTTATTTTATTATTTACCCAATTCTTCTGGCCTAAAACACAAAACCTGAGCATAAATTATCTATTTCCCTGAGCACTTCAAGCAAAGTGTCTATAATCCTTCCCAGGGAGCTCTTAGGTTAGAACTCTGTATTTTAAAGAATTTTGCGATTCTGACCTAGAAATTGAATTGATTGCATGTATATAAGAATATGTGTTTATATAAGAATATGTTCCCATTTATGAATATTCAGATCTTAGTGGAAGAAATTATTAGATTAAACAGGAAAGTAAAGCAGTGATAATCAGTGCAGAAATATTTATGTTAAGCCTAATAGTTTCTCCTTCAAAGGGTGGGCCTAGATATTCATCTGTGCAATGCAAGCAAAACTGTTCCTCCAAAATGGATTTTTCTTGTTTGAAGAGATGTAGTTAAAATATTTATTCATCAGTTCTCTCTTACTATCTGGGCCAGAGAATGGAATTTGTATTCTACTGCAATTAGAAATAACTGGATAGGTCAGTATAGTAAAAATCCATCACAGCACTTTTAAAGAGGAGCAAATAAATGATTTTGTGCTCTGTGCTGATGTACGTGGCCTCATTGGCTTGAGAGGGAGTGCACATAGTGACAATAATTTCACAGCATTTGAGAAAAGATTTCAGACATTGAGACTTGATTTTCTACACAGTCAATTGCAAAGGGAATGACAATAACAATAGAGCCCAGCAAAGAAATAAAGCAGAATGTTGAAAATATTCTTCTTAGCCAGGACTAACAGACTAATTTGCATGTTTAAGCCATATTGCTTTGCAGACATGCAGGTATGTCCAATTCAAAAATGAGCTTAAATAGATAGACTACTTTGCTGAGAAAATCTGAAGATGCACTGGAGTGCTTGGAGGAATTTTGCTGGTTTCTGCATATTTACCTCCATGGTCATAAAGAAAAATATTTGTACAGGGACAGAGAAGATCAGGGGTTTATAAACAGACATTTTTATCTACATAAATACTAATGCAAATGATAATTTGACAATCTTCATACATTTTACCTACCAGCCTACATTAAGCAAAACTAAACTATTCCAGTGACCAAGACTGCAACCATTGCTTTGAAAAGTCTCAGGAACAAACCTGGTCCTTCCACAGTAAGATGTCCTTGGAGTTTGCTGTGTTTTTTTCTAAATAACAAGAGTCAGTAATGGTTCAAAAATTCAGTATGTTGTCCACTGAAGCCCTTGTAACCTTTCTTATATTCATTTCAGAAAGAACAACAAACAAGCCCACAAAAATTTGCTTAAGCTGAAAATAACAGGTTTTACAGGGAAATCTGATGGTCACACCAATTCCACCACACATTTTTTGATCTCCCAAATAAAGTGGTTGCCACCCAGGAAAACTCCCTTTTAATATATACATCCATCTGGACTCTTGAATTGAAGAATCAAAGCTTCATAAGGTTTTAGTCAAAAGATCCTGCAGTCACCCAAAAGGGCAGGACCAGCAGAAGTACTGCTTCAAAGCAGCTCTCACACTCAGTATGGCTGTATTTTTGCTTTTCAGTGATGTTTGTTTAGCACTCTTGTATAACATAAGTAATGCTTGTGCGTGATACTGATACATTCATTTTCCCAGAACATCATTAAAGTTATGAGTTTCATCAATTGCAGTAATTGCATCATATTTGCTTTAGTATGGTAAACTGAAGTAATTTGAAAGACCATATTACTAATTAACCAGGAGATAATGCATAAGGCTTTCTTTAGTCATTCTAACAGCAGATCTCAGAGGAGTATTAGGACCTTTCTATTTGAAATTTAAAACAATGTGGATGAAAATAATCTCTACTTACATGCTTGATTTCAGGGTTTCTGTACTTCAGATTCATTTATGCTACCTTATTTATTTTCACATCTCTTGCTGTCAGTGAATGCATAATGAATTGCTCCTCGGTCTTGATATATCAATGCTGATTTTTTTGTCCATCATTAATTATGGTTTGGGCAAACATATATTAGCTTAAAAATTTGTTCAGCTTTAATTGTCACCGATTTAAGTACTGGGACAAGGGAGTAATTTTCCATAAAGCCAAGACCTGTTAATGGACACAGCACTGCAGTTGTGGCCTCACCAGTGCTGAGCAGAGGGGAAGGATTGCCTCACTTGGTCTGCTGGCAATATTTTGCCTGATGTAGCCCAGGACATCACTACCTTCTTTGCAGCAAGGTGTCCTGGTTTCAGAGGAGATGGAGTTAATTTCCTCTCAGTAGCTGGTACAGTGCTGTAATTTGGATTCAAAATGAGAATAATGTTGCTAATACACTGATGGTTTGGGTTTTGCTAAGTTGTGTTTATCTGAAGTCAAGGACTTTTCTTGTGTGTTTGTTTTGTGTCTTGTGCTCTGCCAGTGAGGAGTACACAAAAGAAAAGAAACTGGGAGGGAGCATGGCGAGGATGGGTGACTCAAACTGGCCAAAGGGATATTCCACACCATAGAATGTCATGTCCAGAATATAAATTGGGAGAATGACCAGGAAGGGTGGGAGGGTGATTTGAGTTCAGATACCGGGTCTGGCACCAGCAAGTGGGTGGTGAGCCATTGTATTATGCATCACTTTTTTTTCCCCTTTCCTTTTTTGTTATTATTATTATTATTATTATTATTATTATTATTATTATTATTCACTATTACTGTTCTATTTTACTTTGTTTTCAGTTATTAATCCATTCCTATCTCAACCTACAAGCCTTACTTTTGCTTCTCCTCCCCATTCCGCCAGGGTACGGGGGGCAGGAGCACAGATCAAGTGGCTGCGTGGTGCTTAATTTCCAGCTTGGCTTAAACCATGACACAAGGGCACGTTACCATCTCATGTTCAACTTGGTGACCACCAAAACCCTCAGGTCCTTTTCTGCCAAGCTGCCTCCCAGCTGTGGGCCCCCAGAAAATAAATATTTCACATTTAACTTTGGAGATTCTACACAGCCTTTTAGCCGTTGTTTTTATAATAGCGTAATCCTGGGCTTTTCTATTGCACTGGCTATGTATTGCACAAGTTTTGGAGTAAAACAGCTGGCACCTTTGCAGCAATGAAGAGACAAAGACTCCTTGCACTGGAGGTTCAGAATGTCCACCTCAGTGTCTGATTTACTCAGCTAGATCATATTTCACTCCTGTACTTATTATATAATATAAAGCAGTTGGTGAGTGTAAGCTTAACAATGCCTTCTGGTAGACAAAATAGCTTGCAAATGAAGATTCCAAGCAGTTTCCAGGACTCTTGAATTTAGCCCTGAATATGACTGGAAATACTAACATATTTTGCATTTAGGATAGAGGTATGCTCTCATTTACCTAGGCTGCTCATAATTTTCACGTTTTTGTTTCTGTTGTAATTAACGGAGAAAACATTATGTGGTCCAAAGGTCAGCTTAATCCTGCCTGGACTGTCAAAGAGTGCATCAAGCATCTACCACAATTAGTAGGACACAGTCTTTAAAAGCTACTAAGGTTTTTGTCTTGTTTCTGCAAGCAATTGGGGAAAAAGAATTTTAATGGTTCAGCCCTAATAATGGAAAGTTATAGATTCACTTTTTAAAAAGTGCTGATTTTGCATTAGAAGCAAAGCTAATACTTTCTTGAGCAAGACTTTGAGCAAAATGGAACAGCTGAATTAGTCTGGAACAACATAGTGTTGAAACAGGATGGGAAAGAATGAAAATATTTACATTTGGAAGGAGGAAAGAGAATGCAAATGTCACTGTGAAAACATTTGGTTTAGAAGATCCCATAATCAAATCAATAGGAGCAAAACAAAAAAAAAAACAATGGAAAAGAGAATAATAGTTCAGATGTAGGTGTGGTCTAAGACAAAAATTATGCCATGTGTGTACCACAATCTCCTTTCCAGTTAGCTATCAATCATAAAAAAAAGAGAAATGCACAATGCTGTTAGCTCTTTGTTGGATGCAGTTTCCTGTCTAGTAAACTGTTCTCTACTCACAGTTCTAAAGTATCACATGCAGCTGTACCAAAATATAAGGTACAGGCCAACCGTGGGAACTAGACTGCTCTGTATGATGGACCTGTCTGACCATTTTTTAGTGTACCATGTTTTACATAAACTTTATTGGAAATAGCTTTATCTAATAATACTCATTAAAGAGGAAAATATTAAATAACAAGTGAGCCAAGAAAACAAAGAGTCCTCTAGAAACTTTTCCATGTACAAATGATTCCATTTTTACAGAACTCCGTTACTTTTTTCTGACCTCCCAATTATTCAGATTTTGCTTCATGCATGTGCTACGTCTAAGTGTGAAATATCTTCTATTCATTTCCCCCCACGTTTTGCTGAATTTACAGATCTCAACTCTATGTGCTTTTATGCTGTTCCTGCTATTGTCAAAACTCTTTACCAGCTGCTAATAGAGGAAGAGGTGGATGGTATCACCTCTCTCCCATACCCAGTAGATATCTGTGGAAGACATAGCAGATCCTTTCACTCTAAAAGCCAATGAAAAAAGGTTAGCAAAGCTTGTATTAAAACTTTATCAAAGGGATTGAGAATTCAGTATGGAAGTCAACACTGTCATTTTATTAAAATGTTGTGATAATCTAGATCTTAAATCTTAAAAACATTTTCAAACTATTTTTGACTGCTTTGATCTGCCAGGCCTTCAGGAAGTTCTCAATTAAACTGTCCTTAAATAGTGTTTATGGGAAAGTAATGCAGATCAGCTTTTTTCCTGCCAGCTATTAAAGCAAACCACTTTGTTCATACAATTAATCTATTCAACTGCAACAGAGATTATTTAACTAAAACTTTTCTCTTTGACTGATTTCTATGTTTCAGTTCCCCTCCCTTTCCTTCCCCTTTTCTTATTTACTCTCTTCAGTTATTGAATCCACTAAAAATTTATTGCAAGAAATGTCAAACTTAGTATGTTACGCATTTGAGGAGATAATTCAGACGGTTTGGTTTACACTATGTATTTATGTTTAATGTGATCTCATAGAAAACTCTCTTATCTTGAACAAATTGCTCTCAGGTTTTGGACTTCCCATTTCTGCGGTTTGTGAGGCTGAACAGAAAGAACCAAGCAGAAGGAAGTTGAATGACGTAAAGACTATCTGCTTCCATTATAAAGAAAGCCAATCTAGGGAGGCAAAAAACTCATGAGGTTTCCTGAGGAAACTACCTTGCCATAGCAACCAAAGGCTTTTTAGAGCGAACAGATGAAGAGGTTGATTCTTGACATTTGGGGTATAGTTCCTTTCACCCTTCTCATGCCTCTACACCAAAGCTCTAAATCATTCAGCTCATGTTTCTATTTGATTAGAAACCTTAGAAGCAACTTACAAATGTTTACAGCAGGCAAAACAGCAGTGGCACACCTGAACAGCAATGGCTTTCTCCCAGATTTCCATGTAGAAATCCACTAGATGTATAGTCATCAGAACTATGTCACTGCAGTCTTTCCCTGACTGAGAACTAACAAATCCCTTTTCCATGGAGCACTAATAGGAGTACAGAGATGCAGCTGAGATTTAAGTAATGGCAGGCAATATTCTGAAAGAAGACAGAGAATGCTCCAGCATTCTCTCAGTAGTCTTTTTGTTTTCACTCCACAAATGCATGAAAGAGCTGTTCATTGTACTGGTGCTGTGCCAGGGAAGAAAGTAATTCATGTTTTTGACCTTCAGTGGTTTGGGACCATAATACTTGGGCTAAATCCCTCACCACATGACTGACCTCCCATGTGCTACCTAGGAAACACTGAATCTTCAAACTCCATTTTCCTGTTTAGTTCAGGCTCAGCAAAATACTGCAGAATGTGTTCCTAGATAAAAATTACTAGTGAAAAGTGTTGCTGTCTCTATCGGCTCTGATTAAATGAGATTAGATTACTAAGAAGTTGAAAAAGGAAAAATAAAGCTTTATGCCACGTTTCCATGTGTACATTACAATCTATATTAACAATCTATATTATCTCTTCTGTAACCACAAGCTGTCTAAGCCTCACACTTATATTGCCCTATATTAACCAAATTTTAATGACTATGCTTGTGCATTTCTGCAGCTACAAATTGTTTATGCAAAAATATAAGCTATAAAACCTAAAGGATGTCTATCCTGAAGAGGAACACACTATAATGTTCTGGCAACAGATCAGAAGTTCTTTGCCACAGTTGCATTAAAATAAAAAAATTTTCTCCTCTGTCCAAAAACCCACCCAGAAACAACAGAGGGTTAAGGTTAAATGTTGAATTTTTAGCATGTAATAATTGCTTACCACATCTGTTAGACTAGTGGGGAAACCAAAAATTCAGATATGCTTTGAATTCCAATGAATAGTATTCCAAATTATCTTCAATAGTATGCCAAAATGTTTTTTCAAAAACTACTGCAACAGTGTGGGGGAAGCAAAGTTTGCATGCAAAATTCCTTCAAATAAATGATATTAAAAATGAGTACAGGTAAGACTAGAAAGTTCTCCCTTAACAACTATGCAGGAACACAGTCTGGAAACCATAAACCACTATCACTTCTGGCTTATGTCCATTGCTACATCTTTTGAGTTATTCCAGGCTGATATCACACTGGTAAGCAGCAGGAAGTATAATTAGCTTTTATGTTCTACTCAGTCTCTTCTCCTGTATTTTGGGGATATCTCCACTGCCAGTTTCTTTCAAGAATTCTGTTGCCTGTGTCTTCTACACTGCGTTTGTGCTCCATCACTTCTGGGCTGTCTTTCAAAGTCCTTTGTCCTTGTCCTTCAAAGGACAATTAGGTTTCCACCCAGTGGAAAACTACAGGCAATATTATAGGCATTCCAGGTATTGGCAGTACTCCAATAGGCAGTGAGAGTTAGGATCAAGACATGCCTCGCTCACCCTCACTGCTCTGCACCCAGCTGGCACTTATGCCAGTTAAAGCTTGTGCCTGGCTCTTCATACGCAAATACACACCATCACAGACATTTCAGGAGAGCAAGAGGGGTGGACTAAATGATCTCGAGAGGTCTATCCCAACCTCAACCAGGTTTCTAAAAAGACCAAGAGCTCAAAGTCTTTTAGGATACCAACTCAGAGCTGAGCATGAATGTGGATTATGCCTGACTGTCCTATGTCAAATGACGTGGGCAACAGGCACTGTCCATGCAGCAGTCCAAATTTACACAAGCATAATCAGTGATCAGATGGCATTTAACCAAGGCACGTTCAATCTTGGGTTTAGAAACAGAGTCATATGACATAAAGAGGCCAGAAAGGATACATACAAATTCTATCAAGAATGTATCATCAACAGTTTTATCAACTCTTCTGAACCTGAGAGAATGACTGAAGGTCAGTTTTAAACCACAGCTTTTTACTTGTACTACAGAGTAGTAAAGCAATCACTCTGAAACAAAACCAACAAACATTTCCGTGTCTGAATGCAGCAGCTGCAAGTGTGATCAAATCCTACTGCTATGCAGATTCATGCAAAGAATCTATAAAACCGCTGAAATTACAACTGTAGCAACTTGTATGTTCACAAGAAGAACTTTAATTTATTTTTGCCTCTCTCTCACTCAAAATACTCTAACTGCTTCCTTTCAATGAAATCAACTTGCCCAAGTATTAAAAGCAACTGAGTTGGGAGGTTTTCCAGAAAAGAAACAAATTTTTAATGAAGAGTAATATAGAATGACCAGACTGGAAATTTTTATTATTGCATTAAAGCTCCTCCACTTACAAAAATCTGAGAGAATCGGATACATCATCTGCGAGCACTTAATTTTTCATTCCTCAATTGTTGCCACACCTCTGTGGAATCCTCATATGGTCCTACCACTAGACCATTTATTAGAATGGCAATCAGAGACAAAGACATGGAAACACACTTTTTTGTTGCTGCCTTTTAGTTCTCCCACTCTAGTTTAATTATCCCCTGTCACCTTGGAATACCCTTATATAGGACTTGTATCTACAAAAGCAAAGCAACATAAAAAAAAGTACTTTGTGGGCTTTACACATTGACCTTGATGTGTTTCTTCCAGATGAGAATTACATCATTTTAGTTGACATTATGCATACTTCCTATGGGAAAATTTCCCCTGGGCAGAAAGTTGATGGCTTAGTTTTATCTTTCAAAACCTCTAAAATGGTTTACAGAAAATTTTCAGTAGATAGATGAAAAGTGATTGAATTTCTGACACAGTTTTTCTCTTCTCAAACATATAAATTTAGTTACTTCTCCTGTATAAAATTTATTACAATGAAACCTGAGGAATCTCAGAGTTTTCACTTTCACAGAGAAAAAGCAAATTTTGTGGCAATTCATTATCTTTATGAAACAATCAATAAGTGTTATTTTTGCAAAAGTACAATGCCTTGTAAAAATGAAGCTTTTTTTTTTTTCTAACTTGGCGTTTGAAGACTGAGATGAAGACATTGCCAGTGAATTTAATCAATCTGTCGCTGTGCTAGGATACATTAAGTGAAATATCAGACCAGTTGAGCCCAAGTACAGCGTTCTGTACTCCCTCCTGTTTATCTATCCTGCATATTTCTCTCCACAACCATCCTAGACTGTTTCCCTTTGATTATATTTTCCTACACTGAAGGGATTAGATAGTGCTGTGCAATTCCAACACTTTCTCATTTTCTGTGACACAAAATTCTTTCCTCTATTCAGCATTCACCACAGCAAAACTAAATTGTGGCTAATAATGCATGTCCTCTTTCTGACAACGTAATGCACTGACAATCTGGAATCTCATGAAAGTTTTTTTCTTAAGTGAACAGCAGAACAATAGTGAACAGTAATGAACAATTTACTTTACTAGACCAACAGTGCATGTATTTTAATAATTCCTATATGATGCATCTTTTTATGCACTATTTACACATAAAAATTCCAGACAGACTTAGCCACTGCAGGTAGGCCATTAACTGAGACACTAAGACTGGCAAACTGTCTCCAAGTGATACTGTACATACCTTCACTAGGCAAGATAAGTACATGAAAGAGCTGATAGAGAGCTTGTTCTGTGGAAGGCAAGTGTTCAGCATAGAATATCTTTGTACTTCAGCCACTTAGAACAGCTCTGTTGGTGTAGAAAAGCCAGTCATTTCATCATCTGTGCAATGGTCTATGGTGTCTTCCTGTGCCACATATTGACTCCTTGTAGGACTAAAACAATACTTCCAAATATGAAATGGAGGGAGAAAGAGTATGAGAAAGAGAATGAGTAGCAGTAAAGTAGTATAAAATTAAATACATAGTTAATGTTTGAGGACGAGCACTTCTTTTCTTGTAATTTAAATAAGCTCAGCAGGACGACATGTGCATGTCATCCCCTATCTCAAACTTTAACCTGTGCAGTTCCTCAGACACAGCAGGCCAGCAGTTCTCTGAGGAGCCAGTATTTTGGTGGCTTACAGCATCTAAAATGATGACAAGCCATTTAAATAATGTAAAATGAAAGGGTTTTTTGGTTTTGTTTTTTTACCTGCAGGAGCTTCAATAGCATTGATAGAGCTGAGAAAAAAAAGCAGTTTTTCTCCTTGGCTACTACTGGAAATACTACTTAACCCACTAAATTTGTGAATAAGTTCACTATTGTGTTCAGAAAGATGAGTCTTGGGAAACATTTACTGAGAAGTGTGTTTATATGGAAGAACTAAATAGCTCCTGCATTGTAGATTAAGGGAACTGGAGAGAGGAATCAGAGATTACCTGTTCACAAAAGACTGAATACACATTTAGACTGCAAGTTTAAAAGGATTTTCCAAGCTCACCCAAAGCAATTCCCTGTTCAAATAGTCACCTAGGCACAAAAGTGACTTTTCACGTTATTCTGATCTCTATCTTAAAAGTCCTGCGAGTACTACAGACTATTTCTAATGAAGGGCTCCTCCAGAGCCTTCTTGCTCTCATTTTCAGATCTCATACAGACAAAGCACCTATATCTGTTGGATCTTGTGTTCCTTGGTGTAAGATGTCATCTCTTGGTACTGGTAATCCTCCTCATTCATGCGCAGAGAGCAATGTTACCTTTTCCACTTGCCTCTCTAAGCCAAAGAAAGCAAATTTCTCCTGAGTGTCTCCATTCTCTTAAGCATCTTATGTGCCCTTAATTGCACCTCTTCCAGCTTCTACCAGTTGTTCACATACCTACCACCATTACTAGAAATGCTCTGAATGATAAGACTTTAATCTTTTCCCAGGGTTGTATATCTTGTCAGCAACTGATACTTGTCTGTTCTCTCACCTAAATTCATCTCCTCTCTAAGCTCCCCAAATTGCCCACTACCCCTGTGGTAGTGCCAACTCAGAGTTGGTTTGTGATTAATCTCTCAATCAAGTGCTTTTCTCTACTGTACTGTTGAATTTTGTCTCATTTCTACTGCTCAAGTACCCAAGGCAATCAAGCCTTCCTATGTGATTGTGATGAAAATAGATTATGATCTTTGTCACCATCTGTCCAACTCTTCACTCCCAAGGTGCTTCTTTATCTCTCTTCTCCCTTACCAGCTTCTTTTCCACTTTAACTTTTGCACTCATTCCCTTCTAAATGGATAGCTTCTAATGTGCCCCTATATATGATGCATTTAATTCAAATAAATCAGATTCTCACCACTTCCAAATAATTCCCCGATTTTCCAGAGAAAGAGTAAAAACATTTGCGCGGCACAACCTTCTGTTTGCAAAATCATTGTTTGAATGCATCTGTTTCAATCTTAATCTTTTCCTTCAAATTTGCTCTTAAGGCTTCCTTTTATTTCAGGTTGAACTAATGCACCTGCAGATATGCACATATATCCCTTCCTTTGTAAGTGCTGATAAAACATATGATTGTCTTTAATGTTAACCTGAGCACTGTGTAATAAAAAGATGCAACTCTGCCCCACGTTTTTTTACATGCTAGCTAACTTGAAAATCTGTGAAAGATTGGGCACTGACATAGGTTTTGAATCATAATAGAGAAATAGCTTTACTCCTGACCACATCCTCACTGCATTCAACATTTTTCATTTAATTTCTTTCAATTTCAGAAGTTTATAACTTTTCAGTTTTTATGGTTAAAAGACCTTTTGAAATCTACTTCTACCTACCTGAAATCTATGATCTACCTTGTTCTTAACAAGGTCTGTCTCAACTGGCTTTCTGTTGATTCTTACTGTAGCCGTATACTTTGTGTCCAAGACATGGGGTATTTTCGGTAAGCAGACAATTTTCCATTCTTTCCCAGCTCTCTACTTATGGTAATATCTCTCTGGAGGTACCTATTATCTAGTTAGGTACAGAGTGCCTTAAATAAGTTTACCCTTGCATGAGATAGGAATTCCTGATGGTTCCACAATGTTCTAATTAAGGAAGTGTCAGTACTGTCTACATGCAAGATTCTCAGCTTTCCTCCTCAAATAACTTGACTAACTCATGGTCATCCATCATACAAGAAAATTATTTGGTTTTCTCTCTCAAAACTGAAGGCCTTATTCACAGCTATTTTATCTTTCCCTTAATTTATAGCGGATCAAGCTGACATAATTCAAGTGACAAGTATTTCCTGTGACCAACTCTTCTATATTATCTTTGTAGCATATTTTATTATGTAGCCAAAACAAGCTAAATAACATCACCCCTTTCTAATTCAGGGAACAATATATGACAAAATATGTTAACTATCAAATCTCAGAATTCCTAAGGCTCATCTTTGTAAGTAGCATTTATTTTCCAACTCTTATCAAGAAAGTCAAAAATATCAACCGTGCGATTTCCAAAAGTATTTCCTAACACCACTGGAAATTCGAAAACATCTATACAGGTTTCAGTATTGTCCTACAGTAACTTATTTTACTGTTTTAAAATAGATTTACTTTTGATTGAAACCTATTCCACTTAAGCCATGCTACTTCTTTTTTGTTTGTTTTTCGTTTGTTTGTGTCTGATCATATTCTGCGTGTGTTGCATTCTCCATCTGCCTTAACAACAGCTAAATGGATAAATAGTGGGTTTTTCATATGGCACATATCTCAGTACCCCCAGCCCAAGATCAGTACCAACAACTGGTACCAACATGGTTCATATTCCACCATGTTCCTCTTGTCCTCCACCCGTCTACTTTCATTTCCCCCACCAGCCCAACTTCCCCCATTGTGTTGCCAGGCTTCAGTGTTGGTGTATAAATATTTGGTTTCTCACTGACTACACCCGGTCTCTGAGATGACATGTAGTTTCTTCAGTACCTATACTGTTCCCTGTTTTCATCTGCATATTCCCTTTGCTGTCTTTCTGTCCACTGATCATGTTCCTTTGCATTTTGTTGTATACTTATTTACTCCTTTTAGGCTGTTGATGAGTAAATACCCAGCCTCGAGATCATACAAGTCTCTCCCCACCTTCTTTTTTCTTCCTCAGTTTAAAGTTCATATTTCTCATTATCATTGCAGGGATTTCTCCTTGTAATTGGATCAAAGATCATTTGAGGTATGTCTTTACATTTTTTTACATGGTTCACCACAGAACAGTTCATAATCAGTAATATAACAGGCAGAAATGCAACATACTGGCTCTACATGAGTGTTGAGGATACTGGCAGAAAAACACTGTGGTGGCAGGAAGTCTATAAGGCTCGGATATAACAGTAGAATATCCAGTTCTGATGTTCAGGCTGGTTCCTGAAATATAATTTTTAGACATGTGCCCAGTCTTAATTTTTAAGTCTTCTTTTAAAGCATTTTGCAGTCTCATAGTTATACTTCCTCCAAATTTTTCAGGTCATTAATTCTTGTAGTACTTCCTTTACATCAGTAAAGGAAATTCTTTTCCTTTACAGTAAATTCTTCTCCTCCTTTGGCATTAATATACTTCAGCTTTTGCAGACTCTTATCACTATTCCCTCTACTTTCACAGAGGGAAATTTCACATTTTCCTCCCAAGTCCAGAACATAATAATTTTACTGCCATGACTTACTCTAGAATTTTGCAATTCATGTGAGCCTTACCAAACAAGCATTGTCTGAAAATAATGCTGATTTTTTTCCCACTGTCATATCTATGATTTACAACCTCATTACTGAATGAAGCCGTAGAATTGTAACATTTCATGCTGACAACTGCCTTAAGCACTGCTTGATTTTTTCTCCCAGCTTTAGTCATCCTGTGTTTCTTACAGTGTAGAACACCTTTTGGGGATGAGGAAAGATCTTTTTCTACAATGTCTCTGTGTAGGACACCATAAAATGATGCCTTGATACACTAGGGGAGGACCACAAGCATTAACCAGAAAAGAACATACAGTTACCACAGCACAATATCTTGTATGAATGTAGAACATCAAATACTGGGGTTTTTGTTCTTGAGACTGTTTCTTTTCAACTCCTTGACATGGAAAAAGGTAGCAAAGGTGGTTTGGTACCTACAGAAACCAACAGAGTATACAGAGAATGTTGGACAGTTTGTTACTGTGCAATTATCCAAGGTTTCTAAATTTGCACTTCAAATCTCAGAACCTGCTCTTATAATGAAGATCTGAATAATTATAATAATGATGGCTCAATGGCAAATATAGGTATCTTAATGAAAAGTAAGTCAACAGTGGTGTGAGAAATTTGCCTTCAGCAGAGTTTGGCAAAGACCATTTGGCTTAGAAAAAGAGGGGCCTATGGACTTGCAGTAACCTCCAACTTCAGTGCTGATTTACAGATGAAGTGTTCCAAGTTTCTTAGTCTCAGAAAAAAGACTACAAATAGCAATTAATTTTCTTTTGCAGAGACAGTGGAAGAGGGAGAGTATTAGAAAGGCCATCTTTGTCCAGTATTTTTTTTTGTGAATTCCCTTGCAGTTTTATTCCTGTGCACCCAGACCTGGCAAGTCAGATTCTAAGGTACTCTCCCATGACATATGTGGTCATCGGCTGTGAAAATACAAATAATATAGCATTTTGAATTTTTTTTCTTCCAAGCAAGTCCAACTTTTTCTTCATGGACATGAAAACAAACATGATATGTGCCTCTCTGTGAATGTGATGGAAGGGAATAGAAATCCTTCAAAAGCTCTTCACGGAATCTCTACAGGCTAGAGAGTTGGGGTTTTTCCTCCTTTTTTTTTTTTTCATTTTTTCTTTTTAATGAAGATGTAGTCTTTTGGCTTACAGGTAATGGCACCAAAACTCAATAACCTACTCTATGGTTCAATGTGAGCAATAAAAATGAGTTGTAGAGAGGAGGTAAAGAGTTGTGGAAAAGATAGAGAGCAAATAAAAAAGAAGAAATATAGGAGAATAAGAGAAGGGAAAGAAAAATCAAGAGGAGAAAGAGTATAAAATTTTTCCAGTGATTTTTAATATTGGAGTACATTAAGGTACAAATAACTGTGCAACAGATACCAGAGCTACACACTATGACCATTATTGTATATTTGACTTTTTTTGTTACAAGGATGTACAGCTCTCCCTTGAAATTACTTCAGGCAAACTAAAAGAAACACTGGCTGCTCACACAAATCCTAAGAAATCTGGAGAAGTTCCAAGACTTTGTTTTTTAACCTTTGCCAACCATTTTAAAACAAAATCTACCAAAGGAGAGTGAAATCTGGCTCATTTCCTCTGCCTGTATGCTCCAGAGCCTTGCCAGAACATTTCTTTTTTTCTTCCTCCATTCAAGAATCTAGTTAATTTTTTTTTGGTGAAGTACTTTTAGGTCATGTTTCTACAACAAATAAAAGAACCAAGAAAATGACGAAGCATAGCTAAAAGAGAATGGAAAATTCTATATACGATGTTTAATAGCCCCAATATCCTCCTACATCTCTCTTTCTGAAGGATGCCTGGCATATTTTATATATGTTATATAAACTATATATGTTGTATATACAATATATATAGATATAAAATCTGTAATTATATATATAATAAAATTATATATTATATATAATAATATATAAAAATATATGATATATAATAAATATATCTAATAATATTATATTTATAAATATAAATTTTATATTTATAAAATAAGAGAAAACCATTTTATTACAACAAGGAAAGGGGAAAAAAGAGGGAGAGGCAAGACTTCCCCGGCTATGTAGGGAAGTGCCTGTAGTGAGGAAAGAAAATCATTAAATAAATAAGTTTTAAGTCTCAGGGATTGGAAATAAAACACATAGTCCTATGATTTTAGATTATTGCTTGGGTTCCAGGTCAGTCTTATATAGATAGAAGCATAGTTCCATTTACAGGTGGCTTAGTAGCTACTTTATACGTAGCTCTATCTATTAAAGTCATGTAACTATATCTATTTAAAAAAATCATATTTTTAGGTCTGCTAAATTTTGAAATGAAATTTTTCTGGGTGTTTGCTGTGTAAGGTAAATTTAGCTTTTGGAAAAATTTAGCCACAATAGTCTGGCTAAATAGGGTCTTTTCAAAGCATAAAAATTTAAAAATTTAGTGGTTTATTCAAATATCCATACTTCTGACATGTTTTTTTTCCCCCCCAATTCTTCTAACACCCACATACTTTATAGTGTCAGATGGGAGTGGTTGTTGCATCAGGATTTTGCCGTATTTCAATCATATGAGTGCTGCCAAAATTCTAGGAGTAGCCGATTCCCATATACATCCAGTGGCTCTTCACAGCCATGATTATCAAATATTCCACCTCCACAGGGCATGCCAAAGCACAGGGCTAAGTACGACTATCCCTGAAACTGCCAAAATCCTCACAGCTGCATAAACTCCAGAGAAAGAAGGAAGCTGCCAGAGTTAAGGAGAGGACCAGAATTGACCTATAGGCAAGGGGACTGCAAAAAGAAGTATGTTGAAAGACCTGACAGGGAGAGACCTGGGCTGACTCAGTGAGGAAGTAGGACAGAAAGTAAAGAGGGAAATTGCTGCACAGAATAGAAGGAATGGAACACTTCTGTGGAATGGAAAAGCTCAGCTCTGTGTTGAAATAAATAAAAATGGCCCACACTCACCATTTCTCTCAAGACACATCCCTTTCTCCTGTCAGAAGCAATGTCCCACTAGATGATGTACAGTAAATGCATTTCAGAAATACGGTCACTCTACAGAACAGCCTCACGGTCAGATACCACTCCCTCATTTTCCCTCTAGTGATGGTCTGGTGGTAAGCATCAGCCTGCCACAGGTAACTGTTAACTAATGCAAAGACTGTGATGGCAACTCAACAGGAAAAGAGAAGGTTCCAGGAGGATCCCGTAGTGGCCTTCCAGTAATTAAAGGGGGTTTATAGTGATAGGAAAAGGGGGAATAGTTTGAAACTAAAAGAGGAGAGATTTAGATCAGTTATTATGAATAGGTTCTTTACTCAGAAGGTGGTGAGGCACTGGAAGAGGTTGCCCAGAGAAGTTGTGGTTGCCCCATCCCTGGAGGTGTTCAAGGCCAAGTTGGATGGGGCCCTGAGCAACCTGATCTAGTGAAAGGTGTCCCTGCTTGTAGTGGGGGATCAGAACCAGACGATCTTCCAACCCTTCCAACCCAAACCTTTCTATAATTCTATGAAAATGGGGAAATACCAGCATTCATTGATGCAGGTTCATAAATCAGTCTTGGTGCATCAGTTCCTCGTATGGATAAGGAAATCACCTTACAATTTCACGATTAATGCTTTATTCAGCAGGCATCCTACAAAACACTCTGGAAAGGCAGGAAAGCTCTGAAGTAAAAGTGGTTACTGTTGGTAGCACCCATAGTCTTCACAGAGACTGGGAGGTATACAGCAGTTAGACTAAGGGCCTGCAGGAGAAAAAGGTGTGCTTAGACTTGAGGTTAAAGGCTAAACTGAATTCCTCTCTCTGCCACATATTTTCTGCCTGAAACTGGAAAAGTGGCTGGAACTAATATTTTTTTTTTTTTAAACAAGTCAAGTCTGCATGTTAACTTCTGGGTGTCTGAACTGCCTCTGCAGCTCCAGTAAAAGAATAATCTCATTGGTTCGCAGCTGCAAGGGAAGTTTGAGAGAGCTACACTTTGAAGGTATGAAATTCAGTTTACTCCTACACATTCTTAAACAAGATTTCCTGCATGTCTCAGTTTTGTCAGAACTACACTGTCTCAAATCAAACTAATTGTTTCTTTTAATCATGAAACCTCCTGGAGGTGATAAGATTTGTTTGTCTCACGGGCCTTTGTAAAGATAAACTGCTTTTGAAGCATTCAGGCACTACAGAAAAGCACAAGTCATCTCAAAGCACACCTTCTTGGTCGTCAGACACAGTCCCTAAACACAAAACACAGAATAATGAGGCATAAGCAAAACACTGAAAAGATGCTTGTTAAGTGACCACTGTGTATGCCCTGCAGTAAGCATGTCTGGGGTCCTGTGAGGGTGAGGAGAGAAGGAAGCATGTGATATGCACTGAAAGAAAGAATTGTAATCACATGTATAAAGAAGCTAAAAAAGTGGAAGTGCAGATAAGCCTGCTTCTGCTATTTCCTCCCTTTTTGAGTGTTTGACTTGGGGACTGTCTTACTGTTCTCTTCAAACTTCATGTCCATATAATTATCAGTTTATTTCCTTTTCTATTTAATTTCAAATGGTTTATATAATTGTTTCTTAGGATACTTAGTGAGGCACCTGGGGATATCTATTGCCAGGTTAAAGACAGTGACAGTGGGGAAGCCAGGAATTAGCAACAGGGAGAGAGAGCAATGACTTTTAAGCTATCAAGATGAGCATATTCTCATATGATTAGTAAGGAGAGAGATTAATTAAAAAAAACTCAAAATCCCCCATTTTCCATGGAATTTCCAGATTATTTACCAAGCTCACATTTAAACAAAAGAATCTATCCCAGTCAAACTGTCTGTGTCCTCTAGGAACCTCTACTGACAAGATAGAATAGAATGGACACCACTTTCACACTCTGGAGCATCTCACACCAACAAACTTCTTCTCTCCCCCATCTAGAATAAAGTACAGCCTCCTGTTAAAGGGCTAAAACTGCTCTGCCTGCACTCAACCATCTCCAAGTAAATTAGATAAATAAAATTAGAAAATTCTGCTGGGATTTTCTCCTCTGAAGACCAATTTCACTCTGAGACACCACTGTTGGGCAGAGCAGCAGAGACCTTTTCAAATGAAAATGACACTTTCATCTCTCAGCTACAGTATTTTTAGACAGTGTATGGGCTCTTTAAAAAGTAAATCCAGTAAAGATATTCCTCCTGTACTGTTCGGTGTGAGGAAATCCTTGACACAGAAATAAACCCATACCTTAAAACTCCTGGAGCTCACTGTGGAAGATTTTCCATTCCAGCTCTACAGTGGACATTTTCCAGTTCCAGCCTCCCATATCAACTGGGCAATGTCCTGATACAATTAGCAGAAGTTTAATCTCAGGGAGTCACAAGGAGACGGAAACACCAGATGACATGTGCCAAGAGAGAAACAGAGAGAGAAACTAAGGAAGGCTCTGTAGACTATTAATAACAATTTCATCTGAGTGCACATCAGCTGATAGTTACTATACCAGTTTGTAACAGAATTATCTTAAGCTGAGAATGGGAAATAACACTGAACTGGGAAAATCCTAGGTTCTGCAGGTGTTGCAAATGTTTTTCTCCTTAATTAACACCCACTAAAGGCAGATTGATCAAATTACATATTGGTAACGACCATCCAAAACATGCACTAGTAAAGATTCCTATGATTCAGATATACATGGGCTTTCAAACAAAATCCTGAAGGGGATATAAAAATTTGAAGTTTAAAAGGAATTAAGGAATTAAGTTAGAGGGCCATCCAATGCAATACCTTGCCCTTAAGTGAGCAAAACGTGGCAGTCTAATAGGGAAGAGAAGACAACCTGGCAACATAAACCCTTTCAAGAACCAACAATCAAGCTATTTATCTCTACTTAGAGAGTGCAGGAGTACTGATCTAATGCCATTTCTAAAGTACTGTTCAAGTGAGCAGGATTACTTTTCTTAATTAAAAATCCCTTCTCATTCCAAGCTGCCAATTATTCATTAGAAATTTAATTAACATGGTAGCCTCTAATAGTGAAGTTCACTTTCTTATTAGGTTTACTGCCCATTCTAGCAATGTTTTGGTTTTTTTATTTCCTTATTCCTTCCTTATCATTTCCTTAAAATCCCTTCTCATTCCAAGCTTCTAATTATTCATTAGAAATTTAGTTAACATGGTAGCCTCTAATAGTGAAGTTCACTTTCTTATTAGGTTTACTGCCCATTCTAGCAATGTTTTGGTTTTTTTATTTCCTTATCACTATGTTCCAAGCACCACCAGTTTTGTCTCTTCAAGAGACATGAACTTTATTTTAGTGCCCTTCATATTTTATAGCTAATGGTTCACAAGATTTTGCTGTTACCATTTGAATGGCATGAAATAAACTAACTTAGGAAGCTGTTTGGCATTCGTATCAGATACACTGTGTAATTTACATCTCAGCTTTAGAACTACCAAGTAAAATACAAACCACATCAATTTCATTTTCTCCATCCACCAATTTTACACAGCAATATCTAGTCAATGTTTATCATGTGGATACTTATAACGGACAACAATTACTATTTATTTGGCAGGCCATCATCATCAATTGACTCTAACTGCAGGCTACATGTAAGGATAAATTTGCCGCTGAAACTGACTGACAGCATATTGTTTTGACAATTGTTTATTTCAGATGAACATACGTTAGAATTTAAGGAGGAAGAACACAGTGACTTGGAATCTGATCAGAATTCTGGGTCCTGCTCTTAAATGCAATGAAATCATTGCATAGTTGCAGCAAGTTAGCCATCAGCATTCTGTATGCAGTTGATTTAATCCTGGCTAAAGCCAAATGCACAGCCAGATGGGCAAAAACTATGGACAACCCTTCTCAGAGACCTGGGCAGGATGCAGAGAATGAAATTAGGTCCAATGTTAGTCATCTGCACCCCAAAACTTCACTGCCCTTTATTCAACAGCTCCTTATTCACAGGATTACTACACTTCCATGGCACAAACCTCCTCTTCCCAGTCACACCCCAAGCTGTTTTTCTCACCCAGGAAATAAACCACAAGCAGGTTGCTTTGCTGCTTTTCTGGTTTCAACAGTACCTTGTTTTGTAATGCATTATATAATTATTGCTTCTTTCTGGCCTGTTCCCGTAATAAATAAAAAAAAAAAATTAAAAACTTTTTCCAAAACAAGCTTATGACACATTGAGTGGAAAAAAAATAGAAAGTACATAGGAAAAAAATGATTATTTTCTCAAGTGCTGAGGATCCTAACTGGTCTTTTTCCACAGCAAAATATTTTAAAATAGAGTTTGCTTTGAAGAATTACAAAACCAGCCCCCAGACACATGCATAGACATTTTTGTACCTGCACTCCCTATGCTATTTTTTCCAGGTGCTTTCTGTATCCTATTGTAGGCTTTCTGGCTTGCATCAGCAGGATTAAAGCATGTGGTACCCTCCTCATAACAAAATCCAGGGTGATTTAACTCATGCTTCGCTCTTTCAATTGCTCTATGTCCAAACACCAGCCAAATGTGATCAATCAATGCCTAGAAAAATAGAATCTTAGATGATTTGTGTGCAAACTTCTGTGGAGATATTAGGCATACTACACTTTAAAGCAAAAGTGAATAAATGCAGAAAATAAATTGCAGATGTGTCTTTCATATAAAGTTGGAGTACAGGGGAGACAAGATTTGAGAGAGCTTGATCCAGTGAATTCGTATTTCAAGAGCTGCTGGTTGCCAAAACAGCACGTATGTGTTAATTAGGACCTCTCTGTTGTTATTTTTAATCTTGACATACCTGCAGTAAAATGCCAGGCAGATATCATATAACTGTGTGCAGTTGCAACTTCTGTTCCAGTTTTCACAGGTGTTTGGCTCGTCTGATTTTGCATAAAAGCAAACAGCAAATGGTGTGAATAAGAATACAAAAGGGTCCTAGAACAGAGTAAGAGTTTTAAAGAATCATTTCATTACAAAGTTTATGAGTACTTTAAGATTAATTCGAAGCCCAAAATGCTTCTGTTTGCTGCAGCAAGAGCTGCCTTTGCAAGCAGGAAACTAAAACTAAAGGCAACCCAGCAAGCTGAGGCATGTTATGTCTTAGGAGCTGGTTATGGTGATCCTGTAAGAGCAGCATTAATAGCTGAGCAGTTATTAGCTCAGCTGCCTCTGCCTGCCATGACGCTGAGCAAACCTTCTACTCCATAGCTCCAAACTCGATGTTTTACAGTACCAGCAGCACACCAGAGTACCCCGAAAGACAGCAGTGGTCTGCTGGCTCCAAGCTTGCACAACTCAGTTTTCCAGAGATGGAGGAGACGTTTTTAAGCAATTTAAATTAAGGGAATCAGTGTTTCTAAGTTACCAAGCACCAAGCCTGGGGAATTCCCTGCTGTTCTGTTTCCGTACAGTAACCCTTACCAGCTTCAAGACAGTCATGAGCCTCTTCACAAGTACTTAGGCTGAGATTTACCTGAAATTGAGAAATATAACAACCACTGCCCGTATTCCTCTTGAGCATACTATGACTATAGCAAACAGACAGATTTTTTTTTGGTGCAGAATAGTTATGTCAGTGAAACAACAAAGCCACAACAGTATTTAAAAATCAGTGCCTGTGTTCTCCTTACGGGCATTTTAAGAAAATACATATTTTTTTTTATAAACCTAGCCTTGCCTCGCTCTAATTTTTATATTTTCAAGTGACAAGGGTATATCGCTGTCCATTTACAGACAAATCATGTGGACAGCATGCAGGCAGGACTTTTTTCAATTTACCCAGTGGGATTTGTTTGTTTGTTTGTTCTGATTTATATCAAATGACTACTGCAGGCTTAAAGTTTCATAATCAAGAAATTCTGTCTCTTCTGTTGAGTGGCACACACATCAATGTGCTCTCACACACATAGCTTTCTATTATAACCTTTTCCAATAAAATTATACATGCATAGAAGTAGACATCATCCTGATTTCTTCTGATCACTTTAGGTAAAAAGCTCTAGTTCAGAATTTTCCAGAAATTCAGTGAGAATATCTTAGACCATATAGTTATGACAAAAATAATTTTGAAATAGATAACATGGCAATAGACAACTTCATATTTTTATCATATCAACATTTAAAGTTCTTTAAAGCTAACTACCTATGATTTATTGTGATACAAAGTTGCTTTTTCATAAAATGTAGTTTGCATAACACAAAGAAGTATTTGGACTTTGGTTATGGAGTTATTCTGTGCCAATTTAAAAACTGTTTGGAAGCACAAACAGCCTGGAAAATTCCTCTGAGAAAGACGAGTTATGTCTTCACTGGTGAGCATTCTTCAATTTACTATCAAAAAAATATTTACTGGTTTGCTAAATCGCTCTCTTTCCTAGTTAGTGTTCATAAATAATACCACATGTCATACAAACCATGTAATTATTCAGGGTATTTTCTGCCAGTAGACACACAGACCCCAGCAACAGTCATTCCGCCTCACATTCTCCAAGAATCTTCCTCAGAAGATAACCAGACACATTTGGAAAAGACAGGACAGTTAACTGACTCAGTGAAAATCACCAGATTTCCAAAAATTGTCTCCCTGATGTAATAGAAATGCCTTTAAAAGAACAAATGAGTCATGTTGCTATAGCAGGACAACGTTTGCGTGGATTGTAGCTATGTAGTATAATCATGGAAAACTTTGTGACAGGGGGGGATAATCATGCTCATGCAACCCATGCATGCAGGCTTTGCTATTGTCTCAGTCTAGCTCCTCGCAATCCAAGGCTTCCCTTGGCTTCTCTTGCTGTGCACTACCACACTCAGTACGTGACAAATTCCTTCACTGGCACACACCTCATCTTTGGCCAGGATTATTCCACCCAGTAAGATAGTGAAGCCACAGTGTGCTGCAATTTCCTTGGCACTTTCAAATGTTTACTTCTCTAATGCTACACTTAATAAAGAAACATCTGTAGAAAGTGGCATCATTCAGAAGACACCACTTTCACCTTCTCCCATTGAATATTATGACCAAAAGATATTCACACCTTTCTTTTGCAGGATACATCAATTCCCACCAAAAAAACATCCTGTAGGCAGGAGGGTTATGTCCATTTTCACTGATAAATATTTGGCCCTTCATTTCTCTGAGACTTGAAAAGGCAGAACACTGATTCACCATTAGACAGGAAAACCAAGAAATGTATGCCTACAAAGAACCAGACAAAAACAGACTCATACAAACCAGGAAGGATCCAGGGAGGTCTCAGCTCAAGGCTGTGACTGCTAACAATCTTATCTCAGCTTTTTGATTCCAGGTAGACCTCTGGCCTGGGTCACTTAAATTATTTTGGTTCCTGCTACTGAATATGCTCAGAAAGTCCAGTTGCAAAATTTGCCAAGATCACAAGAGTTAAAAGTGTGGAGATTTCTTATCACTGATAGGAAATATTGATTACTGTTCACCCAACACTGAACATAAGATAATTTTCATTTAGAGGAAGTAATAATTAATTAAGGCATACGCTTACTCATGAGCAGGTCTAAGTGCCAGATTTCCTTTCAGAGGAATGCACACTGAAAACTCCACCACCCAAAGGAATCCTGACTGAAAGGGCAATTGTGCCTCTGAACTCTGGAAGGGTATTTCTAATCATATTTCATATACCTTCAGTAATGACTAAGGTAGAATTCCAAGCCCGGGAAAGAAGGCCAGATTCAATAATGACTTCTCTACCCTCTATCAGTCCTCAATCAGTCTGCCTTGAACAACCAAACTCAATTCTCCACGTATTGCAAGATATTTAATGTCCGTATGTTCCTTTTTTTGTCTGAGACTTCTCTCATTAGCTTCCAAGATTTTCAGTAATTTTGAGAGCACAAAAGACTAAGAAATCCCAGGGCATGAATTAGGAATATAACTTCTAGTACTGGGACAGCTGTGTGCAAAATATGTGTGAGAAAATCTCTCACAATAGCATGCACCGAAGTCTCTCTCTTCCTTCTGAAAGGAATAGTGAATTGAATTGCTTGTTTGGAAGCACATATTGTTTCAAAGTCTGTAAAGCAGAGTGCTGAGAGTCAAGAGATGTCTCATTTGCCCCTCCATAATATTCAGATGCTGGATGGCAAGAAAAAATTACTTCTACATTCAAAGTTCACCAGGCAAGATGACTACAATTATAATAAAAACATGACAAAAACCTGTATTCTTGCTTCATGTGTAGCTAACATTTACTCCACAACATTTCATTGGAATGGGAAGCCTCTTTGCATGCACCTCTGAACACAGTCTGAGGAGCATCACATCTTGCACTCATGATGAGTGGGTTCTTCCTCTTTTTGCCTTTGAGAAGAAAAAAAAAAATGCATTTCTGAGATTTGTCAGCTTTCATGCAATACTCTTTTTCCTTCTTCTATATCCACAATTATTGGCAATTTCAGGTGAGAAGTCAAATAACATCACTGGAGTGTGATCTCCTGGTTATCATCCAGTAGTTCTATCATGGCAGCAGAAAACACAACACACATGCAGACAGACAGCAGCAAACATTGCATTGTCTGAATTAGCAAATGCCCATGTCTCAAAAGGAGGTGAACTGAGGCAGCACATTTCATTCAGAAAATATGAGTTCTCTTTGTTAAATTGCAGCTAGTCCAGCATGACATGAAGTCAGTGGGAGCATTAACTCATCTCTATTTCTGTGCCCATGTTAATATGGGGCTGCAGTCAGCATTTCAAACAGTTACTTTCAAAGGAGACGTGACGAGCATAAAGAGGAACTATTAATGTTCTACCTTTTTTCTTCTTGATTTCACTCAGTTTGTGTTCCTACCTAACTTTCATGCCATGCCAGGCTGAGGCCTTTGCTTTCAGAAGGCAAAAAAAATTCTTCCACTAAGTCATTAGAAATGTGCTTAGATGATTAAAACAAATACTAAAATAGAAGGTCCTAAAAATTACTTTAGCACAGAGATCTCACACTAACTGACCTGTAGAGTTTGGTATTGTCAAGAGACTACCTGTTCTGTGTACTGAACCATTTATAGTCTAGATCACCATGCATGAACACTATGATTTGCTGAATCAAATCTAAGATGACAATCCAATTAATTTCTGGACAAAAAAACCTGATGTTCCAAAGAGGTTTTGCTGTTTTAACTAGTGGTTGTGATAATTTGGTCTTTTCTTATACAATACCAGAGATTTGCATAGATAGATTATGGAATGAAGTGTCACAGCTGGATGGGTTTACTCTGAAAAAGTTGCTATGGCATAGGCTGAAGTGTGAGCTAACAATGTGTACAAGGTATATATTGAAAAGGAGAAAGAAACTTCTGTAGCAGATGAAACTATCAAACAATATGAAATTGAAAATTCAGTTGCTGAACATAGAGCTTGATTCTCAGAGTTTGTTTCTCAGAGCCAGCTGCATTTAGGGAAATATGACGTTTTTTTCACCTTCCGAAGAAATTTACACAAGAAATTCCCTGAAGTGGAAAGAAAGCCACACACCTCCTCAGAATGAATCAGGGGAGTTAGCCATGCAAACAAATTTCATTAGTTATCAGACTGTTTTGGATAATTAAGTCTCATGAGCCAGGGTGTAATCATTGGAAAATTCCCACCCTCTCCCCACCTCTATGTATAACTTTGAATAGATTCCTCATGTGTCTTGTTCCTGTTTTACTTTAGCTCATCTGTCATACCACACTACAGAAAACAGGATGCAGAGGTGAACTGTTATCTCCCAGGCTAAATTGCTGGACCATAAAGAAGTGACTGGAACTCATGTTCTAGTGAACCTTAGCTCTCTGTGCCTGAATATTTCTGTATTCAGAAAATACTCCACAGAGATTAGTTAATTTACCTCTATACTCAGAGACTGGGAGCCACAGAAGAAACTAGGCAGACTAGTGGTCTAGATTCCTGTAGGTGAAGGTTCCCCACAGGTTTGGATCAGTGTGTAGAACTGGCAGCACACCAGCAGGCAGATCATTGCATCAGGCTTTCCACTATGGGTGAGCTGCAACACAGTGGAAGGCTGCTAACCATTCCCTGGACCAGCATTGGAAGAACAGTGCTTGGATTGAAAAGAGCTCTGCAGTTCTGCAAACAGGCCCAGTTGTCACAAAAGAAGCTAATGGAGAGAGCATGAACCAATAACCACAGACTTGCATGGTCAACTAGGTAGGAAAACACCTGAAGATGCTGTAGGGTTGCTGTGGCCATCGGCAAGGCAACTGCACCCGTAGCACGTTGAAAAAACTTGTTCATCTTGCACCTGCTAATGGGCTCAAGAGAAGGAGACTGTAGGCCTGAACTTTGTGACTTTGCCATTTTCACACTTTTATTTGAAAGTCTGTAATTAAATGTACATCTACGTACATCCAAAGGCTCTGTTCCAGGAGACAAGCTGCCTGCAGCCAAGGTCTCATGTCTGTAACATACTTTTCTTAACAGCTTCTCTGAGAAGCTTCGTGAGGAATTTTTTATTCAATATGCATAATTCTGGAGCTATTTCTCCAGGTAAGGACTTTGCTCTAGGTAACATGCTCAAGAGGATTATTTTCTGCATCTTTTCTCTGTACTGACTTCTTAGTCAACCTGAGGCTGTTCCAAGGCAGTGTACACCCTCAGAAATTCATTTAAGCACTCTAAAAAGGATGGTTTTCCTTAAGAGTTCTTTTCTGCACAGATTTATGAAGACAATGTCTTTTGATAGAGCCCTCTAAGGTTTTCAGCAATATTGCATTTATGATTTACCATGGTTCCTTTGGAGGTACTGTGTCATCACATAAGCATAAGACCCATCCAGCAAAATACTTACAGATGCCGAAACAGAGAAAAAGAAGGAAATTGCCTTGAGGGAAGAAGGTAAGGAAAGAGATATGAGAAAAGATGAGTCAGTCTGGAAAATAGAACAGTGGGTACACAAGGCTTGCTGGAACTGGAAAGGTCAGCAACAGGTATGACAGGTAGACTCTGCAAAGCAATCTGCAAACAGAGGCCTTATGGTTAGTTCCATACAAATAAAAAATTAACTACCAAAGAGCCATTCTCTGGTTGCACTCAGCAACTGTGCTCCTTGTGCCCTGGTAGAAGCCCCAGGCTTTCTACCCCTGACTTCAATGACCCCTGAGTAGAAGACTGAGTTGAAAGCTCTTGCTCTGTTTTAGTTGCAGTCAAGAGTCACAATGCTGTGGTTGACCACCACATGTTTACCCAGCAGGCACAGCAAAGCAAGCTTCTGTCCTCTCTGGAGTCTGTGAAAACTGCTGAGAAGAGGCTGGTGTTGAGAGGTCATAGTGCATTTGTGCTGTTAGAAATGGGATATTGCCAGCACCAAACACATTGGCACAATCTTGTTACTGAAACAAAAGAGTAATGACAGCATTTTTCTTTCTTAAAAAGAAACTGCAAATAATGACTGAGATGTAGTAATACTGTAGTGAACATTACTGATGAGGAATATTATTTATGAAGTACAATGGAACTTTTCTCAAGGAGATTCAGCAGTGTTTACTCTCTGTCTAATACGCTGCTGTCTTTTCTTTAGCTCATTTAGTGCCATAGAAATTAATCTGCTGTTTTAAGGATAACAGTCACTTTGGTGGCTTGGCAGTGGATTTAAATGTCATGGATGGAAATACTGACTTTCTTAAAGTTTAAGGATAGTAAATGTTTTATTCTATTATGTGTTGCAGATAAAAAAAAAAAGCCTGTGGAAAGTTCAGGTCACACCAAGAAGCAAGTTTCTTCCAAATCTAGGGGACAGTTGTATTACAGGCTTTGATTCCTGTTTCTTTCTCTCCATACTAGAACTTGAAAACTTTTAAGTGATGTATCTAATATCTATGTCCATACTTAATTGCAAATGACTCTTATTTTCCAACCATCCTTCTCTGCATCACTCCAGCTGCTATAAGCTAATACAGTAAGTTAGTATGTGGATTTTTTTTTAAACAGTCTTTGGTATCAGCAATTCTCTCCCTCCTACATCATTCTGTTTTCTGTCCCCAGTGCAGTTTTCCACACCCTTTGGTGCATTCCAGAACACAGAGCTTACTTTACAGTAAATTAGAGTGAACTTGCTTGGTGAAATAGGTGCTACAGAATATTTTAACATCAGAATACAAGGGTAAGCCTGCTTAAAATTCTGGCAGATTAATGATAAACAATACCCTGTTGAAATGCAGCCTGGAAAGTTACAACAGTTTCCAAAGTTCCAAAAAGAATGACTGATACCCTCAGTGGAGGTTAACCATGCTACCTTAGAGATGACATACAATAACATGTATTTAGCTATTGTAGAGAAACTCTCTCCTTCGCAAGTACCCACCCTACTGCTAACAATTCTGAAAAGATTGTCCTCTCTGTAAAATCCAGATTATTTTTTCTTCCAGCTAAAGAGCAACAGCAATTTCATAAAAGAATTTCCCATACAGGGTGTTCGTGTCTGGATAAGAGATTTGACTCTCTGAAATGTCAGAGTTGAATGAGATGGCTGGAGAAGGTAAAGGCAGAAAATCTTTGAAGCACAGTGTTCTCATGGGGAATACACAAGAGGACAGCAAACAACACTAAAGGAAACAACTTCCTTGGTTGTCTGGACCTGCTCTGCTTCCTACAGTGCCACTCAGGTAACCTGCACCTCCATTTTTGACACCCAGTTCTAGTCACTGGCATGTTTCTCTTCTTGGAAATTCCATAACTCTCTTAGCATGGTCTCCTTCTGGAACCTTCTATCTCAACTTCCGGCATTTACTCCCCCTCCAGAAAATTTAACTTCCTTGGAATATAGGAGGAATTGCATTCTCATCTGTTCTAAAAATCAGACCTAATTACAGACTTAATTACCTAACTTTGAATTACAATAATGTTGATTAATTGTTAATTCTTAATCCAAATAATCAGCTGGAATGGCAATGGAAAAAATCCATTGTGTGGCCTTTTATAGCAATTCATTTGCCTTGGTGTTTAAGATCAAAGGCATTGGTTTGATGATGTTCTTGGTTCAAGACAACAAAGCTGGTGTGTTGTAATCAGCACCAACATGTACATGCATCTCTTGCTTTCTTCCCCTACCGTTTTCCTGCCCCAGAGTCAGCCTACTATTCACTAAAGAAATGTTTTATTGTATTCATGCAAAGTATTTAGGAGATGTCTACCCAATTATTCTTAAGTTCTGGAAAGTGATGTACACTGCAAAGAGTCCATATACTTATAGTTGGATTTTTGTCTTTGTTAATGTCTGGGTTGAGGGCTTTTTCATTTAAGAAAATCAAAGATTGAATACAGAAGAAGTAACTATATTTCATATTAATTTACTATGTAATGCACTTATACTGAGGAGAGCTATTTAACTTTTATTTCTACTATACTCAGTAAAGAAGACCAGTTGCCTTCTTGGCTGGATGTGTTCAATATGAAATCAGAGCACACTTCTAATTTATTGTTTGCATGCATCTTACACAGTTTTAGTAGCAGTTACGTGTTTTTCAGTTCCTGATTGTCAAAAATTTCTGTATTTTCTTCCATACGCATCAGTAAATCATCTGGTAAGCACATGGTTAGCAGGCAGTCCTTAGAAATCTGGGGTGATACTATGTTTGAAGTTTGGAGTTTTCTGGGCACCTAAACTTAAAACTCAACAGTCATCTGTATACGTTTATTTTTGTGCCAGGACTTACTAGACAGAACTTTCCCCCTCTTTGATTCATGATCCAAATCTCCAAATTATAGATAACAGTAGTTGATGCTGAAGATTAGACCAGATTTAATCAAAAGCAAAGACGAAAGTGTCTCCTTCTGTTTCTATTTCATTGAAGTTCAGTTCACTGCTATAAATGATCTGAAACCTACCAGAACAATAATAAAAATCAAGCTGTTCTCCAGCAAGTTCTTTGTTTCCCAGTTGAGAGTAGCATTCAAGATGACTTCTTACCTTTTACAG
Source organism: Ptilonorhynchus violaceus (assembly GCA_013397565.1). Taxonomy (NCBI): domain Eukaryota; kingdom Metazoa; phylum Chordata; class Aves; order Passeriformes; family Ptilonorhynchidae; genus Ptilonorhynchus; species Ptilonorhynchus violaceus. The sequence goes on from VZRJ01005005.1 coordinate 538,884, forward strand.
TGAAAGTATAAAGGTCCTGTCAAAAAAACAAACGTTCAATTAAAAAAAAAAAAAATCATTCAAGTTTATTCTCTAGGGAAACAAGAAATGGCAAGTCCAAACCTAACAGTGGTTTCTCTCTGCGCTTAGTGACGTAACTCAGCGATGAGTTTGTTGTTTACATGCAAACTTCTGTATTATTTTACACACCTTTGGATAGCCCACCTAGTCTCCAGCTGCCACTGCTGAAAAGCAACTATTGTCCCCTATTCTTGTAGCCTTTTTTTTTAAACCAGATGTAAAGGGCCACTATAATCCGAACACAACTTGAGTGGTAAAAAAAATTACAAAAAAAGGAAGAAAAATAAAGGGGTAAAAAGAAAATTACAAACCACACTAGCTTCAACAATGTACTTTGTGTATCAGTCAGGGAACAGTCTCTAACAAAGTGATTTCGCAACAGTCAGAGGTACCCTGCTCTAAAATGTAAAACACATTATGTTATTAATGAGTCCTGATCTAGTGAATCTAAAAGAATTGAATCAGTTTACAGATAGACAAAGGAATTCTTTTGAAGGAGTGGCCAATCCTACTGGATTACATGAACAGTTTACAAAGGAGAAAATAAAGGAACCTTAATACTTCCCCATGCTTCACAGGCTTTCAGTACTTAGCTCAAAACAAACCATTCAAAGAGTTTTCTGGGTAAGCAGATCAATACCACAGTCATACACACATACATAGAAAATTGTCACCAATTTTTACTTAAAGCCACTGCTTTACTCCTTTTGCAGAACGTGTGAAGATAAATATCAACCAGTTTCTGTCACAATGCTGGTAAGCACAGGAGATAGCTTCAGGGAGAAACAGCAGCAGCAAGGTTTATTCAAAGCCAGTGGGAAGTTGACCTAATGACTGAGAAAGGATAGCAACCTGGGCTTACAGAAAAGGAGGCAGCAGGGCTGTGGGGTTTTTGCCTTAAGCATGTGATTCACAAACTGGATTTCAAGGTTTACATCTAATAAACATGAACCAATTGCCTCTAGATCATCTCAGTCACAGTCAGAATAAGCTCAACAGCAGGAATACCCAGACTTCACATTTATGGTAGTGAAGAAATTCTTATCATTTAAGATACAGTACAGGGACACTTGAAATCAGCACAAGGAAAACATAAATCTAATTCTCTGGTAAAATATCCCTTACCTTTAACCTCTGGAATCTTTATAATGTCCCCAAGCAGCTGAACTAGATCATAGAATCATTTAGATTGAAAAAGATCCTTAAGATCCTCAAGTCCAACTGTATACCTACCTCTGGCAAGTTCAGCACTAAACCATGTCCCAAAGCCTTTATCTATACTTGTCCATATCTACAAGTCTTTAACACCTCATGGGATGGGGACTCCATCATTTCCCTGGGCAGCCTGTTCCAGTGCTTGACAGCATGGATGTAACCAGCCATTCAGCCAGTTTTTTTACCCAGTAAACACCTGTCCAAGCCATGAGCAGTCAGCTTCTCCAGGAGGATGCTGTGGGAAACACTGTCAAAGGCTTTACTAAAGTCAAGGTAGACACATCCATAGCCTTTCCTGCACCCACTAAATGGGTCACCTTTTCACAGGAGATCAGGTCAGTCAAGCAGGACCTGCCTTTCCCAAACCCATGCTGGCTGAGTCTGATGCCCTGGTTGTCCTGCATGTGCTGTGTGATCACACTCAGGATAATCTGCTCCATGATCCCCCCTGGCACTGAGGTCAGGCTGACAGGCCTGGAGTTCCCTGGATCCTCCTTCCAACCATTTTTGTAGATGGCTGACACTTTTGCTGAATTCCAGCCAATTGGGATCTCCCTGTTTAGCCAGGACTGCTGGTAAATGTTTGAAAGATGCTTCAGCTTTCTGCTGTGCGGTCAGTTGTTTTGTATGTCTTCTCACAATCTAATTACTTAAAAGAGGTAAGGCAGTGCCAGGAGACCTGAGACACATGAGCACAAAAGGCTTCCTTCACTGATATTTCACATTATGACTGGAAGCCAAAGGCAGCTTTTTAAGGTGTAGTTGGAGCTGCTACCCTAATCTTTTCAATCTCTTGGCACCTCTGTGGACAGTCCCAGTACTATTTTTATTTCAGAACTCTATATTCTATTTGCATATTTGTAAGAAAACAGTCACTGAGGAAAAGATAGACAGAAACTCACAAAAAATTTTAACTCTTTCTCAGAAAGTTTACACCTCACAGGCTTCAAAAGAAGTTGAAGATTTCTTTCAAGTCCAAATATGCTTCCATTGTAAAAAGGTCTGTTTGTATAAGGATTTTGAAGATAACATAAGTTCTTAGGAATTCATGGTGAGGTGAGTCAAGGTTTTCTGGGATTGTCTTAAAAACTGATTACGCATTGGCAGATAAGAAATTCTTCAAATTATTTAAACAGCTGACACATAAATGACCTCTTACTTTAAAAGTGGTGGTCAGTATTAAAATAATGTTTATGCATACTCTTTATTATTCATATAAATCTACATCTGAAACAAAACTTGTGCAATTCAAAATCTTTGGAATGTTCATAGGAGTTCTAATGAAAACATTTTTATGTATAGGTATAATCCACAATTTTGTGAAAACATCAGTTTATTTAAAAATGTTTCGGTAAACTAGGCCACCAATTCTTTCAGTACATTGAAACTAATTTTAAATGGAAAAAAATACAAAATTGAGCAAAAAGAAAATTAGATATTGTTCTCATGTGGTTGAGAACCTACAAAAAGGCCATCTTTACATTTCCTACCATTGGTGACATGGGCACCTAACTCCAGAAAACTTACCTAGCAGTTGCATCCTTCAAGCAAAGAAAATTGCAATCTATAATTCTTTAACCTGCTCTTCACTTATGAAACTCCAGCCAAGCATTTTAAATTACCACAAAAATAATGGCAAACCACATGAAAACATTTATTTCTAACACCACAAAAACTTCAGAAGAAACCCCTAAAACTTCCAGAGTCAAAAGAACATATTCTAGAGTTTTTAATTAGAACTTGTGGTTGCTATGGGAAAAAAATTCACTTAAAACAAAGCCACATTTTTCTGTGTTTAATTAATCTGAAAACTGAAAAAAAACCCCAAAACAAACACTCCCCATCCGTCTTTAAGTATGCAAGAATTCAGGGTTCTTCTGCCACTGAGTTCTTTACAGAGTTACTGTTCTCCAGTTCTAGTCTCTCTTGCTTTCTGGCACTAGCTAGGCAAACTGTTGTCTCAGTGGAGCATCATAGCAATTCAGTAGGGGGGTTTGGGGTTGTTTGGTTGGTTTTTTGTTTGTCTCGGTTATTGTTATTTTAGAGATGGCATTTCCTGTGTGAAACAGGGGGCTTAATTTACATAATGAATTACAGGTACTTAAAGCAATTGTTTACAGGTAATTAACATAAATAGGTCGCACGTTAGGTACAAATGCTTGAATAAACAAATACTTAACTTAGACATTAGAAAGCCTACCGTGCTCGCTTAACATAAGTGCCTTAGAATAGGGGAGTTAGAAGGGCTGACGGCTGAACCGCTTCTGGCAAAGAAAGATAAGAAAGGCTGGCTGCTCCCAGACACACGGCCCCCGTATAGAAATTTTATTAAAAATTCTATAGAAGCTCACTGAAATGCGTGTAAGGCAGAGAAGCACTGGGGGGGTGGGGAGGAGGGCGGGAAGGCGCGGACAAATAAAAGCTAAACGCTAAAAATAAAAGCGTTTTGACTGACAAATTCGTTTGTCAGCCGAATTCTTTAATTCAGTGGCATTGATGCCTGTCTAGTCAATTCTGAAATTAAAAGTAAATTGGCAATTACCATTCGTGACTAGTTTGCTTTAAATGTTATCTCACACACACACACACACACACACACACACTACTGAGTTGGATATAGTGCACATCCTCAGGTCAATCACCACATTAAACAGCTTAACAATTAAACTGGACTGAGATTTAGAAAAGTGCAGAGGAAAAGAATGGCTTAGCCTATGCCTAAATCAGTCCCAACACCATATGTTTTCTAGAATATCTCTTTTTGGACTGTTAGATTTATCAACAAGTTTAGTAAAGTACTCTGCAACAATTGGAGGTTTTACTTTGTTAGTTGTCCTTTTATTATTTAACCAAAAAAAAGTTTAAAACCTCTCCAAGTGCATTGGACAAATTATTCTTACACAAGACAACTCTTTCTCCCTCTGCAGCCCCCAAAATACTGCGATGAGGTGCATACAAGGGAAGGCTGCCTTCTCACACAAAGATTGCTTCACAGATTCTTTAGGGCATCTCTCTTAGCCAAGAGTATTTGCTCCCAGCTATCATTGCACCTGTCTCATCATTCGTGTTTGAGCAACAGAGGCGATGTTGCAATTACTTTCTTCAAATGTAATCAGGGCAGGTTTCTCCCAGGCCTCCCCCAGTATTGCACCTGTACACACACACACACTGACACACGAACATTAAAGCAGAAATGTTGAAGGCTCAGCAGGGGAATTCAGAAGCTTGCCCCTGTTCATCCTGTAGCCCGAATCTGAAAGCCTTTAGCAAACATGGTTGGAATAGCAGCAGATGGTCTTTACCAGTCCATCTCTGCACATACAGAGACTATACATGGGCATGCACACACACACAGAAATTATGCATTGCCTTTAAAAGGAGGTCCAAGAATTAAAATTCCCTTTCTAAATGCTTTTGATTATGGAATATTAAAGTTTTGAAGTAGTATTTCCTTCAGTTTGCTTATGACAATTACATGAATAGAGATCATCTGCTTATACTTTATGGCTTAAAGAAATCCAGGAATTCCTTGATAATGAATAAAATAGATATAATGCTATACAAAGAAAGCTGTTCAAGTACAGGTGAAAAGGACTACTTTCTTTCGACTTTCATCTTTTCTACCCTCCACAATAGGCATTGTCTTCAAAATTAAAGATGTCTTCCTGCAACTGCTCAAATGTTGTCTTTGGCTAAAGTGCCAAAGCTTTAGCTCTCAGCTCAGACCACATTTAAAATTTAAGCCCTGTGAATAATATTTGAGACAGCCCTGATAGGTCAATTTCTATAATCCCTTCTCTTTTATTAGTGCTATCCATTTCAGCAAGAGGCCTAGACCCCCTGTTTGTGGCCCCTATCTGCAGCTGTCAGACAGCAGACAAATATATATGAAGAGCAGCCAAGGAGGTACCTTAGAGCTTGTTGAGGATAACTTTGCATATCCCGAAATGTTTCTTCTGCTTCAGACTGGGAGTCACTCAGAATCATTAGCCCTTGTTGTGAGCTTGAGTAAGACGATACCTGCTTTGAAGACTGTGATAGTTATATTAGGTTCAAAATACGAATGGACAGAGAGAAGACTCCAAACCTACCTGGAAAAGTAATTCTGTAATTCTTCCATACTTGCCAACAGGGAAATGCAAGATGTTAAAACATCTGATAAATTTCTCTAGGCACAACCAATTAACTTCTGAATTTACTCCAAACTAACTGTAAAAGTTTTCTCTCTAAACACTCCTGGGGAGGAAAATTTTGAAGGTTACTGTCACTGGAATCTGTGTATTGTTTGTACTATAAAGTGAACAGTAAAGGTGATCCAGAATCCTCGCCTAGTATCCTAGAATGAGCAAGTAACATATTACACTCAGGATATTTGGTTGAAATTCACACTGCAAGCCATTAGTATTAAACTTCAGAATAGTCTAAGAAGAGTTCCTTTCCTGGTCGACCCAGGGATCTCTTGTACTTCCTATTCCAAAGGCAAGGAGGAGAAAACAGCATATTACTGTCTACTGAAACCTCCAGAAAGTCAGTGCACGGTGCTAATGCACTGACAGGACACTGGGACATGACACAGTAAGTATAAGCATCTGCACAATCAAACAGCCTCCATGGATATTTAAGCTTATAATTTATTTGGCAGAGAAGAAATGAAAAGCTGCAAAATGAAATATAGTTATTTTCTTAAAATAGGCAACTGAAACAGGAATTAATTGGTGACTGGGTCAAAGGAGAGTATCCTTCAATTGCTTGGATTCCTGCAAAGTGAAGTGAATAGTGTGCTCGTAATGACTGTTATATAGACAATGCAAAAATCCTGAAACTGTAGGAGAAATCTGCTGCTCTAACAATTCACTATATTCTTCATACAACAGTGAGCAGAAATAAAAATGTTCACAGCTGCCCTTTCTTCCTATCTAGGTCTAGGCCACATGAGTGACACTCATGAAGTATAAAAGGGAATCTTCTCTTGTTCTCTAATCTTTTAAGGAGCTAGTAGTGGTATTTATTAACATAGTAAGAATAATTTTCCTTAATAAAGGTACTGAACAAACAGAAAAGTCTGTCATTTTCCAGCTAGTTATTTTCTCATAATGACACAAATGTTTAACTTGACATATAGGGCCATTATTGTGGAGAGAGGGAAGAACAGTATGGTTATTGTATCTGAATAATTATCTACCACAATGATCTACTCGGAATCATTAGCCCTTGTTGTGAGCTTAGTTAAAGCTAAAACAAAATTGACATAAAAGCGAAGGAGTGCAAACTGAATTTAAGCAAGCAGTGATGGTTTTTCACTGATACAAGTTAAGCAGATTTTGTGAAGTAAACATGCAAAATAGCCTGTCAAGCTTCCAGTAAATGATTTTCAACCCAGTTAAATCAACACGTGATTCCTCCCAAATCCTAAGTTTCTATGTTTCTTGAAACATGTTTCAACACATCGCTAGCAGGCTACCGTGAACATCCTCCTGCTTCACTCAACCATGACTACAGAGAAAGAAATCCCAGGAGGTTGTGAGTTTAAAACTTATGCTTAACTAAGAACATGCTGAAAGGTACTTTCAGCTTATCAGGATTTCTTTTGTTTAATCTGTTATGGATGTAACTGCTATACTGGCTTAGAGGAAGGAATCTGCTCTCTCTGCCTTCAACATTTTAGGGACAAACAAAATAGAACATCATTGCACATGAGTCAGCACCGTGCCCTGGCAGCCAGAAGGGCCAGCTGTATCCTGAGGTGCAGGATGCAGCATCAAGCAGAAAGACAAATTACAGAAATTTTATTTCATAAGGAGTACATTGCAGGAAAAAAAAAAATCCCCAAATATTCTGACATTGCAATTAGGGATTAAAGTGTGACACACTGTTCAAGATTTGCCAACAATCACAAAGTCCAAAATAGCTACCCTTTACTTTTTTCTAATCATGCATCCTGCAATGGAAAATGATACAAAGATAGTAAGTATCCTAAAGGCACACATTTCCAGCAGATATTAGTATACTCCTTCACTTTTATGGGGTTTTTTGTGAATTACTCAAGAAAGTAGATGTTTTCATCATATTTCTTGCTTTGGTATGTAAAGAATAGGCTGACAGAAGACATTTGAAAGAATAAACCACAAAAAGCTGAATTTTTCATCTCTGAAAATCTTACTGTGAGGCAGATTTTCTTCAAAAGTAAGCATACCCATTACATATGATTCACTTTCTGGCCATTCTACCCATTGTCCCTATCCCAAATCATCCAGAAGATATTAAATGTTTAATTCTAATCTGTGGGGGCAGCTATTTGTTGTCTCACTCTAAGTGGTAGATGTTGTCAAAGGGTACATTTCCTCTGAATTAAGGAGATCTGACTGCTGTCACATGTCTGAATTCCATACCTTTCCTTCACAGCCTGATGACTGACAAACCATACCCATCTCAAATGACAATGCTGGCAAGCAGGCAGGTAAAGAAACTGGAATTCAAACCTGTATTAGCCTTACTGAGATTTGCCCAGTTCAACAGTTACAAAGATTTCTCTAACCTGGAGAAGCTGCATTGCCTACTGGGATAGTACTGAATGCGAGTACCCACACCAATGAGACGAGACAGACATCCCATAGTCACGTACAACAGCGCCGTCCAGTGGCTCCAAGGGCGCAGGGAAAGCACTGGCTGGCACAAAGTTAACACAGCCCATGCAGAACTGGAGCTGGACAAAACAGCCATGCAGCCCTGACCTGCGGGAGCAGGACATACGGATGCTGGAAGCACACAGCACTGCTGGAGCAACGCATGCAGAAGTGAAGAGCAGTGTATCAGATTTTCAACTTGCCTGCAAAACCTCTTGTGAAGAGCAGATTTAGCAAATAACCAGAGCTTCTTGTACATTAAGGACAATATAGAAATTGGTGGGTTTTTTTCACAGTAATACAGGATCGACAAAGAACTTTGGAAAAATTGAGAGTTAACCATTTCAAATTGCAAATTAATCCTCAGGACCCAATCTTTACTATAACTTATAATGAGAAACTCCTGGAAATACAGAATGGATATGTCCATTACTGCACAATAAACTAGATCTGGTAATCAAAATCTCTCCCTACAGTCAGATTAACAGTTTATGAAACTTATGATTTTAGAAGAAGTTAAAGAAGCAAACTCATTCAGCAAAAACTCACAACTCAGTATTAACGAAACGTTGTTTTGCAAGTAGCTGTTTACTTGTTGAGCTGCTGCCATAATTAATTCCTACAAATCATTAAGAAAAAGTACTTGGACCAACCAGAATAAGACAAACTCCCATAATTCTACTGATTTATAATTTATATTCTCATGAGGTCCTGTAAACACAGTGATTTCATAACATTCACATGCAATATGTGGTTCCATATTTATACGTAAGAAAAATACCAATCTAATTCTGTTAATTTTAACTTCAGGCCACTGCACTTGAACCTCCGAGTTATGCTTCAATATACACTGATGATGAAACACTTTCTACTTACATCTACATTCAGTCCATGCAAAGAACAGCACTAAGCAGCAAATATTCATGGTGCAAAAGTTGACCTTTTTTACTGGGACCTCTATGAGAACTGCTGGCACAATTAACTTGTGGTTTTTTCAATACTTAAAGGAGGCTTCTAAGGAAGATGTGAACAAACTTTTTAGCAAGGCCTGTTGCAGTAGGACAAGGGGTGATGGTTTTAAACTGAAAGTGGGTAGATTCAAACTAGATATAAGGAAGAAGATTTTTTACAATGAGGGCGTTGAAACACAGGAACAGGTTGCCCAGAGGTGGAAAATGCCCCATCCCTGAACACATTCAAGGTCAGGTTGGATGGGGCTCAGAAGATGTCCCTGCTCATTGCAGAGGAAGCTAGACTAGATGACCTTTAAAAGTCCCTTCCAACTCAAATTATTCTATTATTCCCTTTCATATTTCATAAAGTTTTATTGAGTTTTTCTTTACAGATGAGATTGACGTTCCTATGCAAACATGTGCCATTGGTACTATGTATTTAAAGAAATGTAGTATGTTAACTTTAAAGTCTTTTAGCTTTACAGTATAAAACCTGGTCATTACAGAAGATTAAAAGCATGAGTGTTTCACATTAATTCATAAATTAAATATTTTTTACTGTCCATCTCCAGCTATTTACTCCTCTATACAGAAAAACAACCCTAAGTATATCATAGTTATCTATGTAGTCAAAACAGGAAGCAACCTTCACCAAGTTTAACATAAGGCCAGTCGTATTGGATTCTCTATGTTGGCTTTCAAGGTCTCCAGAAACTTTGAAGCCAGTTCATCATCCACCACTCGACCATCACTCGAAAGAGTCACTGTCATGAGTTGATGCTGTTCAAGTTTCTCATTCCCTTCTTCATCTTCCACAATCTTGAGCTCTGGTCTTGCTCGGCCCACAGCAAGGATGCAGGCCTGAGGAGGGTTTATGACTGCTGTGAAATCACTGATGCCAAACATGCCCAGATTGGAGATACTGAAGGAAAGAGAAAAGAGTTTCAGTACCATCAGAAATTACACATTCCCTAGAAGAAATAATACATATTCAATAACTACTATGATGTAAATACCCTCCAAGGCAAAATCCATTAACTTAAAAAGAGATCTGGACTGTTTTCAGTTGAACACATTTAGACTCTCAAAGGTTTGGAATTTTTGCAATTACAAATAATGCACCTTTTTTAAAGGCCCATTTCTTTACAGCAATACATTCTTGCACACCAAAGGCAGAAAGTAGGCCAGCAAACCAATGTCTTTAAATATATTTTACCTGTCCCTGTTCCAAGCCAAATGTCTTTTAGACTGAACCTCAGAACTGCAGAAAAATGATTAAACAATACAGAATCATAGAATAATTTGTGTTGGAAGGCACGTTTAAAGATCATCTAGTCCAGCTTCCCCTGCAATGAGCAAGGTCATCTTCAACTAGATCAGGTTGCTCAGAGCCCAGTCCAACCTGACCTTGAATGTTTCTGGGATGGGGCATTCACCGCCTCTTTGGGCAACCCGCATTGATGGAAATTAGTGAAAAGCTGTGTCCCTTGGAGGTTTATTTGGGACCAGTGCTGTTTCATGTCTTCATCAGTGACACAAAGGCATCAAGTACACCCTCAACAAATCTGCAGGTGACACCAAGCTAAGTGGCGCAGCTGACAAAACTGAGGGATGGGATGCCATCGTGAGGGACCTGAGAATTGCGTTCACAAGGTTCAACAAGGCCAAGTGAAAATGCTATACCTGGGCCAGAGCAACCCCTGATATCAACACAGTCTGGGGGCTGAACTGATCAAAAGTAGCCCTGCTGAGATGGACTTGGGGGTGCTGGTGGATGAAAAGCTGGTCCTGAGGCAGCAGTGCACACTTGTGGCTCAGGAAGCAAACCATATCCTGGGCTGCATCAAAAGCAGCGTGGCCAGCAGGCCTAAGGAAGTGATTCTGCCCCTCTACTCTGCTCTAGTGAGACCCCACCTGGAGTGCTGCATCCAGCTCTGGAATCACAGAACCATTAAGGCTGGAAAAGACCTTTAAGATCATCAAGTCCAACCATCACACAGCACCACGACTATGCTCTCCACTAAACCATGTCCTTAAATGCCATATCCACGTGCTTTTCGAACATTTCAGGGATGGTGACTCAACCAACTTCCCCAGGCAGCCTGTCCCAATGCATGACAATCCACTTCATGAAGAATTTTTTTCTAATATCCAATCTAAATGTAACTTGAGGCCATTTCCTCTCCTCCTGTTACTTATTACTTGGGAGAAGAGATCAACCCTCACCTGGCTACAGCCTCCTTTCAGGCAGTTGTAGGGAGCGATAAAGTCTCCCCTGAGCCTCCTTTTCTCCAGGCTAAACACCCCCAGCTCCCTCAGCTGCTTCTTACAAGACTTGTGCTCCAGACCCTTCCCCAGCTCCACTGCCCTTCTCTGGATACACTCCAGCACCTCAATGTTCTTCTTGTAGTGAGGGGCCCAGAACTGAACACAGGACTCAAGATGCAGCCTCGCCAGTGCCAGTGCAGATGAAATGAACCTGTATCAAGGTAATTGTTTCTTCCAATACAAGACACGCAGTGTCTTGTATCAGTCTAGGTTTAGCCCTCAGAATAATCCTATGGAGTTTCAACCTAAATGGAGCAAGATTTTAAAAGTAATGCATTAAAACAGTGATATAGCTAAGGATAAAACAGTTCCAAACCTATGCTGAATGTAGTAAATGCTGCTAGAGAGTTTTACCTAAAAGATCCTCCCTGGTACTCTTCCGGTAACAGTTTTCCATCTCTAGCCTTCTTTGCTAGAGCCTAAGGAAAATGAAAGAAGAAAAAGTAGCAGAGAAAAGAAAGAAATTAGTGTGTAATAGACTAATTATTTTTAATTCAGTAAGACCTTTTAAGTCCCATACAGACATTAAAGTCATCTGCTTTTGGATTTAGTGAAGCACCTCGGCAACACGGTTGTATCTGCAATGATTTGGCAAAGAGACTAGGACACAAAACTTTATTTTCCCAACAATGCTGGCTGTTCAATAAAAGCTGTTCTCTCACATTACAAATATTGTTCCAGTTTTTACAATGGAACCACCATTCTCCCTGGTATTTTTAGATTATCTAGCAAAATAGTGATGAGGCAAATATCCAGTATTCTTCTTAACATATTTGTTTGAAAAAACTCATATGTACCATTTTAGAACTTTCTACCAGATTGAATGAATACATTTCTTCCAGCTGAACATTCAATTACCTTTTGAAGGGTGCCTTGAAGGCTACCCTTTCTGTGATCTCCATTTCATTTGTGAGACTTTTCTTCAAAATTCAACAGAAGACGTTCAAATACAGCTCAAGAGGTTCATACCATGTTCCAAGGTAAGATCACAGAGTCTCATAAAACTTTAAAATTTACAATAAGGGTGTCAAAGTTACAAGGATACACCGAGCTTTATTTTAGGCCTTTATTCCTCCCTGAATAATTAGTGAACCAGAAGACAATAGCCATGGGAACAGCATTTACACAACAGGGTCAATATAAGCGTAATGCATTTGTGCAATTGCATTATTTGAATGATGAAAATATGGTGCTAGGATGCACATGACCTGGAAAGAAGTTAAAATTAACATGCAGTAGAAGGGGACGTATAAGCAATTACACAAAGAAAGTGGCTTGCAAACTACAGGGAGACTGATAGAGAAGCAGCTGCCATTCCAGTTTGTGCTGCCCCCCCCAGCCGTGAATGTCAGGTATGTATTTATTTCAGTAATTCAGTGAAGTGGAAAAGTAGAATTATGTTGGTGTGGACACCTGCAATCTATGTGACCCAGTGTCTTTTACAGGGAGTAGTGTGACTTATGTTACACACATTCCATTTGAAATGGAAGGGGAATGCTTACTTTATCACGGCCCTATTAAACATCATGGGAACTGCAGGACACTGTGATTTGTGGTATGAGAGGTTTGCAATACTGCACAGTATTACACAAATTGGGGATGATAATGGAAGCACAACATTTAATAACACTTTTCTTCTTGTCATTCTATTACTAATCCCAGAACAATCTCAGCTGACCTTCCTCCTCAGATAGCTGTTAGTGAAAGGAATTGTTTTCACAACACATTCAACATAAAGTAATACAGATTGGAAAAATCATAAACACACATTTATGAATGTATTGTAGAATGACACACCTTTTTTCTGCTACAATTTTGTTGGTTGCTCCCCTCTGTCAACAGTCTTATATGATTTCTTCAGTGTTTCACAAAAGGCAAGAACTTACGAAGTGCAGTGGTGTCTGGTTTGGGGACAGTTTTACGTTCTAGGAACTACTTCCATTGTATTCCTCAGATGCTGTAGGCCTTTGATTCGCACTCATTAAATGACAAAAAAGGCCTGTGTTGGGGATTTCATTGTTCACTGTACTTTTGCCTGCCAAAAAAACCTCCTTTATCTGACAATAACTGCCACAGATCCCTCTGACTGGCACCTGGTCTATGCAAAATACTACTCATTAGTCTGAGGAGTTTAATGTTACATCCTTAATTGAACTGCATATTGAGAAAAATGCAGATAGGAATATGTTCCATAATATAACTGTAAAGAGAGTAAAACAGATCAAGAAAACTTCTGAGAAAGGGAAAAAACATCAAAAAACCAAAATCTGAAGCCCCAAGACTGGAAACACTAAAGAAATTAACATTATCGATCTTTCTCATGAGGATTAAAGAAATACAATTATATTAAATTGCAGAAGTCTGTACAGGTTTATTTTTCAATCAATCTAACCACTATTCAACTAAATAACATGATAACTAAATTACTGTTGATTAAAAACGACGACAGTTGCAAAATTAATAGGAATTTTGAAGAATAAGTAATGCTGAAACTGCTTTAAATACACTGCCTTTGTTACTACTGATGTGTATCTGGGTCACACTACATTTTCTGCTACAGAAAGCAATACAGCTGCTCTATTCCTCAGCCCGCTGCACATTTGAGACCTACCTTTGCAGAGGCAGCAATTTCCTTTATTCCCTTGGCAGCAACATCTTTTATGATTGGTGTAATGAGACCTCGGTCTGTTGCCACGGCAATAGAGATGTCAATGGACTGCAGCCTCCTGCAGGCTTCCCCATCCCATGTTACGTTCACATCCGGCATTTGCTAAAAGACATGCAGACAACAAGAAAAGACAGCTCTTAGAAGAATAACAGTGCAATCACTTATTAAGAAGAAGGAAATTCCTTTAAGACACATAGCTACACATAGGCATTAACCAAGTTAATTAGCTTGCACTGATTTTATTTAAATTTACTTTGTCAAAAAGCATGAATGTATGCACTGGAAACTGAAAATGGCAGGACAGCCAGAAGTGTTTTTGGTGTTGCTAGAAAAAAAAAAATTAACGAAAAACTACAAATTCCTTCACTGATACCACCTCATGGTGGCCCAGCATGTAAAGCTTCAAAGCAGAGCAATTTCTCCCCCAAAATGAATCACAGGATGTTGAATTTAAAAGTGTGGAAATGGACATCCTACTATACCCACATGTTGTTTTCCACTGGTGTCTCAAGCATGACTCTCAACAAAGGAAGGTACAAATAAAATATGCTGCAGGCACACTCATTGTTATTCAGACAAAGTTCTCCTAAAACGCATCAGATTTTTTTTGTGTGTGGGCTCAGTTAAAATTGAGACATTCACTGATAATTTCATTTAGGCTTTTGAGTTTTACCAGATAAAGCTGAAAAAGCTTGGGGAAAAAAATTACCCCACCGTATGAATGAGGTCTTCAGTAACTGCTCATAGATATTTTGAAGGTACTATTTCTAATAAATCCAACATTAATATTTAGTGACCTTAATGAAATGAAGAAGGTATTCCAAAAAATGTATGGGAGGGACACATTATCAAAAGTGACTTTACTATCTAACTCCACTACCTCTACCCATCTAACTGCACTCCTAGAAGAAGTAGTGTGACAGTACCCTCAGCTGCTATTCTTTAACATCAGAATGTATAGTGTCACAAAAAAAAAAAGTATGTAGTTCTCCTCTTTGCAAGCTAAATAAACTTCACGAAGTCCCACAGTTTACACAGTTGTAAGGTGCCCTCAAGTGGGTGCTGTGCAAATATGACTCTTCCTATAAAGCCATTCAAAAGAGATGTAGAGACAGAGTTTGTCACTTCAACAATGAAGAACTTATTTTTAAAGGTGCTCAAGTGGGTGCTGTGCAAATATGACTCTTCCTATAAAGCCATTCAAAAGAGATGTAGAGACAGAGTTTGTCACTTCAACAATGAAGAACTTATTTTTAAAGGATGGCTGCTATAGGAGCTGTTGTTATTAAGCCCAAACACCTGAGGATACCAGCCTGGAAATTTTAGTTTCTTCCTCCATCCTTCTCCCTCTTTGCTCCAGAAACACAGAATTGCTCTATGGGGTATCATCTGGTGAGCCCCCGGCACAGTCACAAAATTCCGGCTGTCAAATGGCAAGACCAAGCTGAAACACAGAACTCAAAATTGGACTTGTGATCCTAAAAGTTGTGAAGGAGAAACTCAGCATGCAAAAGAACTGACACAAGCAGTATCTTGAGGTGTTTGCCAAACAATCACAAACTGTCAAAACAGCTGCAGTCAGCTTGCTGAAGTTAGAAGAACGTATTTTTCACTGTTCAGAATGAAAATCCTAACAAAACATGCTTTGAAGAATGCTCAGAAGAGTCAATAAAACTGCCTTGAATTTAAACTTGTAAATGTATTCACACCACCCAATTTCGGGGGGGAGGTGCAGGTGGAAGTGTTTTTCTTTTTTTAAACTAGTAGTCCACATCTTTTCCCAAAACACTGACAGAAGGTAGCCAAGATGTGAGCTTGATCGTGAACTTGTTTTCTGACATAGAGTTAAATCTGTTGGGGTTTTTTAAACTTTTTAATAGTTACTTCCATGTCAACACAATATTAATATCCCCCCAAAAAAAAAAAAAAAATCAAACTAACAACCCCCTTAGAAGACAAACCACAAAACCTCTTGCTCTGTCTCCTGTTCCTTTCACCTGCTCTCTGGTGCAAAGATCTGTTATCCCACACTCACAGGAGTTCACAGTAAATTTTGGATGTCACCATTTCCTCACGCAACGTTTCATTAGGCCACTAAAAGAAGCTTCTTGCTATGTACACATCTAACAAAAGCACAGCACACATATTTAGCTCCTCCTTTTGTTTCTGGTGTTGAGTAACTTTTCTCCTGTCTAAATAAGGCCCCGAATTTCTCTCAGGCACTTGCTTGAGGGAAGGACAGGAACTGTCTAAAACCCTGCCTATTTTCTGTCCAAATTGAAATCATACACAAATTTCTAGCTGTATAATTTTAAGAGCTATAGATTAGTTAAGTCCATTCCAGTTCAGTGTACTCTCTTAATTCCATACATCCATGGGAATACAAACAGTCCCCCAAATTAAACATAACTTCTTCCCTCAACTTTTAAATAGTTAAAATAATCCTCACAAATGAGAAAAACAGCTCTCACACCCTTTCCAATGTTTTTCTATTGTTGTAAGGTAATCCAGACAGTGTGGATCCTTGTTCTGCTGTATCTTGACTGTTTGTAGCTTTCAGGAATGGCTGCTCAAATGATGTAATATCAGGGAAGTTTAGCTTTTCTAGGCATTTGCCATAGAGCTAGAAGGTGTCATCACTGTGCATTCAAGAAGGTGCAGGCAACAAATTCATGGCAATACCAAATGGCTTCAAAATCTGCATTCCTTCTTTATAAACGCATTAGTACTTTGCCTCGATTACAAGGGCAAACTTCATAGTATAGTTTAAGGATCAAGTGTGTCCCCCCCCTTAGTTATCTGTCCACATTCCAGCTATTGATGCCTTAAGGATTAGCTTTTAGATTTTCTAACCCTGCACTGCACTAAGGTGTAATTCTGAACTCCATATTATGTGCTTCACATTCTTGTTAGACAAAACATTCCTCTTAGGCCTGGAAAACAAGGTCACTATCCTAGGCCTAAGTATAAACAAAAGTGAATTGGGAGGGGGTGAATGGGGGAATATTACCTCATTACCTGAAACTGTAATTGGACAACTAACTTCTGATAAGAAAATGTACCAAACCTATATCTGGGGGGAAAACTCGTGATCAGGGGTCCATCTTGGTCTAGCCTAGCATCGGCAAGGCTCTGTACCAGAGGTGTACCACCCGAAGGCCTTCAATAAATTCATACCTTTATTCACTAACTTTGTTCAGTCTCTGTTTCAGGTACTCCCAATTTTAGGCATCACTATTAGTGAGCACTAGAAGACTATTTCTTCCTGAATCCAACTGGTCTTCAAGCTGGTCAGAGCTCCCATCTATGGCTTATTTTAAAATTAAGTGCAACCTTAATTTAAACCAAAATCCCTCCAAAAACTTTCCACATCTAAATGAAATCAGAGTTCTTTCTTTTCGTAAGTTTGGAAATAAGAATAATTTTACATTATGTTTTCTAAGTGATTATATTTGAGACAACCTGGGCTAAGACGAAATTGTTCCAAAGCATAGGAGTTCTCCTAAAGAAGGATCTCAATTTTTTGAAACCAAAATGTTAAAGTGGCACTAGGAGCACTTTCCAAGCAGAGCATGGACACAAATTGGAAGGCAATGTACTCAGTTCTACACAGACAACACACAAATAGCTTATGGTTACTGTAACACCTCTGTAGTTTGGCATGGAATAAGTAGATACTAATGAAATTTATATTTTAACTTCAGAATGTATAGCAATTGTTTAACTTTTACATTGACAAAGGGAACAATGACAATTCTTAGCAATGAGTAAAGACTGGTTGCCTGAAGAATTTTTACTTCAAAGCAGATTTCACCGAACATGCCATCAAAATACATCTGAGGTAGTAACAAGACTGGTAGAAGACTTAGTTATAAACAAATATTTATCTATGAGAAATAAGATGCAACAAATAGAAGACTTATCTTGACAACTGCTTTAATCTGCTGACAAAGCAACTACTGTTCTCTGCAGATGTTAAAAGTAGTAAGTGGATCCTTACTAAGAAGTTCTCATTTTTACAGTTCACAACATACAAAGTGCAGAGAATTTTACCTGGAGACCAAAAAAAACCTGACAATAAGCAACACAGAATTACCAGTTTTACTATGATCACGTTCATATCTCCACATTGGCTCACAAAATACTTTTCTTGTCTCTTTGGCAGTTTTAATATTAAAATATATTTTTAAAGTCAATTATTTGCTTACCTTCAGTGTAACTGCAGTTGCCTTGATAATAAAATCATTTACAGATACTTTAATGTCATCTGCAAAAAGAAAAGGAAAAATTTAAAAAAAGGACACCAGTCATTGTTCATAAGATTTGTTTATCAGCATTTGTGTGATGACAAGATGCCAGTGATTCAGCAGATTTACTTCTTTGAAGCATTGCCAGAAAGCCACTCATCTTCAAACTACAATAATAAAATCAAGAAAACTTTTCTCCCCCTTGGGAAAAAAGGAGTTATCATCAAGAAAAATCTCATGCTAAGACATTCAGGAGAGTTTCAGGAGTCTGAAAGTAATAACTAAAATCAGGAGCGGCAGGAGAATCAAGGACAATAGATACAATGCAGATTATGCTACAGTTGCTACAAGATTACCCTGAAATGCATGATATTTACACAATATTAAATGCACCATTCTCACAATTAAAAATGCTATATTACTCTTCTACCATCATCACTGCTGTCACCTAAACAGACCAAGCAGCAAAACTGCTTAATTTTTAAATCTGGTTTATGGCATGTAACACACGTATCTTTAGAAATATTTTTGCAAGGGAAAATTATTTATAGATAATTATATTAAGTGAAACATTCTTAAGTCATTACAAATTTGGAGGAATGAACCAAGTATACACTTACCACAAAAGTCGCCTGCAACATTTACCATGATTAGAAATCTATGTATAAGAAGAGAGACAGCATTCCAACATAACATAATGGAATTTGCAATTACTGTGCTGCACTGACAGAATTTCACATCAAACAAACCTGTATCTTGGTCATCAAATATACTCTGGTTTTGATTTACATGCTACATTCCTAACCCTTGGCAAAAATGTCACTGTCCACTAGGAGAACAGCAATACAGTTAAGCGATCTATGTCTGATAATATTTTACCCTGAATCATCGAAGTTTATAGCAGTAGAAAGCACTGTAATTTCCATTAGAGAAAATATAAAAATCTACAGCATAAAGTAATGGCATCAGAGGGAATGAAGATACTAGAGAGGCAAAGCCAAGCAGTGCACGTTTTCAACAGTTTAATCCAGCTTTTCTGTGAAGAAAAATGAACTAAAAAAAAATCTGTAACCTCTGCAAGTAATTTAGGAGATAAGTAAAGATCTGTCATGGTTTAATATCAGGTGGCAACTAAGCACCATGCAGCTGCTCATTCGCTTTCCCCCTGTGGAATGGGGTAGAAAATTTGAAGAGTGAAACTGAGAGCTTTCCTTAAGAGTTTCCATGGGTTTTGGTTTAGTATCTTCAAGAACTATGAAATTAGAGCCACCTGCTGTAGACAACATTAAATTCAGTATATTGACCAAATATTTCTAAATATAATTAGAATTATTTAAATTCAGAAGATTATGATGCAAAGTAAAAAAACTTTGATTCAGGATTTTTACCCAACTAAGTAGAAGTCCTAAAACAAAAAGACACTAAGCAAAAAACACTTCTGTGATATTTGCATGAAAATTAAGTACCTGCGTGAAGAGTGATCTATTCAAAAATCCTCTTTTTTACTTTTTTTAAATGTATGTCATATATACTTTACCGAACTTCTGTTGGGAAAGAAGACTCTAGTCTGCAAAGCAAATTGTCAAAGCATCCTATTGCACAGTATACTCGGTTGATTTTAGCAAAAACAAAAGCAGTTTTAGCAAAAACAAAGCAACCTTTGATTATGACCCTAAGCTTCAAGAACTTTTTCTAAGTCATTTTGGTTAAGAGGAGTTGAGATGAAAAGGGGAAATTTAATATCTTGATCTTATACATAAACATTTCTGTATAAATTAGATACAGTGGATATATGAAAATTGGGATTTACACACCCCTATATCTTGACATTTATAATTTTTAATCTAATTCTCAATGTGTATTTTATAACCATCCAGTTTTCGGTGGGACAGATTTTCATTCTAACAGTTTAACATAAGCTTGAAGCATGTATATTAACATCAGTGAAAAAGATAACACTGCTTCCTTCACACTAATA
Organism: Ptilonorhynchus violaceus; assembly: GCA_013397565.1. NCBI lineage: Eukaryota > Metazoa > Chordata > Aves > Passeriformes > Ptilonorhynchidae > Ptilonorhynchus > Ptilonorhynchus violaceus. The sequence goes on from VZRJ01005005.1 coordinate 558,956, forward strand.
CCATTATTTTGCCTTTACAGGAGAGGAATTTACAAAGCATTGGCTGGTATGTACCAAAAACTCCCTTTCTTTCCTCAGCATGGATAAAGCCATTCTCATCCAGAATTTGAGAGGCTGCATTAGCTTTCTCTTGCCAGTTAGGTCCACAAAGAGGCCAGCAAAACTAAATTTTAACACTAGAAGGACAGAGCACAAGCGTATTTTAATTTGAATTCCCCTCTTATCTTTCCCATGAATAAACTGAGACTTTTACCATTAGAAAGTAAATATTGCTGCATCTGGATGGAAGGAAACAAAAACCTACTGGACAATGGGTAGCCCTCTGTTACACTGCTGTTGCCTACAGAAGGCTGTGTTAGTTGGTAAAGTAACACCTCTCTCCTCCTGTATCTTGACAAATTGTCCAATAATCTCTGGGAACTGTGCCTTGAGTCCAACATAGAGAGTACTGAAAAAAACTATCTGAATGCATAGTGGTCTGCCTATACAAAATCTGCACATCCTGGAGAAGTTTATGTCAACAAGACAAATTACACATTAGTACCACATGTTATAGTGAATCAGTTAAACTACTAACCTTTAGCCAATTCTTGTCTTAATTTCAAAACAGCGTCAATGGCACAGTCAGCAGCAGCATATGCATGAGGTATGGTAGTTTTAGACTCTGTTAATCTCTTAGCAATAACTCTTCGGATGTTGCTAGCTGGGATTTCTGTGAATGTGCCCTGAAAGAAATCACATCCTGCATATTAAATATCAAGAGAGCAAACATACTTGTCTTCTGTTGAAACACTACTCCAGAATTTATGTATTATCATCAGTGACTCCTGCCCACTTCAGTGATCCCCTAGGTATCCAAAAGTGATACATTCCAACTACTGAAATCAATATGATTAAGACTATTGAGTGTTGTAATCTATACCTCTTAAGACAATAAATTGTAATATGTATATTCTGGTGCAATCAGAGAAATGTTTTATTCTAGAATGGATCTAAGTTTGAGCTTTCCTGTTCTTTGTACAGTGTAAAAAAAAAAAACAAGCAGCATTTTCTGATTATATGAATTGCACCCATGTTGTAAACATCAGCCTACAAAGATAGCACAAATTTAGTTCTAGAGCCAGGAATATTTTTCATAAAAGGTTTTAAATTTTTCAATACTACTATTGTATATTTCAGCAAGGTAATTTCTGGTATTTCTAACATTTCGATGTAAAATAGAAAGTTATTTAGGCTCTAGAGTTTGCAAAATTACTCTTCAAGGCAACCACTAAGAAACCTTTTCCTTCCTCACTTCTTGACAGCTCATTAATGGACATATACATTTTGCAGGAAAGCCAACAAATCAAGTACAGTAAAAATAAATCATGATTCTAGTTCTAGTTGCAAGGCCTGCAATATAAATTTTTTCATGGCTTCAATTTGCAAGCTACACAAAGTAGTACACAGACCATGATTTCGCACATTTCACAGTTTGAATTACATTGCCTTAGAATCACTGAAACACACCAGAAACTGCCCATGACTGGGCTTGACATTTGGGTGACCTTAGTTTCCTTCCTCTCTCCAGTTCTAGAAATCTCAGACCTACTTAAGCAGCTATCGCACTATTCAGCTGTAGTAATGCTGAAATCTTAGCAGAAGTGTTACCAGTGCAGCAGGTTGTCCTGGTGTGGAAACTGGTGGAATTGCTGGTCTTGGATAAGAAGTCACAGCTGTTGCTTGTGAAGGAGAAGGCACTGCAGCAGGAGCTGGAGAAACCACAGGTTTCAATTCACTGGGTTTACCCTTCTCTTGCAGAAGTTTGAGAGCATCCCTGGTGATTAAACACAGTGAAATACTGATAACAAAGAAATGATTTAACAATTCCCTAAGTATTACTACTCCATCGCTTATTTTAATTAATAAGCCACTTCTGTACATTTAAATTTCTGTTGTCAAACCAAATATTAAGAAGGTGATTATTATTAAATTATATTAATTTTGTGTTGCCTTTGTGGTATCTTTTTAGTAAATTCTCAATTTCTGTGAATAAAGGGAATATGCAGTATATGAAACAGTTATATGCAGTAACAGAAAACATTTGTGTTAGAGTAGCATAACAATCATCATCACTCATCGTGAGCGCACAAACTGATTTGTGAATTGCACTAACAAGTCTTCTACATAAGAGTACACTTACTCAGGCTAAAAAGTCTCAGGTAAAAGCTGTTTCATCTGTTATATTTGTAATAATCTGAACTTAATGTAACTACTTAGTGCTAATTGGAATTTGAGTATTGAATATTTACCACTCATTTCTCGGTACCTCTCTGACATAAATATGCACAGTCAGGCACAGATGTTATACAGGTCCATACTTCATAACACCACACTAGAGAAACAAAGCCAAAGCATTCTCCCAGGATTTTACACTGGTATAGCTACCAACACAAAATTTCCCTGTTGTGGGCAACAGTATGACAGACATGACTCCCATGTCTAAGCCATGACTCCCATGTCTAAGCCATGACTCCCATGTCTAAGCCATGACACTACGTCTGCTCTAAGTGCACTGCATTCACAAAGCCACAAGCTGAAGATTACCACCCGTGAGGCTAAACAGAGAAGACTGCATTTACACCACCACCACCAACTGCAAGGGAAGTAAGTTGTAGAACTCTTCTCTTCATGCTCCAGATCTGCTAACAAAAGCCTATATCATATACCCTAGATAAATCTCTATATCACTTCATGAAGACACAGCATGGACACAAAGTTTTATTCCATAAACTGGTAGAGGAAATTAAAAATAAATTAAAAATCAGACTCCTTACAACCCTACCACGGTTTTGAAACACAAGCCATAAATACTAAACTAAGCTATCTAATTTCAGTAGATTACTGTTTGAGAGTCTATTCTTGAGTGAGAACCAAGAGTTTGTTATTAAATTTTTATAGAAAGAACAATCTCGGAACATTATGCATTCTCAGTTCTTCCCAAAAAGTACCACTCCAGCACCAAGAACTGAAAATTGAAAAGCTCAGTATGTTCTATATAATGACTTTTACTGATTGCTGACTTGCTTCAATTTATCCTTACCTTCAACACATACTTCAGCAAACGATAATGAAAATAAAAAAGTGAACGAGCTCAAAATATAATTTGTCAAAATTAAAAGTTGTTACTTTTTTTCCCAAACTAACGTGCTAGCCAAACATTGTTTTAAAATTAAGTGTTCAGTATTTAATACAACTACTACATCAGGGAAAAAATTCAATTTGGTAGAATGAAAATCATTCTTTACCATGACAATTTGAGACACAAAAAGTAACTGCATGACACAATACAGCTTCTAATATGTTAACTAAAAAAGTTACCAAAAATTAGTTAAGGGTTTTAACTTGGTAGTCATGAGACCATATGATTTTGGTGGGTTTTAGTGTGTTAACTGAAAAATGCATTGCCAAAATTGAGCTTATTTTTGGATTAAAAGATTCACTCAAGACCTTTTGAAACTCATTTCTATTGTACAAAAATACAAATGTACACATATGTAAAAATCAAAATTCACATATCTTTGTTGTATATACATATGAATAGAGTTTTCCCCCAACCATTTCCGTATGATTTAACTGATTAAGAAAAACAGGTACAGCAATGTTAAGACTCATGGTTGCAAGACCGCAAGCCTGAATATAAGTAGAGCTGGAAGAGGCTTCAAAGCAAATAAAATTAAACAGGTTTAAGTAAAAGTCAGGTAAATAGATATTTTATTAGAACTGGAAAAGTAAGGGTTGGTCACATCTTTCCAACAACTCTATACACTTCTATCAACACAGGACAGTAACAGAGAAAGATAAGAAAGGTAACAAATGTGAAAGAGCAGTCTGCTCCCCAGAAAAGATATGAGAGCTTGGTAAACATTTAATAAATAAAAATATGCCTTACCAAACTGTTATTATTAAAAATATGCAGATTCTGGCAACTCTGTTACACTTCAGTTTACCACTACTACAAAAGTGTGTAGTCTTTTCATTTCACGTTAGCCATGGTGAAAACAAACCGAGTATTTTATGTTCAAAATATACTTTGTCTGATATGGACAAGTTAGGTTATACAGACACCTCAGAATCCCTAAGGAGGTGCAACAAGAGATGCAGGGATTGACACAAACTTTTTCCGGTGGCAGTTACTGTTACTAAATTGTACCCAACCCCTTTCACGTGTTTACATCTGTTTACTCAATTCATAGAAGATTTCCTGGAAGAAGGAAAACAGTGACCAGAGAATGAGATCAGAACTTCAAAGCACATCAGAAACTTCCAGGTATCAGACTTACTGCACTACCAACATTATAGAAGGAACTCATTCCTCCATCATGGCAGCTGACAAATTGCACACAGCAGAGATCCCGCTGTCAGTCTGTTCTCAAAACATGCACATGAACTTCATCTCCAGCAAAACAGCACTACATGTGCATGCTATGCTTTCTTTGCAAGCTGAAAATGCCTGAGCAGCTCAGAGATCCCAAGCCACACTAGCTTAACAACATTTGGGAGGAACACGGCCCCAGCAAACACGGTTCTCAGTAACCAGCCTCCCCACCTTTTCATGGCTGCATTTATAAATCCCTAGATCACTGTTAAATAGAATGGGAAATGGCAGTAGCAACTGAAACAATTTATTTTAATACAGCTCTCCCGAACACAGTGTCTGAACTGAGGAGTAGAAACATGGTACGATCTTTGACAAAATTTGAGAGTTACTTTGTACTGGCACACCAATTTTCTAGTATATTTTTGAAGAAAGCTGAGGATATTGCTTAGAAATAATGATAATTTAAAAAGCTGCCACTCCTTAAAAAAAACCCCAAAACAACCCCCACAACAAAACAGGCAGGAAGAAGACAGTAATTCAAGCTTGAACAGACACTTAAGAGAAATATAAATAAATAAAAGTAAATAGATAAAGTACTGGCCTACTAAGGGATTAGATTACGATAGAGAATGCTAGTAGAGTGGAAGTTCCTATTGCTGTTACAAGTTTTACAGTGAACTGAATTTAAAGACACAAAGTTGGGGAGAAGAACGGTGCTTGCTTACATAACTCACTATCTTTCTTTGTTTCTCATATTCTGGTGAGTGCAGCAAAGGAAATATTTATTAATATTTGTAGCAGCTCTCTATAAAAATCCGCACACATTTCATTTCAAACTGAATATAATTGCAGTCTGTAGGCATCTGAAAGAATAACCCCATTTCAAAAGAATGATTAGAAAAGCCCAGACATTCTCTATCTTAAAATGACATTTCCAAGTCAAATCTTTTCTATAAAAAAGGCAGTTTTAAAAAGAAATTATTTGCTAGATAATTCTCATAACTACAGAAAAATCTTTGCTACATCTCCATGACAACTAGGAAATGTTAATCCGTTAGCTCAAAGTCCTAGAGGGTTTCCACCTGCCATAGCCTCGTTACACACCATAAATTACCATTACACTTACATAATTAAGAAAGAACACTCTCTGATGATTTGCTGTTTCATAGGATATTCTATCTATTCAATTCCTTATTTCATCTCAATTCAGCCAAGATCATAAGAAAAAAAAAAGCTTTGAAAAACTGACTGCTTTTCTGAGTTCAGTTCCAAGTTACAATGACCTGGTCCTGGTTGTCTTTGACTGGAACTAAAATAACAGCAGCCAGCAGTCTGTGTAAGTGAATGATGGCTTTTGTAAAAAGGAATCATTTTACTGAGAACAGAAATATTTATTTCTGCCAAAATCCTCACCTCCAATAACATACATGCTGATGTGAAGAGAATGCATCATTTCAAGGATAAATGCACTGCATCTACCATGTTTTTTATATAGAACTTCCTCACTCAAATGCCTGAGTGCCATCATTACATCAGATTACTCAAAAGGTATAATAAACTACTAGAAGTCCGATCATAACAAACCACAGCTTTGTAAACAAACATTCTATAAATCACAATCAGGAAAAAAAGAAAAATGTGAGAGAACCAGAATTCTGGAATTACTTATTATTACACTTCATTGCTCTCTCCAGCCTAATAAAAATGGGAACAAATGAAATCCTGACAGATTTCAGAACTGAAATTCAGTGAAAAAAGCAAAAGATCTGAACTCCCCAATGAAAAGGAGTGAAGAAAACAGGCCACTGCTATTTTATTTTGATTCTGTATGCATCTCGAGGTAGCAAAATTCATGAGATCCACAGTGGTAGCTAACAGTGTTGCTTAGGAGGCAGTAGGCATCATTAGGCTGAGCCGCAGGAAATGTGACAGTAGTTCCATACAGCTGAGACATAAAAAAATATAAGTTTTGGCTTTTTTCTAATTAAAGGCTTCTTAAAATATTTCCTAACCCATTCTCCCTATCTTTTCAACAGGTTTTTCAAATTTAACTAAGACCATTCATAGAAAAAAATGGAACAAAGACATGGTTTTTTAAATAAACAAAATTTCACCTCATGGTGATTGCTGTAGTTTCAAAGGCTGTAGATTTACCAGATTATCTACATACTCTTTAGTGAAGATTCCTCGAGGCCCAGTAGGTGTAACATTGCTCGGATCTAGTCCATGTGTCTCCACAATGTTGCGAGCTGCAGGACTTAAGCGAACCCTAAAGAAATGAGGGGAAAAAGTAAACTATTTAAATCATAAGATTAAATTATTTCATTTCATGTACATCAAGAGAAACTACATTTCTGTCTGGAAACAGAAATGTGATCAAGGCAGAGTACATTGGTACTGAGTACCTAGTGCACCTTAGCATGATTTGCTTTCCGAAATGAGGAATAAAGCTAACATCTGGAGAATATATTTTAGAATTCTTAGATACAAAAGCAGCAACATATTCATAAAAGAATAAATACTTGGTTTTAAATCTTTCCACAAAATCACCAATTCCTTATTTCCTGAAGAAGACTGTATCTGCACTTCATTGAATTTTAAGAACTGTCCATTAAGCCTCTGCCAAAAAATACCATGTCATAAAGGATCATTTGGTTCCAAACACCATGATAAATCTCTACCAGTTGCAGTGAAACAGCACTTCTGATGTTCTTTGGTACTGAAATTCAAGACATCCTTTCAAGGATCCTTTCAGTGGATCATCCTTCTACTACAGGTAATGTCTTGGCAATGACCTCAATTAGTTGTCTTCCACTTGCATGAGAAAAGCCTAAATGCTGACAGCATGTAGAACACAGCAAACCAGACAGAAAAGGTCATGAGGTTGGGGGGGTAGGAGGGGGAGAAGAAAAACAAGAAAAACCTCACAAATGAGAAAATAAAAAACCCTCAATCATCAAAACCAAACAATTTACTTAACACGTGCTACAAAATTAAATTTCCTATCTTTTCTTTAATAGGCTGTAATAATACAGTATTTGTGTTATCGCAATTCACCACCAGTAAGGAGTGATACCTCCAAACAGAATATATCCTGGGACATGAAACAGTGAGTTATGGATTATTGTTACCTGACTAACACTCTGAAGCTGACGCCCCCTCCAAGATGTTTGCAATGCTTAGAGCACCAACAGATCAAAACAAAACTAACAATGAGCACATAAACCTCGTATTTTAAGTTTTTCACAATCCACTGTTATGAAAATTGGACTAATTTTTTTCTAATATCAAAAATGCAAAAGCTTGGAAGAGCTTTGGAGTGTGCCATTTCTTTTTCTCCTAAATAAATAGAAAATAAGTTATAGGCACACTTAGAATCTGATGCATAAGCACTAGTGTCCATCCTATATTAGCACAATTTCTTTCTAATTGTTAGCTTAGAATCCTTCATAAATCAGTTGCATGACAGAATAAAAGCACATTTAACTCTAATATAATTATGTTGTTTGAATTGACTTACTTGGCTTACAAGCAAAGAACTATTTTGGGTGTGCAAGCTTTATTCCCCCACTCATACTGAAACACTCTTAAAGTAACAGCCTATTACCAGATAAAAAGTGACGGAAGATTTTTCTTGGTTCAAGTCTACTGATCACACAAAGAGTTCCATTTCACAAGGAACATAGAAACTTACTGCAATTTTCCAGGTTGATGTGCCAGTTTAGGAGGGGCTGAAACTGAAGGACCTGCAGGAGCTGAAGTAGGTGCAGGTGCTGGTGGAGCCACAGAAGAAGGAACAGCATCATCAGCTGGTATTTCAACTTGCTTCCAGTCCTGTCCTTCCTCTACCAGCAGACCAATTACTGAGCCCAAGAGTACGTTTTTGCTTCCTTCTTCCACCTAAATTCAAGGCAATGAGAACATTAAGTTACATATTGCTCTGTCTACCCCAATATGACTAAAAATAGTAGATGTCAATGTTTCAGGCATATTAATGACAATTCATCAATAAGATATATCCCATTTTCTTGCTACTATTAATAAGATGACTCAAGACTGAAATTAATTATAATTGCTATTATAAAGCAAGGAACATTAACTTATGCCCCCAAATTCCATACACCTGAAGTTAGCATTCAGAAATCAAAGTAACTTTTTATACACACAGCCTTTGCAGCTCAGAACTAGAATAGAGAAAGAAAAATTGTAACAATTTTGCTTAACTTTTCATCTCCTGGATTTTTGAGTCGCTGCTACATTTTAATTATTCACAATACCAAAAAACTTGTGCATAAATCTCAATTAACTCTAGAGTCTCAGATGAGAAAGAGCTGAAATAAGTAGAAGGACTTCAGGGTTCTGGGATAAGAGGCTGGACAACAGTGTGTGCTTTCAGCCCAGAAAGCCAAACACATCCTGGGCTGCATCAACAGGAGTGTGGCCAGCAGGTCGAGGCAAGCGATTCTCCTCCTCTACCCCACTTTTGTGAGACCCTGCCTGGAGTGCTGTGTCCAGCTCTGAGTCCTCAACACAAGACATGGACCTGTTACAGCAGGTCCAGTGGAAGGCCACGAAGATTAACAGAGGGGTGGAGCACCTCTCCTTATGAGAACAGGCTGAGAGAGATGAGGTTGTTCAGCCTGGAGAAGAGAAGGCTCTGGAGAGACATTATAGCAGCCTTCCGGTACCTAAAAGGGGCTTATAAAAGGGAGGGAGAAGGCCTTTTTACATGCACAGGACAAGGGGCAATGGTTTTACAACGAAAAAGGGCAGGTTTAGACTAAAAATAAATTCTTAACTCAAAGGTGGTGAAGCATATTGCCCATGGAAGTTTGTGCATACCCTGTTCTGGAAGTATTCAGGGAGAGGTTGGATGGGGCCCTGTGCAACCTGATCTCATGAATGGCATCTTTGCCAGGGGGGCTGGAACGAGATGATCTTTAAGGTCCCTTACATCCCAAACCATTCTATGATTCTATGTGGCCAAGAAGAATCAAAAAAATGCTAACTTTGCTGACAAAATGACACAGCACAGGTGACCATGACAGGGAGAAAAAAACCAGAGATTAAGTGTACAGAGATATAAAATTCCCTTGGAGCCTTTGGCACCGCATCTTAGTGCTTTAGTCACTAAAAAATATATACTAAAGTAAATTTAGTTCATTTCCTCCACTGGGGAGAAAAGTGGACAGAACTTATGCTGGCTCATTCTGCAGTGGCATTTTTATACATAGCAGTTTTAGTTCATACCAATTCTCATTAAGGTCATGAATGAGAAAATGGTTGGATGCTAAATTTAAGAAAACTTTCTTGTCTGACCATCCAGGAGCCACTCTGGCAGTCACACTCCCACCACCTGAGCTGGGACCAAAGTCCTTTCACAGTGAGTGGTTCCAGTGACCCCATGGCTGCCCCTCTTAGCTCCTTGCACACCCCACACCCACACAGTCAGACAAGGTTTCCTTACCAGATTGACCCTGGGTTTCCCACATCAGAATCTCAGATGTCTGGATCCCTAAAGCAATTTGAATTGCGGCCCAGTAACACAAAACCAGTTCGAGCTGGCGCCTCTGGGGAAGGACCCTGAACAAAGGAATCCCCAGCCTTTTATACTTTTACAGTCTGTGCCTGTGATAGTCTGGGGTCTTCCTGCTGAGTCATCAGCTCCTGCTGTATCCAAGTGTTTGGTCAGCTGGCCAGTGCCACAGGGCCCTGTGCCCTTTGCTGTGCAAAAGGGTCAGCACCAGGTCACAGCCCCTTTTCTGGGGCTCCTGACATTTCTCCCACCCAGGGCACAACTCACAACTCACACTGCAGCTGCACACCCAGTACCTGCTGTAAGTGTATTCCTCAACAATTAATTACAATACTTATACAATCATTCATCACCTGTTTTGTTCCAAATTGAACTGTAAAGTATTTTAGGAAAAAATCAGTTTTAATTTAAGAAGCAACTCTACTGAAAGAATAATCACCATTCTGAAATTATCCTTCTAATATTTCATTCCGTTTTTTAATCTTTTGCTGCATTTCACACTGAATCAGATGTGATCATTAAACGACCTATTCACAGAGCAGAAATATATACGCATGAGTTTCTATGTTACTGTTAGCCTGCTCTTTCTTAAACCATACATAGATTAATTCTTAAACCATACATAGAATCCATTACTTGGATTTTCTTGACCATACAGTCAAGAAAAACCAAGAAGGGTTATAGAAGTTGAATTAATTTAACCTAATGAACCTCCTATCTTTAAATGCAAAACCCAAAACATTATGCAGACTGTGCTTATTTGACTCAAGTTTTCCATACTGAACTCAGTAAAGATGGTTCAGAATTGCAGCTGGCATCAAAAGCCACAAAACTTTTCTGTCAGTTCTTTTAGGAAGGGAGTAAAATTCAGACAAATGCTAGTTCAGAGCCATGAAACATTCTTAAATTCCCATCAACTACATCACATCTGAAACCAGGGAAAAAGAAAAAAAAAAATCAGAAAATTTCTGATCTTTGCTCTCTTCAGTTTCAAAAACATCAGGTTTCTTCTGTACTTTTTAGGAGACCGGATTAAAAGCCTGTCTATTCTGTACTCTTATTCTTAGGCCCGCCATTTCTAGATTCCATGGATTAAAAGAATCCATTAAAGAACGGTTTTGCATAATATACTGTTCGCGTTACTCCAATAAAGCTGCTTCTCTTTCCTTATTCTAAAAGATATTATAGTTGTTTTCCACCTCCTGGCATCCCCTTGCTATCCATAGCTATTGCTATGCTATGCTGACCAATTGCTATTGGATGATATGGATATCATAGCTAAGGCTGAATGTCAGTGCTCCATGACACTGATACCACGTAGTTCCTGGGAAGTCTGGCTTTGATCTATCAAAAAACATGCCACAAGATCAACACACACAAAGAAATTTTGAAATTCAGAATGCATTTGGAATACAAGACAGGAAACAAAAAAACACAGCTTCTGAAATACTAATGTTACTTGTAGCCATCATGAATTACTATTAAAGATCTTATCAAATTTCAATACTCATTTTTCTTTTTTTTTTTTAATATTTCTCTAGCATTAATTATTTAATACTTTTGACAGCGAGAATCCCCAGATCTCCTCACATAATCTAACAAAGCAGCATCTGGAAATGCAGAATAGGCTACACAAGTTTTTTGCCAGGGCTGTTAGGGGCAAAATAACTTTCAGAAACATTCAAAATTGAAGAAGAGAGAATTAAAAATAGTGAAAGCATTGCTCAGCAATTATTTAAATAACTACATGGAGACTAAAAACACATTAAAAAATATGTCTGATATAAGACTTCATCCTGGGATAGCAGAATAGATTCTCTTAAACTTATTAGATGTGTTGCTCCACAGTTGAACACGAACTCAGAAGTTTCAAGGTGCTGCAATAAAATTGAACATCTGGAAAAATATACTATTTAGCAATGCAATCAAAAGAAGGAAAAGATTTACAAAATTCTTACTTGTCTATGTACACTAGTGTTTAAATGCAAATAATCCTGTAGAAATTAAACACTAATGACAGGTTTTGTAAGCCCTTTGATAGAGTTCACTTACAGCTGAGTTCCATCTTACATCACCCCTCCTCCCTACCCAGCTCCCCACCTACCCTGAGGTTTTCACTTTTGCAAAGGATGTTGCCTTCACTTATACAAAAAAGGAAGATACTAAACAGAACATCACTTCTTAAATGATGCCACACAGGAAACTACTCTCCCTTTTCTGTTTTCCCAAAGGGTAACTGTGAATACATGCTGATGTAAAAAATTGCAACTATAGCAGAGACAGGAAATCTAAGGTACCAATCCAAAAAGCTTTTGTAATAGCAGCAGAAACATGTGTCTCACTGTGTGCAAGGTAGAATCTTCTCATGGCTCCAGGAACTAGTTGGTACCTGTGACCATTCTGCCCATTTCCTAAGTAACTGGATAGCAATTAATACCAGTGTGCCTCATTTATATAATTATGTGATCCACACCTCATGGGTAGTTATTCCCTAGATGAGACCTCCCTGACTACATAACACTTGTTATAAGTACACATCTCTCATATTTTTATTTATTTTATTCCAAATACTTCCAATTCAGCCTGTTGTTTAATTATTGTGAAGGCAGAGAAGAAACAGCTGCAATACAACACCAGCACAGAAATGAGACTGGAAAATTTCAAACTCATCCCAGTTCTTGTTCTTTACATTAAGCTTAATCAATCTAAATTTAACAGAGGAAATTATTAAGAATTGTTCTCTGCGTCATCTTATCTTGCATAACATTCCACCCTGAATGTCTAGCACAAGACAATCTACCCCAGAGACAACACATCCTGGGTAATGTACCGTCCCAGGTACGGTACAACTGATTGTTACTTGTTTTCCTATAACTCAAGAATACGAGGTGTCATAAATTACAATATTTCATGGACATAATTCATAAGGTGTAAAACATGCAAAACAATGCAATTCAGTCAGGTTAACTGAAAATCCATCAAATATATATAGAATCATGTACCAAACAGAGCAATTATTTCTCCCTAGGAAGGCAAGTGTGTTTTTCTGGATGCTGAGCAGAAATGTAGCTACCTAAACTAGTTTTTGAGGCAATAGGCTAAACAATAGTCTGAAGAGAAGTTATATCCTCCTACTCAGAAATTCAGAATCCCTACCAGTATTTTAGCCAATATGCCATCATCACTTGATTCCATGGTAACCACTGCTTTGTCCGTTTCAATTTCACACAATGCATCTCCAACATTCACCGTTTCACCTGCAAAATACAACAGGACTTAAGAAAACTTACCCTAAATTTCCTTTCAGATTTATTTAACCATGGAAGATAGATATCCACCATATAACACAGACATTTAAAATTCTTTAATGTATTTTATAGCTGTTGATTCCCATCATTATTTACCATACTTTATATCTTTGCTTTTCAAATAAAACCACCAAGATTCAAGAAACACAAACTGCTGCGGCAGAACACTGACACGTTCCAAATACTGATGTCTACAGTAGGCTTTCCAAGAGGAAGTACATACAACGAAATTTATTTCCAGAACCCCATAGTCAGTAACACTGCCATGAATAAAATACTGAGCCTTCCATATTCATTACTAGCCACCAGTCAGAGCAAGCTATTTAAAATTGCTCATGACAATGGTATCATAGTTGTGTTATTGGTATCTACACTGTTAAAGACATTCAAAGAGAAACCTCAGGAATTTTAATGTCTTTGGGAAAGCACCTCTGCAAGCTTGCTTAATCTCCTATATAGTTCAGAAAGGTCTTTTTAAGCAGTCATTCATACATACTTTGCGAAATAAAAATATGCACAAGTGCTAGAAATTGCTTTTGCTACATTACACAAATCCAAGATTAATTCTGAAGCATACTCTTCCTCTGCTTTTAAAGAATATCTGTATCTGCTAGCAGATGATAAAGACATTACGCGTCTGGATTATTTCAACAAATCAATACTGACTAGATGGCCAGCATTAAAACTGAAATTACATTCAAAATTTTGAGATAGTTGAATGTTTTGGCTTCCAACAAACTACAAATTTTTCCTTACAGAGACAATACCTACAAGCCTAAAACATGGCCACAATTTTAAATGAAGTAAAATTTTAATATTTCCCCATTACTAGAAATGCTGCAACAGCATTACCTGCCTAAGCATTTAGTTTAATTACTGATATAGCTCTACTGTGCTTAAGGATCAGAATTAACCTAGTGCAGATTACCACCTATATTTAGGCAAGAGACAAACACTATAAAAATAAGTTATTTTCTGTTTCAGGACTACATGAATTAGAAAAGGAAAATGAGGTGTTGTAGCTCATTTGTGTTGAATGGAAACATTCAAAGCTCAATCACCTGCATAGTTTTATACATCATAAATGTTCCTATTACAGGAATTGATAGAGAAATATACTTCATCTTTTTAATGTAATAATCTAACAGCCACATTACACTTTGCAATAACTAGAGCATGAACAGTTTATAAGAGGAAGTCAAAACTCCAGGCTTTACACCAGTGTTTTAATTTCACTGGACCATTAATTCAAGTAGCCCATATATCAGACCATTAGGCAAGTACTTCTCAGCTGTTAAGAAATCAAATTGTTGGGCAAATTCTGTAATTTACAGAGCTAAGACTGACAAGCAGAAAGGATCTTAACTCCCTCTCTTAATCTGCCATCAGACTGTAAGTGTTCTGCACCATTAAAAAGAAATCTCAGTGCTCAGAGACCGGCAGCAGTACAGGCCAGCCAGAGCAAATACCTTCATCCATGTGTTTGTCACACATGACATCTCAATTTGGATACCTGAGGCTGTTCACAGAAAACTAAGTATTCCCTTGCAAAGGGAAGGCAAGATGAAGTCTCCAGAGACCTGGATAAACCACTTTTCCACTATTTTTTTTTTGTTTTCCTTTCATTGCAGCAGCCATAAAATTGCCATAGATTTGAAAGACAACATAAGAATACTTTATGCAGCATTTAAGTTCTATGTGTGTTTCAGTGTCAAGTGCAATAGAAAGGAGCATAGTTATTTTCATTAGAGATTGCAAAATTTGTGATAGCTCCTAATCTATGTCCGCTTTGATGTCAATTACAAATCAGCTTCTCCAATAATTAGGATTGGAAAGAACACTTTTGCAAAGCATATTTTTGCTCTGGCACTTTAAAGTGAAAGAGTAGTATTTGCAACAGAAGTTCCTTGAACAGCAGCTCTCTGAAATTATACATAATGCCCTCAAAAAATCTTGGGGGGAGTTGGTTTTTTTGTTTTGGTTTTCTTTTCTTTCTTTGTTTTTACTCATTAAATTCTTACAGCTAGGCTGAATCTAGTTAGGATCTCTACTGAAGCAGAGTTTCCTTCTAGGAGATCCAACTGGAATCAGTGCTCTGTTCAACTACTGACAGACAAGTATCCAAATCACAAGATACAAACTGCATTTCTTAATGTACTCTTTGCAAATAAAATCAGAGTTGACTGAACACAGAAACTGAAGTCCCTGGAGCTGATGTCTCAAATGTAGCAGAGTTACGCTGCATGTGGATGCTGCCAGCACTGTTGTACACTCTGTCTTCTGCCCACACTAACAAGAGGATTTTGGTCTCCTGGGCTGTCAGTCTACCATCTTTCATCAACATTAAATTCATACATAATATATACAAATTTTTAGAAACACAGTTTTATCTTTGTGAGAATGACTTTATTACCCACAGGAATCAACATGAAACTGCATTAACAATGAGAAGGAAAAGTAAAACTGTCAATTAAATTCAGCGCTTTTCCTTCTGCAGCAGTGAAATCATCTGTCCAGCCTGTGAAATTGTAAAATGAAAATATCTGATATTTACACAAAGAACAGGAAAAATTACCAATATAGTATTATACTGACCCCTTCTGGTTATACAGTGGGAAAAAACTTTCATATGCCAGCAGCTTGCTTCTGTCAATTGCTTAAAAGTATTATTTTCTTGGATATTAGATTGTCAAACACAATCTAAACAATAGAAATATATTGAAATAATAGAACAATACAAACAGTATTATTCAGCAATAATACTACTTTTACACAGCAAACTCTCTGGAGAATTAAGTAGTTAAGAGCATCCCTTACAGAGAGGAGTGTAAGCATTAAATCACTCTGCTATTTTCTTCAAAATTTATCTTCACTTCTTTTTTTTAAATGTTGTCTCTACATTTATTGCCCAGACTCTTAGAGGAAACAAAAATATTCATAGAACTAATTACAGTCACAGATGTGGCCAATAAGACAAAATACTAAATTCAGGTTTGGTCTTCTTTCTAAATAGAAAACAGAGCAATAAAAATACTAAAATAGTTTTCTTTCAAAAGTCCAATCATCAATTAGGATTTGGTTTTCAATTAATTAAAATAGATGTGGATCCTTTTTTCCTTTAGTGTTAGTGTGGAAGGGTAGTGGAAAGACTGAAAAAAACCATTATATAGCTTTTACATTATAACACTTTCATGAGAAAAGCTGATTCATTCATGTTGTGGAGCAAACTGGAATCTACTTCAATTCCTACAATGGTCTCTTTGCTTTCTCTTGGAATTTTGAATGCTATAATTACTGTAAAACAGGCTATTGTTGATTTTTCATATCTTACAATTATTGACAACCAATGAATATAAAAAGGACTATTGATCATTCTTTCCTCTCTGCAGAATATGAGACTTGATTAACTTAAGCTTCAAGTTTCAAGAACACTGTGCACTTTTTTTAAATAAACAAACTTCCATACTGTTCCCAGTAAGTTCTGCAGAAATTCTTACTAGAAGTTTCATGAGCAAAAGGTCATGTCCACTACTGGAATGACAACCTGCCTTCCAGCCCCCTTTCAAAATGTATTTAAAATGTAGACAAGCAAAGTGCTCCAGTAACACAATCATGGAAGCTGTATCAACACCTCAAAGGACAAGCCAAAGGAAATGGCTTATCTAGGCACAATAGTCAAAACACATTTAGCTATCCAAACTGCGTCTGTCAAAGACAATAAGCCTTAAGATATTTTCTTTTCTCCAGATATATTCGCCTCTTTAGCAAATCTAAAAAGGCCTGTGAACAAGACGTATTCCTACAGTCATCTAAAACCCTGCAAGGCATCCTACACCAATGGACAACTGCTACTTGGAATCCAAAACTACAGTCACAATTTAGTTTTAATATCAAATTGAAGAAGGGAAAGGGTAAGAGTAAACAGGGAAAAGGTCTTTGACAGAACAGGAACCGCTGATTCTTCTACTGTTCATTTTTCATTTACATACAATCTATGTGAAGACAAAACTGACAAGCTTAATCCAGTTGCTCCAACAACAGAAGCACATAGTTGTCAGTGCACAGTTTAGGCTTTTTTTTGGATTAGTAGTTTGGTTTTCGGTTTGGGTTCTTCTAGAGAAAAACTTCTCCATTTGGAATTACAGCTATGAAAGTAATTTCAATTTTTCTCTCAGCTTTAATTGTAGACTGTAATTAAGTCATTTAAAAAAGATCTCATTAGCAACTTCAAAAATACCATACCTTTCATGGCATTTCATGACACAGCAGAATAATGAAACAGACACCCTCCCCAAAGTCAACGATTCCAAAGTTACTGATCAGCATGACAACACTGGGAATTAAAAATAACACACACACTCACACCCTGGAACAGCCTAATAGAAATTTTTCAAAAATATGATCAATGCAACCTTTTGAAAGACAATTAAACAAAAAACATTTCAAGAATCAACAATTTCAAAGCAGGTATTGTTCAAGATCACAGCATCCATATGGCAAACATTTTGCTTCAAAATACTAATCTATAACCAGGAAGAATGATCTTATTCTTACAGAATAGATTTACATAGCTGAAAAATTTGGAAGATGTGACCATAGAAAATGCTATCTTACCTTCCTTTTTCAACCATTTCACAATGTTTCCTTCTTCCATTGTTGGAGAAAGTGCAGGCATAAGAACTTTAATACCAGGTGTACCTTCAAAACAAACACACATTACCTTGACTAAGTATAATTTTCAGTATAATTTTTTTCTCTGTTAACTGCTTAACACAAATGAAACTAAAAGTGCACGAATCTGATAGCTGAACAAAAGATTCACTATGATGCTCTTTTTTTTAATCTTACATACAAGCATGCCTCCAAAGAGCACAAAGAAAAACAAGGCACATTACAAAAAGAAATGGAAATCCAAGAATCCTGAATTCCTAGAGCTCAAGTTTTGTTGATCTTCTTGAAATACCTCACGAGCACTACATCATCCTTTTTCCTGTCCTCCTTCTCTTCCTCAACCCAGGTTGTGGAATTTTTTCCAGATTAAAGCATATATTTTGAATTAATTAAGCCTTTGTGATCCTAGTATCCAGACACCGTTGACCTACCTGTTCCACTGAAACTTTTCCAATGTTTATTTACCTTTCTTATTAGAAAACTGTTATCTACTTGGCAGAAATTGCTTAATTTCAAGTTTCAGTGATTTTCTCTTGTGCGTCTGTTAAAAAGCTTAAAAGACTTTTCGTGTTTCTTCTCATGGGTGGCTAGAGACCAGGTAAATTTGCAACTTTTTCTTTATTTTCACAAGACAAATAAAAATCTCTGAAAAGACCAATCTATTCAAGCAACACCACAGCATAATCTCTCTGCTGCCAGAGAGACACAAGCAGACACAAGCAGACACAAGGACATAGCGGGTCACTGCAGTCTGCAATGGACAGAATTGGCTCAGTAAATGCAAATTCAGAAGCAGCAGTGCATAACAGCAACTCTGTGCCATGTTAGTGGGATTCTTCCGAGGGCAGAGCTCAGGATACAGCACATTCCTTGGCTTCACAGCAAATTACTTCTCTTGCCATCTGATCGACTATACCAAAGGAGTATTCTGACATTAACACAAGAGATACTACCTTTCTGAACTTTTAAAAATAGTTATGAGGCCAAAAGTATCTTTTTACATATAATTTTGTAAAAGCAGTTTTCCAGTACCTGATTTTTGAGGCTCTTTCTTAAACTATTATGTCTGAATCTGTATTCAGTTACAGAACAGAAACAGACACATCGAAGGCACATTGTATACAATGGCAACGTTCAATTCTGCTCCATATTTCTTTTTCTCTAATACCCAGCATTAAGGTTTGTTATATTTCAATAAGAAACAAAACCACATATCTCCCATATTGCTTAGAGTAAGCAGGAACAGCTAAAAAAAAAAAAATCTTAGGAATTAATCCTTTTTCAATTTTTTCCTTATGGTCTGTTTTTCAACTCAAAATTCTTCAAGTTTTTTCCTTGCCTTTTTTCTTCCAGAAGCTGTGTTAAGGCACATGGAGGACAGGGAGGTGATTCAGGACAGCCAGCAGAGCTTCACCAAGGACAAGTCCAACCTAGTGGCCTTCTGTGATGGAGTGACTACATCAGCTGACAAGGGGAGGGCTGTGGATGTCACCTCTCTGGACTTCTGTAAGGCCTTTGACATGGTCCTCAGAATATTGTTCTCTCTAAGTAGGTAAAATAGGGATTTGATGGCTGGACTGTTTCACGGGTGAGGAATCAGTTGGATGGTCACATCCAGACGATAGTGGTCACAGTCTCAGTGCCCCCACGGACATTGGTGACAAGTACCTCCTAGAGGTACTGGAGGGTGAAAAGCTGTCCTGTGGCAGCCTTCTGGCTCACAGCACAGAAGGCAAACATGTCCTGCGACGCATCAGAAGCAGCATGGCCAGCAGCTGAGGGAGGTGATTCTGCCCCTCTGCTCTGGCGAGATCCCACCTGGAATGCTGCACTCAGCTCTTGAATCTTCAGCACAGGAAAGACACAGATGTGTTGGAGGGGGTCCAGAGGACAGCCACAAAAATGATGAGGGATGGAGTACCTCTTGTATGAAGAAACATCGAGAGTTGGGGTTGTTCAGTCTGGAGAAGAGAAGGTTCCAGGGAGACCTTATTGCAGCCTTTCAATACTTATTAAAGGGGGCTTCCAAGAGAGATGGGGACAGACTCTTTAATAGGGCTGATAGCAATAGGACAAGGGGTAAAGGTTTGAATTGAAAGAGGGTAGATTTAGACTAGGTATAAGGAAGATCTTTACAGCGAGAGTGGTGAAACACAGGATACAGGTTGCCCAGCGAGGTGGTAGATGCCCCATCACTGGAAACATTCACAGTCAGGTTGGATGGGGCTCGGAACAACTTGGTCTATTTGAAGATGTCCCTGCTCATTGCAGGGGGTTGGACTACATGACCTTCAAAATTCCCTTCCAACCCAAACCATTCTATATTTTTTGAAAACATGAAATGGGAACATTTTAGCAAATCTCTAATGACCTAAGCAGCCATCAATGATCTTGACATTTTAAAATGCACCAAGACCAGAAAGTGAGCTATTTATTCCCTAAACCCCCAAGACAGCAACATAATCAGGATCATGCTACCCAAAACACTTGAGTTTTGTGGAAATGAGCTCAATTGCATGGTTGATGTTCCCAGAAGACTGCATGAGCCAATACGCATTTTTTTTTTGTCTCAGTCTTTCCATGGTAGTTTCAGTTTAATATTACTTATGACTGTAATGTTTAGAAATGTATCCAAACAATGTTCCTTGTAACACTCACAATTCCCATCTGAATTACCTCCAAGCATTTTCTTTAAAAAGTTTCTTCTTGCAACCTCTCATCTTCGACCAATACACAGAAAAATTAACTGTATTATGTATGTGAATGCTTATCTGTGTTCATTTATCAAATAAAGTTTTGTAGTATCTGGAGTATGATTGACAAATTAAAATATGAGTTAACAATTGTCTTATGCTACACAGATTTACTCAAAAATAATATTTATCCATAACAGCAAGTAAAAAACAATACATTATAGGATGCAAAGAAGTGTTCTCTGTTTCGTTAGTCTCACTTGACAGGTCTGACTTTGACAATCAAAACATTATTTTGAAGTCGTATGCCACAAATACCTAGGATTACCGAGAACTAGTGGACAGACCTCATTAAAAATAAAGTGAAAATAACCCACATTTTTAATAAGGAAAAAGTTAATTTTTAAACATGGTTTCCCTTCCCTAAAGAGCTACTTGATCCATTTCCCAGAATGTGCTTCATTCTTTGGCATAAATACAAAATTGAGCAACAAATTTGTGCCACTGTAACATTTCCCCTAAATGTTATGAGCAACTAGCAGAAAACATAAAATCCATTCTGGTCTTTTCATCAAGTTAGAAGGGAAACTCAAGCAGCAAGTACCCATGAAACGAACAAATAAATAAATTAATAAAACTGGATACAAAGTAGAAGAAAAGACCTTGTGCATCCATTTAATGCTTATGCACAGAGATGCCCATGTTCAGAAATGTTCAGTGCTGTTGCAATTAAGAGCCTTGTTCAGCAGGAGATACACAAGAACACCAGCTACAACAAAGCTCTCAAAGCCATTTTAGTTAATGACCCTACACATTTAAAAACCAGGCTTAAACTTGCCTCCACAAAGAAAAGCGATCTTACAATGAAGAATTCCCTTCATCAAATATTTTTTGCCCTCATTAAATAAAAATGGGGGATACTAAAAGGAATCACTGCGCTCATGTAAGTTACTTGCACAGTACAGGCAGCCCTTACAAGCACTTTGGGAAGTAAATACCATTGCTTTTTCATTATGGGTCAGCAAAAAGTTCTGGCAATTTGCATAGAATCTCAAAGACTGAGCTCATGGACATATTAGAATTTAGAACCTTAAGTATGTGAAACTTCTGAACTCCCAGTCACCATCCATTGATTTTTTACTGCTATCAACAGTAACTCTTATTACATATCAATTATCTGAATAAAAAAGGAGGAAGACTTAAAAACAAACAAAATCCAAACTTCACATAAACAAGACGCTGCTATTTTAAAGACAGCCTTCTATGTATCCAAGAGCAAAGATGTCAACAAGAACAAATTAAGATTCAAGGTGAATCTGGAACATTTCTCCTGCCTCCCTTCTCCATAAAGGGATTCAATGCATATTAGGCTACATATCAAACACACTGAAAGAGTGGGGCATTAAGAGAACAGCAGATCAGTACACCTCTGTCATTTCCTATAAACTACAATCTAAGAAATGCAAGAAGAGTGAATTTTGTACTTAAACTTACTCAGCATAACACTTTCATTGCCTCTTTTTGACCTTTTTTGATATGGAGCCAGCTACAGCATTTTCAAACCAAAAAATCCACAATGAACTGAAGACAAATGCTTTAATGTGTCCCACCAGAGAGGTATTTCATAACTTCCTATAGATACTCTGTAGTGAGTAGAGAATTGAAAGATTTACTCCAACTTTACACCAATGACAAGATTAATACACATTTTAAAAAAAAATTGACAACTCTAACATAGAGAGGTCATTCTACTTTTTTTATTCTCTACTTATCTTTTTTCCCCCATGACCAACAAACTAGGAATTCCATTCTGAATTAATCGTTTTAATTACGCAAATCAACTTTTCATCTACCACCACCACAGACAAGGACACATATACAAAGAAACAAAAAACATGTGATGTGAAAAACTGGATCCACATGAACCAATAGTTCAAATAGTGGTATTTTAAGAAACAGAAGAGAAATAAAACTCATGCTAAAATAAAACTGACTTAACTTTAAATTGTCAAACTAGGAACCAAGAGTGAGTTTTATGTCCAAAGGTGCTGTATTTTATCAGGGAAGTTATGACTTTTCCTCTTTGTTTTCATTTTAGAGGCCACAAAAAAACATTTAAGAAAAATGGTGTCACCAAGATACACACCACCTTGAAAAGCTGTAAGGACACTAGAAAGGTTCAATGAGGAAAGCCTGAATCTTAGGGTGATTTATCCACCCTAACACATAAAAGCTTACTGTAAGGAATTAAAAAAGATTTCAGTCATTTGCATATCCAAATTTAGAAATTTAACTCCAGCTATATATTAAATACTCTTACCCTAAAGAACTACAACAGATTGTCTGGGAGGACTGTAGACAGAAGTTCTTTAAGGAATTAAGTAATAATTTAGAAGTAGCTTATCCTGCATTATAATATTATACAATACTATTATAATATAATACAATATTATATATTTATATATTTATATATAATACAACATTATATTTGTATATTATTCTATGAAGAAAGAAGCAAACTTTTTCTAATGAAATTTGAAAATAAATAACATTTGTTTCAAGAAAGAGATAGATTTCCCTCTATCACACACACCAGGTTTTGCAAAGGAACAAGATTTTCATACTGCAAAGCAGCAAAGGCAACCAGTGCTGGAAAGAAGAGAATGCTGAGATCTAAACCACAATGATTAAAATGTCTTTGAACTACTACCAAGTTTTATTACCCAAGGGTAACAAAAGCTCAATTCTTTCTAAGTGCACTTAAACCCCAAGGAGTTCAGGTACTTCATGCTTAGCATCACACCAGGACCTCATAACAACGCACCTGATTATTGTTTACAGCTTCACAAGTTGTAACTTACAGATCAAGTAGGGAATGATCACATTTCCTTACAGTGTCCATAACTCTTCCCACCTCTCTTAAAGACAGAGGAAAACATGGAAAGATGGACCATCTGCCTGACAATTGTGTAACAACAAACTCTGGAAAAACACATCTTGAAAGGTTGTTGTCATAACATCATACCTTGATTTCTGTGTAGGAACGCATGCTAGACATGCAATTAATAAAGGCAAACTCTATTTCTCCATTAAAAAAAAGGAACTACATAAAATACACATTCCATATCCTTCTTCAGTTATTTGAAACATTACCTGGAGAGTAAGATGACAGAAATGTGGTGGAATCCCCAAACATGGACCAAAAACCCCAAATAAAAAACTCTTTCTTTTTCAGTGCTTAGCTGTACTTATGTTTAGAAAACACTCTCCTGTTTTCAACAGTGAGAACTTTCTTCCTCATACACAACAGAATATTTTCATATTTGAAAGTCTAATCGCCCATCAATCCATTTTCCTCTCTTGATTCTAATTACTACAGGTTTTTTCTCGGTGATTTTGCTTTCTAAACCTTTAATAATTCTCACATCTCTCTCCGAATTTACTTCTATCGGCCCATACACATCCTGATGTGCTTCTCCAGAGGCCAAACCAAACAGCACCCAGCCAAATGAACCCACATCCTCGGCCTCCCAACCACTTCCCCCTGGGTCACTGCTCAGTTTCTGCCCGGCACACCACGGGCCCTGCTCGCCCCGCCACCCCGCAGCCCCACCGGGAACGCACAGCTCCCACCGCCCGGCGCAGCCTCCACTTCTCGCTCAGTTCACGAAGAACTGCGGCCCGTGGGAAGGACTCACGCTGCAGGAGTTCGTGGAGGACTGTCTCCCGTGGGAGGGACCCCGCGGGAGCAGGGCAAGGACTCGTCTCCCACAGCAGCGACAGAAACCCGGGATGAACTGACCGTAACCCACATTCCCAGCTCCCTGCCCATCTGGCAGGGAGGAGGTAGAGCCTGGGAAGGAGGAAGCGGTATGCGAAAGGTTTTTTTAATGGTTTTTTTTCCCCCCTCTCATTATCCTGCTCCGGTTTTGATTGGCAATAAACTCAACTAATATCCCTAAGTCGAGTCTGTTCTGCCCATCAGCGAGTGGTCTGTCCCCGCCCTTATCTCAACACATGAACCTTCTGATGTATTTTCTTCCCACTGTCCAGGTGTGGAGGGGAGCGACAGCGGCTTTGGTGAGCGCCTGACATCCAGCCAGGGTCAACCCACCGCAACCACCCGCTCTCAACCCTCTCTCCGTCGCAGGTCCCCCGG
>VZRJ01005005.1:583985-748895 GCA_013397565.1 Ptilonorhynchus violaceus
GGGGGGGGCTTCTTCACCGACCCGCCGTGCCCCGGCTGCCCCTCCCGCAGCATCGGCCGTGGGTCTGGTCGCCTTTATTGCCCCACAGGCACGAGCAAATACAACCGCGGGGACACCCAGCCGGCCTGTCCGCCCCCAGGGCGCACCCGCATCTCCGCTGGTCACTGCCGGCTAGCGGCCGAGGGGAGGGCACCGGCCTCTCCCTCTCGCCCGCCGCGGCCCAGCCCGGGTCTGTGCCCACGGCCGGGGGATGCCCAGCGCTCCGCAGACACCTGCACGGCCCCCCAGAAAAGCCCCCGAGCAAGGACCCCGCGCTGGCCGCGCCATGGCGGCCGCCGGCGGGGATGCGGCACAGGTAACGAGGGTCGGGGGGCGACGGGGCCGCGCCACCGCTCCGGAGAGCTCCCCACAATTGTGGGTGCTGAGGCTGTTCTTGAACCTGGGTAATTAGGCAGTAACGTCGTAGCTGCTAATTAGTAGGGAGGACCTAGGAGCACTGGTGGATAGCAAGTTGACTGTAAGCTGGCAGTGTGCCCTGGCGGCCGGGAGTAGATTCAGCCGGTAAGACCCAGGCGTACTCAGTGTGCAGTCTTCAAGGAGTAATGGCCATGAGCTAAAATACAAGTGCCACCTCAACATGAGGATGAACTTCTTTACGTTTGAGGCTGGCAGAGCACTGAAACAGGGTGTCCGAGGGAGTCGTGGAGTCTCCCTCTCTGGAGACATTCAAAACCTACCTGGAGGTGTTCCTGTGTCACCAGCTCCAGATGACCTTGCCTTGGCAGGGGTTTGGACTAGATGATCTCCAGGGGTCCCTTCCAACCCTAACTATTCTGAGATCCCGTATAAACATACTATGAAATTTAGTACAGTTTCCAAAATTTTGCCATCTGTCAGTGTGGCTGCATCCACAAGACTTGTGACCCTTTTCTGTGTTAACTGCGTTTTTTAGACTTGTTTTGTGATTAAGTTTTCTTTCTGGTTTTGGGGTTGTTTTTTTGTCTTTGATTGGGGTTTTATATATCATGACAACCAGAACACGAGTTGGCAGTGCTGCTGTTCATCAAACGAAACAAACATTGCACTAAAGCATATGGAAGCATCTCCTGGATGAGGTTTGAAACACCTCTCCAGTTTGTATGTGGCAGTGGTGGAGAGACCAGCCCAGGCTTCAAAACCAGCATGAACTGACAGCAGGGAGATGAGAGTTAGCAGCAGAGTAGATAATGTGGCCTGTCAGGAAAGAGGGAAAGAATCTACTTGATGGTAAAAAAAAAAATGGGGAGCAAATAGTTGTCTTAATATGTAAAACATTGTCACGGAGGTGAAAGGGAGGGCCATCTGCTGCATGTCCATGATGTTTGGTAAGAGAGAGGAAGCTACAGCTTCAGCAAGCAAAGTCTAGGCATTAGAAAAATACTTCTAACCTGGGACAGGTAACAGATTGCCTGAGGATCTTGCGACTCACTGTCACTGGAGGTTGTAAAGATGGGGTTAAAGTAGGAGCTTCTAAACATTGTCAAACTTGCCCCAGGCTGCCATCTCCAGTAATTCACGTTCCCAGTCTCCTGCCTCAGAACCACTGCTGAGCTCTTGCACATGTTTCTGTTCCATTCTGCCTCCCCACTCCTGGTTCTGCAAGTCCAACTCCAACTGGACTAGAAGCACTTTTTGCTAAATATTTCAGCAAGGGTATTGGCACCAAGTAACCACCTGCCTACCATTTTTGCTGTGTGCTGCTTTTGCTTTTGTTCTCTCTGTTCTGTGGGTGTTGACAAAATACTCCCCCTAATGTGGATTCTTGCTGCTAAAGGAACATTTTTCTTGGAATTGTCATTTCATGGGCTTAAATGACCAAGGTGAGCAGTAGAGGAGCTCATCATTTGTCGTTTTAAAAAAACTTCTAAAGCTTCTAGTTGCTGCAATAGAAAAAAAGGAAACTTAAAAAAAAAGTGCACCATAAAAGCAACTGTATTACTGTGGTAATGTAGGTGGAAATCTTACTTCTGACACTAGAGATATGTTTGGTTAATATATAAATACAGATATACTTATTGATGTAATAAATAGAATGTGGAAAAAATATAGAACTTTTTTATCATTCTGAAATAAATATTAAAATAATGCAATTTGGCTTCTGGCTAAACTGCATGTAAAGTAACCTCATCTTGTAAAAATGTAGGAATGTGAAGTTCATAAAATAATTTGCATATATTTTCCATTGTATTTTTCAGTGCTATTTAAAAATACATAGTGACTAATAAAGTCTGTTCTACTGAAATTTGTAAATCAGGCAAAATAAACCTACAAAAAAGTGATTTAATGGAAAAACTATTAGTTGAGCTTTTCAAATGGATAATGTTAGATTTATTTTCCTTTTTTTGTGCAGAAGTCCATAACGTAATCTTGCTAGTGTAATATCTGTGTGCCAATGCACTTGCATAAATTTTAGATGAGACTTTTCCTGTGAAGGATAGTCGGACATGCATCTTATTCGGGGTTTTGTGTGTTGGTTTCAAGGTGTCAATGTCCCTGGCAGAGTGTAAAGGACATTGTTTAAACATGCAGTCACTTTGTAATTGACGGTTATTAGCATATATTAAACTGTTCTACTGCAGTATGGGAGTACTGTACTACTCCTTTAAACTCAGTTTCAGAATTTAAATTCTTAGGTTTGAGGTGTTTCTGATGGTTTTTCATTTGTTACTTTAATTTCTTTTTAGGAGAAGTTACATCCAAGGAATCTTATCCCAGAGCTTTGTAGACTGTTTTATGGTTTAGGCTGGGTGACAGGAACTGGTGGAGGAATCAGCTTGAAACATGGGTAAGTAATGATGAAAAAGGAAGAATGTGATGGTTAGAAAGAGATGGTTAGAACACAGAGGCTGGCTGTGTTCAGTAGTTGGTGAGGGCATTTCAGTTCCATGAAAAATGTTTCAGTCAAGAGTGAGCAAGAAGTTAGAGGGACAAATGAACATTATGCCAAATTTAACCATATGGAAGGGAGGTGAGTAGTCTGAATTAATCATTGCAGACGCTTCCATGGAGAGAGACACTTCAGAGAGTGACTTTTTTCTGTCCTTTTCCTATCTTTGTTTAAAGTAGATGAATTGTCTTTAAGAACAATGCATTCCCTCTTTTTCATTTCCTTGACTATGGAATTTAGAGTGGGTTACATCAGGCACACGGCTTTCAAATGCCTGTGGTTAAATAAGATCAATCTCACCCTGGACATTTTGCGGGTGAGATATTTCCTCTAAGAAGGAAATTACTATTCTACTGAGATAATTTCTAAGGAGACAAGTACTTAACATATAATTAAAGCAGGACAGGTAACAGCAACAATTTTTGGTTTGTATCCACTACTAAGAAGCACCACTTTGTGTTTTTAATTGCTTGTCTCCCACCTATTCATAATTCCCAAGCTTTTAGTGGAAACAGAGCTCCTCTCAGTGGCCAGGGAGAAAATATAAATCCTCATTCTGCAAAAAGCCTTGCACAGCGCTTGCAATTCTGTCCCCAGTCACAGGGTTGTGACACGAACTTGAAAGTGTCTGAGCTCTCATTTTTCTGGTATACACTTGCATGCATGCACAAACAGCCATTGCTATTCAAATATATATTTTATATATATATAAGAAGAAGATGTCCTAAATGCTCATACTTGTGCTGTTTGGACTTTGCGGAGGTCATTTCAGCTCCCTGCTTGATTTTGCAAGCCAAGCAACAACAGTAATATAATGAGATAATGAAAAGAGGGTTAATTCTTGTTTTTAAAGTTGTCTGTGGAAAGATCTTTCTAGCACTAATTTGTCACCAGTAGCTAAGTGCAGCCTATTTTCTTTGTCATTTCAGTGCAGCTCATGTTGGTTATGGCAAGATAAATGGCATTATCAGAAAATGCACTAACATTGTAATACAGTTTTCCTCAGTAGTTCTATAACTTGCTTGCTCAGGCTACACTGAAATACATTTTTGAATTGGTACCAATATTGTACCTGGTCTAGGAATAGTAATGTATGCGTGCTGTATTGCTTTGTATCTACAGTAACAGTAGCTGTGTTTCAAAAGGAATAGCCATAAGGCAGAGATCAGACTTAAATCTTAGAATTGTTACATGGGAAATAGTAAAAAAACAGTTGAAACTTGATTCAAATATAACAACTGTTTTTACCAGCTAATTTTAGTCAGCTTACTCACTGTGCAGTTTGTATCAACTACTCAGGAAAAAAGTGTCAATTTATACTTGGGATAGCATATTAAAAATGGATATAGAATTCTTTGAGGTATCTTGTATTTGAAGAGTGTGTTTCATCATCAAATTTTCCCTTTCTGGTTAATTTCTAAAAAAGAAAACAATCTGGTGTAAGAAAAACTGCATGTGTGTCATAAGTAACTGAATTACCACTTGATTTCTCATCCTGCTCATGCAAATGAATTGAGACTAAATTAGTGCAATGTTGGCAGTGTCAATTTGTGAATGTTAAAAATAACAAATACGATAAAGCCACATTTTACCTCTATGAATAATACATCATCTTAAGAGTTTTCTTTTTGAAAGAATTAAAATCACAAAATCATGTAGGTTGGTAAAGATCCTTAAGATCCTCAAGTCCAACCATAAACCTACCACTGCCAAGTTCACCACTAAACCACATCCCTAAGCACCATGCCTAAATGTCTTTTAAATACTTCCAGAGATGGTGAGCCAACTGCTTCCCTGGGCAACCTGTTCCAATGCTTGATGACCCTTTCAGCGGCAAAATTTTTCCTAATATCCAATCTAAACCTCCTCTGGTACAAATTGAGGTCATTTCCTCTTGTCCTGTCACTGGTTACCTGGGAGAAGGGACTGACCTTAGCTTGCTACGTCCTTTCAGGCAGTTGTAGAGAACAATAAGGTCTCCCCTGAGCCTCCTTTTCTCCAGGCTAAACAGCTCCAGTCCCTTTAGCTGCTTCTCACAAGCCTTGTTCTCCAGCCCCTGCCGCAGCTGCATTACTCTTGTCCAGAAATACAAACATCCCACAGTCCCTAGGAAATGTACCTGTAACTTGACTAATTAATCACTAGATGTCTCTGTGCTCTTGAATTTAGTATGTGACTGTTGAAACCGAATCGTGATTGCAGCTGAGACAGATAATCTAGTTGGAGTTTTTTTGCTAATAATGAAAATAATGCAGATGCAATCTTAAAATCATTTTAATTTAAATCAGTTTTTACAGTTTTTGTTCATGTAGTTCTTGCAAGAAGTGATGCATTTCTACTTGAATTTCATTTAATTGCATTGAATTAATATTATCTCTTTATCAACACAAACAAATATATAACTTCACTAAAAACCTAAACTGCACAGTTAAAAAAGGCAGTGAATGTTACAGATAATTATTACTTTTTCTAGATAGTCTGTAGATTTTTAAGTAATAGTTTTGTCACAGATTAGTATCTGCTTGCAATTTCTCATTTATTTGTTATTCTGAATCCCAGGAATTTGTTGTATGTTTTTCTTTGCTGGAAAAATAAGGCTGCACTTCTTATGTATGTTTCAGATCTCTTGTCAAATTAAAAGCAGGGGTTTGTACTCCTGCAAGTTAGAGATTTTATATGCCCTATTACAGTTTGGTTCTATTTTGGAAACTATCTATGTGTGAATCTATGGAAGGAGCAAGAAAGTTATTAAATTGTGAGGGGTTCGATTTGCTCTTTCCTTTTCAGTGGCTCGAGAACTCTAACGCCTCTGCAGTTAAACAGTCATTGTTCAGCTGTGTTTACTGATTTTTCCCATCTGCAACTTTTCTTAGGAATGAAATCTACATCGCTCCTTCAGGAGTCCAAAAGGAAAGAATACAGGTATGTTAAGCTGTACTTTTACCCCAGAGCTCATCTTGAGAAGTGCCTTTGTTTAGTTTCATTTTTCCTTATGTGAAGTTAGAAATTTGTTCTACTATTGACTATCTTACTTAAACAACTGATGACTTCTCCCAGTACTCCACTATCAGAGCAAGCCAATATGTGTTTCAGTGGCCACTGTAGATTTGTCTTGATGATCTGTTTGCTTTAAATTAACACAAAGCAGTGTGAGATTCGAGCATTGCTCTAGTCCAGCTTTATTCTTTGTCAGGCTTGGTTGGCTGTATACCTGTCTGGCTACACTTTCAAGTTACGGAGGCACATACGTAAATAAGCATTAACACCTCATCACTGTTTGTTTTCATTTGAGTGATTACAAATATTTGTCTTGATATTCTCAGGAATAGATGGGCTCTCCCCACGGAAGGGTGACCTTGTCTGTCTCCTTTCCAAAAAAAACCCAAAATGTAAGTGGAGGGGAGAATGGTAAATGGTAACTATTTTATGTCAGCAGGAAGTCCCCCATAATAGAGTAATACATGGAAAGGATTTGTCATTTCATAGATCTGGGATAAATACAGTGAGCAGTGAAAGGAAATTCTTCACTGATAGAAACTTGGGGTCTCACAGCAGTGTTTGCTGGGGATGTGAAGAGGTAAGGCAGGCAAAGGTATGTAAGATAACCACGATGGTCTGCTCTGTGCTCACAGTAACAGAGGGTTGAACGCAGTGAGTGAGGAAATCTCTTGCAACTGTATTTTCTGCTGATTTTTAAAATAGCATTAAAGAAGAAAGTTTTATTACTGCCCTGAACCAATTCTTTGTACTATTATGAGTAGCTGATTGATGCAAAGGTAACATTCACATAAAGCTACTAAAAGCAAGGTTTAAAACTAGATAGTTCTACAAGTTAAATATATTATTTTGAAGTTTAACTTATAGCCTTTGTTGGTTCTTTTAAGTAGGGAAGGAATAGTACATTTACGTTTCTTATTTTAAATCAGTTACTACTTTTGCTTTTGATCTATTTTCTGTTACTAAGCTACAGGCTCTCTCCTTTCTGAGAAAATTGTACTTTTACAAATATCTGTGTGGCATCAGTCTGAATAAAAAGAGTACCTAATACTAATTTCCATTACACAAGGTCAGTAAGTAGTATTAGAAGCTAGAATAAACGTGGTGAGTTACAGCACTTTTACAAAGTTAAAATCATATTCTATGTTAAATATATGGTTTGTATATATTTGTTTCCCTAGAAGGAAATCAAAACTATTTGAGTCATCATGGGTAAAAATAATTTCTTTTTTCTTGCAGCCAGAAGATATGTTTGTTTGTGACATGAATGAACAGGATATCAGTGGTCCTCCACTGCACAAGAAACTAAAGAAAAGCCAGTGCACACCTCTTTTTATGAATGCCTACACTATGAGACGTATGTAGCAAATGTTTTTAGTTCAGCAATGACTGAAACACTGTACATGTACATCCACAAAATTGATATTCAGTACCATATTCCTTCTACATAGAAATTACAGTGAAATAAAGATGAAACTATAAAATAAATTGATTTGCAAAGTATTTATACAGTGAAATGTAATCCATAGTAGCATCCTGTCAGTGTCACTTGCAGTTTAATCTTTTTGTGTAGCTAGACCTGTGATCATCTTTTCAGCACTGATTTTTAGTGCAGTGTATTGGTAGGTTGTGGGGGGAGTTGGGGATTTACAGCAGTTTTATACCAGTAGTTTTGCCAATTCAGCTGCTATGGTTTAAATCCTTTTGCATCCATTGGCTGAGATTAACAGTTATAAATTATGAATATGTGAAAACAGTATGAAACTCTTCTTTTGCAGGGTGAACAGTAACAGAGAGCTTTTGATGTTGTGTAAAATTTACATCTGTTATTTTAGAAAGGATTTAGGGAGTCTCTTCTGATCTTCCTGCACAAGAAGCTTACCTGTGTGCCCAAGGAATAGCAACATTGCATCTTTATAAGTAGATTATAATTATTGTCTACCTATCTCTCCATTATGACACAATAAGATAATGATGAAGGTTTTTTCAGAGAATCAGCAGCTAATTGGAGAAGACATAAAAAGAAAGTAAAAGTCTTTAAGCTTTCATCTCACAAATAAGTTTGGTAATTCTTTATAACCTCAGAACTCTGATAAAATTAATAGAGTGTTTCAGTCATTGCAGTATGTCAAGAAGTGTACAAATAGTGTTTCTGCTTGCATTTGTAAACCTAGTGTCTCTCCTGCAATTTGTCACTAACTAAAAGTTAACACAGGTGTCCTAAGACAGTCCATAACTGCTTCATAGGTGAGTAATTACCTCGTACCTTCATTTAGGTTGTTATATATTTTTTCCTGTAATACAGTAGATCACCATTTGCTAAGATGCCAAATCAAAGGAAATGAATCAAGTATGTGAATAAAATTTTCTTAAAAGACACATTTTAAAATTAATTCTAAAAATTTTTTTTTTCGTTTTCTGCTCTTAGGGGCAGGTGCAGTGATCCATACGCATTCCAAGGCTGCTGTTATGGCTACCCTTCTTTACCCAGGGAGTGAGTTCCGTATTACCCATCAGGAGATGATAAAAGGAATCCAGAAGTGTACTTCAGGAGGCTATTACAGGTACTTCTCTATATTTAAGAAAAGAGGCATGCTATTTGATCACTTGTTTTCAGCAATATAAATAGATGACAAGTCACTGGAGTTATAGGCATTAAGTGTGTAATATAAAGTATTAGGAATAAGAAGTAAAAAGACCTCTGGAATAAATGAGTCACTGGCTTTCTGTAAGGTCTCAAGCCTGTAGAGGAGATCTGAGATAAAATCTTCTAATGTCAGTGCTGCTGCGGTCTGTAGAGCTACAGGAACAAGTCAAATAAAGAGCTGCGTCTTGAGGTGTTAACACATCTCTACTGTGTTCAGCTGAAACTGGAGCCAACACTAGGTTGGACTGATAGCATGTACAAACTACATTTGGGTGGACTTCACATATCACTGCCTGTGCTAGTTTAGGGCATGTTAAAGAGAGTAAAGGATTTCAGACTTTACTTGACAGAGTTTGAAAGAAAATTCAGAATAAACAGCTCATTAAAGATAATGTTATTACTTTTCAAGGATGAGCTCTGAGGTAAGTGCTGAGTTATTCCAGATTATGTGTGATGGCTTGTTTTGAGGTCTCCACCCACAGAGTGTTGAATTGGGATCTGCAAACAACATTTATATAACATGTGACAAGGAGATGAGAAATTGAAATGCTAAATTCTTTCTACTTTTTGATGTTAATTTTTGTATCTAACTATTGCCCTTTGGCAAGGGAGCAAGCCATATGTGATTTTACGCCCAGGCATATTTTATTCCATTTTGGTTGACTTGCCAGCTTTACCTTCTTGTCAGCATTAGCATGTGCATTTTTAATGTGGCAAAATGCATGCCCTTGTATTGAATTGTCTAACAACACTGTTTTAAAAAAAAATCCACAACAATTTTTTTTTAATGTGCATTTTGAACTCCAAAACACTCTTAAATTAGTCAGGAGACATTGTATTTAGGGGGTTCCACATCTCCAAGTTGTCCTGTGTCATTCTATTAATTTACCAGAAAAACTAAAGAAATCAAAGCTCCAGATTATATGGTTCATAGGCACATATTCATCCATACTAGACTGATTCCACTGTCTTGCCTCACAGAAATCTCCCCATTGAATTCAAAAGAAAAATGGGACCTTTCAGAAAAGGGATTGACTGTACATTGTTTCTAATTGCATAAACCTTTTCTGCAAACTATCCGGGAAAATTCTACAGATAGGATGATCAGAAGTATTTGTTGGCCTAAATGTGACTCCAGTGGTGCCAGAGTAGTTTTAACTTTGACTTCCATAGAAGCAGAATTAAATCAGTAGTAACAGCTTTGAAAGCCAGATTTTGACAGGGTATTTCACATGAAGGTTTGACTTAATGTAGGCTGCTAATATTTCAATAAAACTGAAGAGATATCAAGTATTTAGCTCATTCAGAGTCTTCTTGATATTTTTTAGATATTAGTTCTTGATCAAAAGCATATGGTTATGATTAGGAATCAGTTATGGTATTTATAGCAGCTTCCAAGCTCACATCCAAGTAGAAAGCAGAACCTAGGAAGCCAATCCGTTAAGTCATTAGGCCTCATTAGTAACAAAGTGTAATTTTAGTGATCAGAACATACGAGAGTCAAAGTAAAGCTTCAAATGCCACCTAACTTTGTTCATTCACTATTTTTATAGGCTTCCTTGAGAAAGCATCAGCATTGCGAACTGTAAGGGATGAGACTTTAACTTTCTGAATATTTCATTTGAAATACAAGCTGTTGGTTTGGAGTTTTTTTACCATTGCTTTCTTTCTGTGTTTTACAAAAGAAAGTACTACCAGCATCCACTCATGAAATATCTATGTGATCTCAATGATAAACCTGAACCTGAACTGGGGACTTATTAAAACTATTTAAACAAGTTTCTGCCAGTGTTAATTAAGGTTCAAACAATGCCAAATATCCCAGTCCTCCTTCAGAAGAAACTCTTAGGCAAGTTCCACTGAGTAACGTGCATCATCTTGTCTTTGGAACAGGGGTTCTCAGGCTCTCTTAAGATCACATGTAGCCCACCAATGACTCCATCACAGAGAATTTATTTTTCGTGTGTTGACTCTACCTTCTATTTATATGCCTTAGCAGGACAATCTTCCAGGGGCTTTTTGGACTACCTAAATTAATTTTTTTCTGCTCTCCAGCAAACAGCTTCATTTCCGTCTTTATGATATGATTCTTTTAAATAATTTAATCTGAGGTAAAGCTTGTAGATGATGCCAATACAGGATGAAGAGTTTGAAAAAGTTGTAAAGGGACCCAACTACAAAGTGATATGTGAATAAACAGCTACACCTAATAGATTAAAGTGTTGTTTTCTTTTCGTGCCTCAAGTGTAGCTCAGGTATTGCCAACATAGTATGTGTTTGGGAGTGAGAGATGTTCCTGAGAATTCCTGTGTTGCAGCATGACTCACAAGAGAAGAGCATAAAATTGCCAGTGCTGAGAATTTGTTAACATTTTACACAGTCAAAGGAGAATCTCTTTCTTAGGGAAAAGCTTCATACATCCAAGCACAGGGTTTTTTTACATATGTGAACATGGCTTTTTTTTTTAGATATGATGATACACTAGTGGTTCCCATTATTGAGAATACACCAGAAGAGAAGGATCTCAAGGAAAGAATGGCACGTGCAATGGAAGAATACCCAGACTCTTGTGCTGTCTTGGTCAGACGTCATGGTGTTTACGTATGGGGAGAAACATGGGAAAAAGCCAAAACTATGTGAGTACAGTTTAGGAATATGCTATCTCTTGCCTCAAGATCTTAATGAACTTAATGGCATGTGTATTTCCAGCCCATGGACCATGATTCGGAATCTTAAGGCCTCACTGCAGGTATAGAGAGCTTTTGGGAATGGATTCATCCGTGATTCCGTTGCTTGGTTTTCCTTTCATATCAATGTTGGCTGATAGGGTTGCCAACATTTTCCTTTCAGACAAGTCGACAAGTTCCTCCTCATATGAAACATGCAGGCAGTCTCTGCTTTTATATGACACCTGCCAATACTCTGTGTAGCCCTCCCTAGTCCCATTTTTGGAATTTACTTCATCTACTGATGGAAATGCAGCAAATCAATATTATGTAGCAAAAATGCTGGGCACTTTCCATCCCACAGCATTAGAAATAAACCATAATAGAGCTGTCCAGTCAGACTGTCACATTGGTGATATAAAGCTTAAGGAAGGAAAATACTAATTTTCATAATACATGGTAAGACTTGAGCCTTACTTACATTTCTTTTTTTTCCTTATTAATTTTAGGTGTGAATGTTATGATTACTTGTTTGATATCGCAGTGCAAATGAAGCAGCATGGGCTAGATCCTTCAAAACATCCAGCTGGAGAAAATGGGATCTTGTAAATGTCAACAACATTTATATTCAGGTGTGAATTTATCTGTAAGGATGATCTGTTTGGAGGGAGAGACTACAGATGACACCATCACTTCAGTCTGATTTCCCACTCAGGAAACTTCAGTATTGCTCGTCTTCCCCAGTCTGTTCTGTTACCACTGCAATTGTATCTATGCCTGAAATAATGCTCCTTTTCCAGAACATGCAACAAAAAAGATATGTATTAATAGTTAAGTACGTCCTGCGCATATTGAGTACCTATGTACAGCATGGAGTGCAATTGCTTTTGAAAACAAAATGGTTGAAGCATTACCAGAAAAAGCCAGTGGACTAAAAAGACCACAACTTAGTGAGCTAATCTGTACAGAAATGTCTGAACAGCCACATTTGTTCTTCAGCTTGCAGGATCACGTTTGATTTAAGTCCATCTCGGTGGTATTACTTATAGGGTAGGTTGGTTGGGGGTTTTAGGGGGTTTGGTTTTTTCCTTCAACAGACTTGCCTGGCTGCAATTTGAGTTTCACTGATTAGTGTCAGTTGTTTACCTCATGCAGGAAGTTACCTTGACTTTCTGTTTTCTAGTGTAGCAATGACCAGTTTTGAAAGTTTTCATAAGTTTTTTAAAGTAAAAGCACATAGATAACATGATCAGGCAGTACTTTACATGAAGGATGCAATTCTCACATAAGCAATGTACAGCTTGGTGTGGCAAAAGGTAGCATAACATTTCAGAGCTGGAGATACTTCATGAAAATACAAGCAAGTTTAAAGGTACCAGTACTGAGATTATAAAGGGGTTTCTTGACCCATGAAAACCATTCTAAAATTTCTCCTCAGCCCCTGCAGTTGGATAAGGTGGGCCACTGTACTGGCATTCATATTCTTGTGCCTATTTATTATGACTAAATAGTTTTAAGTATTTTCTCTTTTACCATGTTTCTTTTATACAGGCTTCTTACATGATGATGGGAGTTCAGCTTTCACCCCACGTGGTTGAAGCCAGAAGGGGGTGCTGATCCTCAGCTGATTGACAAATGTAGCAGGCACGTCTGACTTAAACATATCCAAGAAGAAAAAGAGAGTTAAAAAACCCCAACAACTGAACAGTCATTGCAGTTTATGAATCCTGTCAAATGCTACAGTAGGAGGAATGAAAATTCAGATGCAGAAAAGAGTTTGAAAAACTGGAGAATTAATGTCACATTTTGTTTGTGTGCCTTAAAAATTCATATTTCAACAACCTGCATTTGTTGGTTCTGCTCTAATGCTACGTCATTTAACTTGAAATAAATCTCCATTTCTAAAAGTTATGGTAGCTTTTATTCTTCTGGAAAAAAAATGAGGACAACCCCTTAATTAGAAGTTAATAAAGTTTAAAGCATTGTTTGAACTGTTGTTTCCTTCATGCCATATTAATGGTTTTTGTTTTTCTTTTTTAAAATTAAGCCTGTAGCATATGTATTTTTAAATTCTCCTAATTGTCATAATGAGAAGGAAACACATAATTTTATAGCATGTGTTTTGTAGTTGTTATTGAGGGACTGCTTTAGGTCTTGTCTGGGTTATACTTCCTTAAATTCCTTCACTTTGAATAACAGCTTCTTATGGCCTCTGAATAGCACCCTTTAGGTGGATTTATTCAAACTGCTCGTTAAAATATAGTCTCACATATTTATGACACTCAGTGTCTTCTTTCAAAATCTTTTGAATGGCCCCCCAGTGGCATCAGTGTAAGCCTTGATTGACCCGCCTTCTGATTGAGATTGAAACCTCAGTCCTAAGGGTGAATTGAGACAGGGTAAGTTCCAGCTGCCCCTGTTTTCTGCTAGGGGCCGTGCATTCCACCACTTCCCCTTCCAGCATCTCTGGCACGCACTTCGAGCTTCCATGAGGTGAATTGACTCTTCAACCCCAAAGAAAACTACTGTGGGAATGGGGGAAAGAAAATTATTTAATTGTTTCCTAATAAGCCACTGGTAAAACATTGAATCAAGTCAAAGATAGGTCAAAAGAGAACCAGAACCAGGGCAAAAGAGATGGCTGATGCCAGACATGGCTGATGCCAGACATGGCTGATGCCAGACATGGCAGACACCACTTCCCCTTGTTCCTGGGGAAGACAATTAAGGTCAGTGTCTTGTCAATGTTTGGCATGTCTGCCCTTCCCTATTGTGTGCAGTGCTGTACCTGCAGTGTGCAACCTTTAACCCTCAGGGGGACCTTGGTTATTGTGAAATACTGGTTATCACTAAATTACTGCACGTTGTTTATTGATATGTTTTTTCATTATTAGGTACTTGTTTGACAGTGGCAAATATTTTGCAGTGACTCCACATCTTCTCAGTCTATGTGGATTGCAGTAAGAACTGGTGTGAAAATGTTATTTTTTAGACCAGAGAGTGACTTTGGACAGGCTGCTCCACTTAAGCACAAAACACCTCTGAAGTGTGTTCAAGACTTGGGAGGTGCAACTGACCTGAAGGGAAAGCACACTGTAATTCTCTCAGCTTTTCTTCCCTAGGGATGTGCTAATAAAAATACTTCTTGATGTGACAATCCAATTAGTCCTGAAATCTAGTTGCCATCTACTTATTGTGACCTTGAATTTTCTATTTAAATTGCCTGATTTCTGCAAAAAGTAAATTTGTGTGGTATTCTGATGATGTTTTCAGAATAGGTCATAATTGTATCATTCCACAATATTGATGTTTTGTCAGGATAAAGAACGTTTTACACTTGCTGTGTTTTTGTTTTGCATGTATAATGACAAAATATAGAAGAACACTCACGAGGAAAGGTATTTTTTGCCAAATATATTCCTCTGGGGTTGTGTTAATTATGATGTGCTCTTTCTCATCCAGCTACAATTTGCAACTCTGAAGCTTGTCTAAAATCTGTAAAACATCAGATTTCTATAGTAGTAGTTAAGTTCTTTCATATAGGATTCCTCTATGCTCAGGTTCTCAGAGATTTGGAAATGAGCTAAATGCACTCTTCTCATGTCTTCTCATGTGAACTCATCAAAGAAATTAATGCCTTCACATCTTTGGTGGCTTCATAAACCTGTGAAATGATTAGTGTGCTCAGAAAGTTCTTGCAGTTCAGCTCCAATTATGTAGAACAAAACTAGGAAAATTTCTCATATGATTCAAAGCTTCTTAACTTACATAATTTTTAAGTCTATATCATTTTCTGATATGAATGGCAGGCTAATAAGCCAGCTAGATATTTTTTAATGTTTGCAGCAAAGACTTGATCTCCATCAAAGCCGATTATCTAGGTTTAATATCACCAGATAGGCTTATGGCAAAATGACATAATTCCCATTTCAAATGGCTCATCCAAAAAGCTAAGGAAGTTCCAACGTTTCTCAATAAAAGTAACTTCCTAGCAAACATCCTGCTTGCTTTCCAAGAAGGAAATAAAACTGCAGAATACAGGATCTTGAAATGTTAAGAGATAGAACTCTTAACTTACTGTAAGCAGTTATGATGCCAGTATATGTCCTGCCGTGAATGCTGTAATGCCTGAACAATTGGCATCCTATTTCCTTCAACTCTGAAATTGTAATTGAAAAATTAACATTAAAAAAAGCCCACTGACTAGTGGAACAATGCAAATAAACCAGTAGCCTTCCTCTGAATTGTTTTTTTTGTGGCGCTTTTTGGCAAACAGGTTTGTAACAATTTTTTGCTGTTTTACAGAAGATGGCAAATTGGCAAAAATATCCCTGGAGCACTCTAGATGGACTGCTCTTGTATCAAGGAGTAGAAGAAAATATATAGTTTGATATTAATCCTTCCTGATTTCAAAATTGTTAAAAAAACCTCTGAGCTGATACAAGTTTTTCTACTGAATGAAGTTTACAGATTCATAAGCAATAAAGAAATTAGGACAATGCTTAATTTTTCAAGCCACTTTGTGTTTAGGGTTTTTTCTAAGGGGAGGTGAACCCTTGCACGCTTTGTTTTTGTTTTGTTTTCCTACCTGTTAGGTGAAATAGAAGTTGTGCCGGACAGCCCCACGTTGTGTGCAGGGACAGCCCTCTGAGCTGACAGAGACTTCTGCAACAGTGTGTAGAGGTGTCTGTGGCTGCACTTTGCTACCAGCGAATCTAAGCCTTCATGGATCTGTACGTTTGCTTAGATTTCAAGTAGGCTTAATGTTAAAAGCTTAATGTTGTTCCAGAAGAATGCTACCTGACCTGATTTTTAAAAGAGCGCATTTCTAAGTCCCTGAGTCTGAAAAAAGAGCTCTCAGGCTTTTATCGTGGTACTGCTCCAGGTTTTGCTGCATAAATCGGATGGCAAATAAAATCTATTTTTTGGTTGACTTGATTAGCACAGGGTTGTATTCCTGTTAAATATGAGTGTTAGGGTTTCAGCATGCTGAGTGCACCATTGCAAAATTATTTTGGAGGTGAAACCTCTAGTGGAATCACAGCCATTGCCTATTTCCTAGGGTTTTAATCTATTGAAATCAAAAACAACTCCAAATACTAAATTTTTAAATTTTTCTATAGTCTTCAGACTTAAGCTAACATCTGCTGGTTTTTGCTAGAGCGGTCAGAAGAAAAATAGTGACTGCCTAATGCTCAGTACAAGAAATGGATTGAGCGTGCTTGTCTAGATGGAGGATCATGGAAATTCACATAGTCCAAATGGCATTTACAAACACTCTCTCTGTACTTAACATATGTGTGCTGGGTTTTTTAACTCTAAGATACTGTGCTATTGCACTAGCAAGTTTCTCCCATCTATGACAGATAAAATTACAGGTTAATCGCCAGAAACCAGATCAACAAGAATTTATTTAAGTAGTTAAGCATAAATTCTCGCTCCTTAATGAGTCTCAGATTAGCTCCAATTTCTCTAATGGTAATTTCTGGTTATTACAAACAGAATACACTGGATATAGAAGAAAGAATAGGTCTTATATTTAAAACAAAGAGCTGGAAGTCTAGATTTTGTGGCTGATTCAAGTGTTACCTTAAGGTCATGCCTTGAACAGTTCACTTTGATGGGAGTTTCAAAAGACCTTGAATGAATCAGATACTACCCTAAATCGCATTGGAAAGTTAGGTGATTAATTTCATTAGGCTCCACTCTTAACTCCAAGGATGTAGTTGCCTGTATTTCTATCAGAGGTAAAAAAAAAATAAATGGTGGGTGTCACCTTGAGTACAAGCTTCCAAATTGTCTCTACTGTAATCCCAGTTTGATATCAAATACCTAACTGGGATTTTTTTTTTTTTCCTGTACTAGAGACCTGTAGTTAAGAAAAAGGTTACATATATTAATTTCCCCTAGAAGGAATTTACAAACCTGAGAAATCAGGACTGAACTTTCCTGCTTACTCAGATGTACATTAATACTACCACAAATAACACAGCACAATTTTTGTGACTTCAATTCCTTCCCTCCCAAAGGATACCAGCTGT
Source organism: Ptilonorhynchus violaceus (assembly GCA_013397565.1). Taxonomy (NCBI): domain Eukaryota; kingdom Metazoa; phylum Chordata; class Aves; order Passeriformes; family Ptilonorhynchidae; genus Ptilonorhynchus; species Ptilonorhynchus violaceus. The sequence goes on from VZRJ01005005.1 coordinate 601,263, forward strand.
CCGTCTTTCCAGATGAAACCTCTATTTTATGATGTCATTTTTAAGTTCCTATTCTCCAGACAAAGCAGGTTACCGTGACAGTCCCCATTTTGGTGCAGTTCCTGAAAACATCACTGCAATAAGGAATATGTAAGAATGATGCTGGGCTCAGCAGGCTGCTGTGCAGTTATCACTAAGGATTCCATTTTTTTGTCTTTATGCTTTGTCTCATTTCTGTGTTTTATCCGTTTTAATCTTGCTTTTCTGTAAGATTTTCCTCCTTCTCCTGTTTTCCTTACAATCTTTGAAACCAAATGTAAACTTAGTACCATTTGCATTCTGGTTGAACTTTCAAACCCAGGAATATTTTTGTGTTAGGAAACATCTCTTTCCTGATTCATCTGCTACATCCCTGACATATCTGGGCATGTCCTGTTATTGTCTGTTTGCAAAATTTTAGTACTTAAAAAAGTTAATGTGCCTTTTGTATCTCAGACACACTAGGATTTTGCAAGCAAGTGTCTGTTGATTGCAAGAGCATATGAGCAAGTATGAGACTAATTTCCTGTTAAGGAGTCGCTACATTAAAAGGATATTTGCATAATCATAGACTAAGATAATGTAGGGAAAACCCCTGAGATCATTCTGCTGCCAGGATTAAGCCAAGCCCAACATGTAATTTATTTGAATGCATGAAAGCTGCTTCTTATCGTTCACTTCTATCTCAAGTCTCCAAGCACTTTAGTTGGCAGCAGCAGGCTCTAACTCCTCCTGGGTAATTCATTATCCTCAACAACTTTTAAAAGGGTTATTTTAAGTTTAACTTAACAGTCCCTGCAACTTAATTAATACAATAAAAAAATTATTCCTTTTATGACTTCTGTCACGTGTTCAAAATCAAGCTACAGCATCTTCTTGGGTCATCATTTTATTTGATGCCATCGCCTTCAGGTTATGATAACTTCAGAAATATTGCATGCACCTCAAAAACAAGGGTTTGGGACTACACCTAAGAAAAACATAGCCAAAACCAATGAGATTTTATGATGCAGGTACTTTTTTGAACTTGTATATAAATAGTGTCCCGATTGGAGTTTAGCAGAAGGGTCTCAAGAGAAAGTACACTAGCAACTAAAACTCAAGGCACCTAAGAGTGCTATTTCTGAACGAATAATACTTAGGGCCAGAAGTCCCTGACTTCCATTTTAAATTCAGGTGCATGCTGTAAGTTTCTATTTGGAGAATCTCATTGTCAAAGTAAAGAATTTATCACACTTGTCACCTGGTACTTCCTCCAGGTAAACATGCTTACAGGCTTACAGCTGGGCTGCTGTAGTGGTGTCTGAAAGGTTATTTATTTTTTTACTCAGCTTGGGTGAGTAAGTTATTTGAACCCGAAAGTCCAGTTGCCAGGAAAAAAAAAAAAAGGCAAAAAAATCCTGAGGCTGCTGTCATGCTTGCTTGCTTGCCATGGTTAAAAGAACTGGGGATACAAAGAGATGGGTAGGTGTAGCAAGAGGGCAGCTGCTGTTTCTGAAAAGCAATAGAGGGAGGAGGACCCATTCACAGCATTTCAGGGACAGCTCAGGCTATCAAGCCTCCAGCCACAGCATAAGAGGGCAGTAACATTTCAAGAGAGGGAAGAGCAAACATTATCATAACAAATTATTTAATTGTAGGAAAGACAAGAAGAGAGAATATAATTAAGGTCTCAGACACCTGAATAAAAAAGCATCTAGTAGCTGTGGTAACAACATTAGCAGATGAGCACACTTAAACAAATAGGACAACGATCACTGTCCATTTCAGTTTAAACACTAATAAAACACTTCCACTGTGTTTGTAGAAAATTGTACCATGTTTTACTGTAACTATGATTAAAACAGCACAGCTCTAGTAGCCTGAATAGTTGGTTCAATATTATTAATAAAGAGTCCTATACTAACCCACATTAAGATGTGTTCCTTTCTGAAACTTCTAGTCCTCTGTAAGGAAGATTTCTATATATGAAAAAGAAGGTCTAGACATTTCAAGTAGTTCATACAACACAGACTCCTACTAAGTTTTTGAAATGTTAAAAGCAAAACTATCCTATACTGAAAATTAGGAACTAATTCCATTCAGACCAGAAGAGAAGAAAGGCTGATGGAGTAGACAATAGTGTAATGTGAGTGTAACCCTTAGTGTAACTTGAAACTCACATTGCACAAAATGAATTATCAAAGAAAATGAAATGACAATACATTGCAACCTGTTCCCATAGGAAGACAACAGGCTGAAGACAGTCATCCGAGCTGTGTTTAATGTCTGTCCATAATATATAGTCTATGTTTAACTCTAGCTTGGTAAAGGTTCCCAAGCTGCAACACTGAGACCAAAATTGTGGCATTATGCAAGTCATGAGCTTTCCTTAATCATGTTTTCCTTAATCATTTAGAAATCTATGCAGAAATCTATATGAAGAAACTTATCAGAAGGCTTAATTTCTGGGGGAAAAAAAATCCTGGAACTACTTTGCTTATTTCCCGTATTATTAATGATAGGCCATTCACAGCTTCGCTTCCAGAAATCCTCCAAAGCTCTGCAATGTTCCAATCTGCCTTACCTATCTTTACAGGTCTCTGATTTTTTTTCCCTCATAACATATTCAGAATTGATCCTAACTACACAGGGGAGAGTTTTACAAGACTTCTTGGAAGAAGTGTCCACACATGAGAACTGCTTCAGGACGAAAGAAGGAATACAGAATATTCATATGTGGTAAAAAATTTCCATCATGACTAGAAGGAATGAGCACAGGATTCCTGAACAGAAGAATAAGGTGCAGATGAAGTGGCATGCTAAAATTCATAAGGAATGAGTGTTAAAAACCCAGAAAATCAAAGTAATACAGCAGGGACCACTGTTAGCCAGAAGAGGTTAATGTCAGGATGGTTTCATGAGCTGTATTTTTACACCTTGCCAGCTGTGCCCTGAAATTGTACTTTTTAATATTACTGATTAATTAGACATACTAATTCCATCTATAGAGGAAATTTGCACTATTTTCTATGCTTTTTATATTGAGTAGAAAGACTAAAATATTAAAAAGGCTAAGATCAGGCCAGAGATAGTTTCACCAGGATGACGAATAATGTAAGCAACTGAAGCCTTCCTTGCAGAATTCTTGCATGCCCTCCTTAAGGGGCTGAGCACAGATAGCGATTTCAGGAGCAGAGGATACACCACCTCCTCAGGATTTGCAGATGTCCTTGGGAATTAGCTTCTATAACCCAAACAGGCTCTTGGGACTATCTACAACATTTCAGCCTCAAGAGCATAACAGCAGTATAAAAGCACAACATCCTTCTCCAAACTATAACTTGAATGCTTGAGTTCTTAGAGGACTGTTGTGGTTTAATCCCAACCTAAGCCCTATGCAGCCGCTCTCTCACTCTCTCCTGGTGGAATGGGGAAGACAATCAGAAGGGGAAAAAGAGAAAACTCTTTTTGAGTTAAGACAGTTCAATAGGTAAAGTGAAAAGCCGTGCACACAAGCAAAGCAAACCAAGGAATTCATTCACCACTTCCCATGGGCAGGTGTTGAGCTATTCTCAGGAAAGCAGGGCTCCATTGAGCGGAACGGTGACTTGAGAAGAAAAATGCCATCCCTCTGAACGTGTCCCTCTTCTTCCTTCTTTCACCAGCTTTATATGCTGCTCATGATGCTATACGGTGTGGGATATGTCTTTGGTCAGCTGAGGTCAGCTGTCCTGGCTGTGTCCCCTCCCAACTCCTTGTGCACCCCTAGCCTCCTCAGTGGTGGGCTAGGCCTCAATTCTATGCAACACTGCTGAGCAATAACAAAAAACATCCCTGTATTGTCAAAAGTGTTGCCAGCACTAATCCAAAACACAGCGCCATATTAGGTACTATGAAGAAAATTAACTCTATCCCAGCTGAAATCATCACAAAGATAAAGGTGTGATTTCCAAGTTGGATACAGATCTGTTTCTGTTCAGAGAAGTAATATTGAGTGTTTGACTCATCTGTGATCCACCTAAGTTCTGTAAATATTTTGTTCTTCCTTATGCATTTGTAGCTTGAAAGTGTTATCCAAAAAACCACCTTGTAAAAATTTTGTATTCAAAGGCATAAGAAAATTTGCATTTTTAAAATGCAGGCTGTATGTGAAGTAAAATAAGGAACCAGTAGCACACAACATGAGCAACAGTAGGTCTTTAATCTCGAGCCATATCTGGGTGTTAGACTGAACAGAGCAGAAAAGCAGCCTCCTCCTATTTGAGAAATCTAGAATTCATTCCTAAAGATGGATGACTAAGTACTGTCTTTGAAAAAAATGTAACTGGGGATTATTAATTTTTTTCCTGAGGAGAAGGAAGTACCAGCTCCATCAAGTTGTGTCCAAGGCAGTTATTCAGAATGATGAAAACCTGGTATCCTTTTGTAATGAGGAGGTGCAACCAAGTTTCTCCCACCTACCAAGATGAGAACTAAAACTTCAGTTATTCTAAATTTGCAGAGAGTACTCTCATCCTTTTTCCTGAAAATGCTACAGAACTATTCACTGGCTCAGAAGGAGATAGCAGTGGGTACATACAAATCCTTACGCCACCGAGAGATCATTTACGTGGGAAAGGGGAGTCTTAAATTCTACTCTGTGTTTACTTTATAGATAGATCTTTGAATCCGTGTCCCACTTTTTTTTTAGCTTGAGCTAGAGGAAGATGAGTAAGCAGAAGGAAGTTAAAGTACTGTCACTCAGCAAACCTTTTGTCATGGAAGATGCAGATATGAAGACCCTCCAGCAGAGGAAGGAATTAAAATGTACTGTGTACACGAGATTTTTGAACAAGTGTCATTTCCATAACACGGAATTTTAAAAGCTACTTTTCTGTGTCAGTCATGAGAAGTATTTCATTCAGAGCCTGACCAACATGTGCTCACTCCCCTTGAGCATGTATCAAGATTTTGGTTCCTGAAAAGGCTTAGGTTTGATGTATGTTCCTGGTTATTCAAGGCTTTTCTGACTGTACACAATTCTAGAAGAAATTTAGATGACAAGAAAAAAAAAAATCTATGGATTATATATGTCTAATAGAAATACTTTAGATGCTTGAGAAAAGTCCTTCATGCTTGAAATGGATGTTTGAATAAGCACCTTAGAACAAATCTAAAGAAATGAGCAATTACAGATTCCAGGCCACCCTTTTAACAGAAACCTCTTCTGCTTTCCACAATTCTTATAGCCTTCTTTTGGTCCAATCATTCATCTCAGCAAATTTTTCATTTTTCAAATTAGTAACCTTTAATAAACACACCCCTGTAATTTGCATTGATAATCCTTTTCCTTAGAAGAGTGGGTGTTGCTGCAGGAACATGTCCAGAAGTTGCTCTCCAACCAGTTACTACTCAAAAAAACACCATGCCAGTAGCTATTATGACTCAATAATAGATTGAAATCTCTTGTTATGTGTTAATATGGCATAACAACTCCCTTAGAATTTCCATTAATAATGAAACATCTTAACAAAATACAGACAGAAAAACAGCTGCTCTGAACTTCTAGTAGATACTACTTCTGCAAGACCTCTGTATTACATTAGCATTCAAGACACTGAATCCCAGTCTTCCAGACACCAAGGAAAAATGATAGCAGGCCCAATTCAATTGCTGACGTGTAAAAATGAGTAAATGTACTTTCAAGATAATACAGTAACACAGATACATGTTGCCTTTGTGAATATGGTAATGTTACAGTGTGAAATGCTACATTGTTCTGACTAGAAAGGAGTTAAGTTCACCTGAAATAAAAGCAGAAAAACCCCTTCGAATGTGTGATATGAGAGGAAGGGAGTTTGCTGTATCCATGTAACTGTCGTTGTAACTGGTGGACCCTTCTAGTCTAAAAGAAATAGTTTAATACAGGTAAGTTTTGATCTTGGAATACAAGCATACACTTTAGGATTTGAATAAATAACCTCTCATTCATACCCTACTTTATTTTGATGGTGATCCTTATATAGACTGAACATAGTTCTTTCTGATGACATGCAAACATAAATGCTAAAATCCATTGGGAAAACCTATTCATTCAAAACTTCTTTTGAGAGAATTGACAAAAAATGGTTCTTTCTTTAATTTTTAGAAAGCATAAAGATCAAATTTTCTCTCTTATCAATCAAATATTGATTTCCATGTTAGAAACTTAGAATCTAATTATTAAATGTACTGGATATTTTATTTCCACTCCCATTAAATGGAGCTGATTCACTCTTGCTCTCAGAACTAGGAGTTTAGGTTTGGAGAGTTAATGTCACCCAGACTAAAAGGACAGTAGTGTTTTTGCTTTGTAAATGAGATAGAGCATATATTTCACCGCATAACTCAAAAAACCTGTCCTCAACCAAATCATTTGCCACACAGGAGGACAACAAAATCAAAAAAATTGTTTGATCTTCATTTATACTTGTCAATCAAGTACCTCTTTTCTTCCTCCTTCTACCCTAGTTGTGCACCTTTCCCCATTGCCCTGCAGCAGTACAGGGTAAAATTAAACAAGGGTACTTACTTTATTTTTTTCTTTTATTTTTTTAATAAGTTATGATAACAGCTGTCAGTAATGTTTAAAGAGGTAGTGGGATGAACATTTTCTTGCTGTGTTAGCTTGGGATTTTATGTGCAAGCATTCTTCCAAAATGTCATTTAAAATGTTTAAATATGAATCAATTATATGATTACTGGAAAATAGCAAGCACTGAACATGTTATCTTAAGTTAAACATGCAAGTTACTGCCATTGCTGATAGAGTCACAGAATAGTTACCACCAATTAATTAATTCTAGTGGAGTTTTTTTCCACAGCAACTACACAATTAACTTGTGTGTCTGGTGTTATTTCAAGATGGGTGTACTGTTCAACTTGCTTGAGTTATGCAATACAGGTGTTCTGTATTTGATGAAACATCCTGTAACCCGAGATCATTGCTACTGAATGGGTGGAAAGGTATCTACTCAGCAAAGTGGTCAGGGGTTAGTACTGTTCACCCTGGAAAAGTACAAAAGAGAAAACAAAGAGTACATAGAGGGTGAGGTTAAAAAAAAAAAAAAAGACTGATAGCCTTGTATCAGTGGGACTCATGAAAAAATCTTATTTTTCTGGATTTTCCTAAGGCTTTTGATACTGTCCCTCTCAGTATCCTTCTGGACAAGCTGTCCAAATGTGAGGTGAGTAGGTACATGGTGTGCTGAGGTGAGTAGGTACAAGATCTGGCTGAAGGGCAGGGCTCAAAGGATTGTAGCAAGTAGGGCTTGATCTGCCTGGCAACCATTCACCAGCAGCGTTCCTCAGGGTCCAGTTCTAGGATCAGTCATGTTCCATATGTTTATCAATGGTCTGCATGCAGGAATGCATCATTAGCATGTTTGCAGACAGTACAAAACTGGGAGATGCTGTTGGCTGGCTTGAAGGACAAGTGGCCTTGCAGAGGGATCTAGGCAGATTGGAGCATTAGGTTACAATTAACGGGATGAGATTTTTCAAGTCCAAATGCTGGATTCTGCACCTGGGGTGGAGGAACGCTGAGCACAACTGTAAATTGGCAGAGGAGTGGCTGGGCAGCAGAAAGGGATCTGAGAGTGATGGTTGGCAGCAGCTCAGTAGAAGTCAGCAGTGTGCCCTGGCAGCCCAGAGGGCAAATTCCATGCTGGGGTGCATCAAACAGCATCACCAGCCGGTCAAAAGAGGTGATCAACCCACTGTGTTCAGCGCTGGTGCGGCCTCACTTTGCTCACTGTGGGCAGTTCTGGGCCCCACAATTCAAGAAGGATGTGAAGGTACTTGAATGTATCCAGAGAAGGGAAAAGAATCTGATGAAAGGGCTGGAAGGAATGTCCTATAAGAAAGGGCTTGTCTTTGACTTTGTCTAGTTGGGAGAAAAGGAAGCTGAGCTGTGGCCTCATTGGTCTCTACAGCTTAAGAAGGGGAAGTGAGAGGCAGGTGCTGATCTGTTATCTTCGGTATCGAGTGATGGGACAGATGGGACTGGTTCAAAGTTGTGTCAGGGGAGATAAACCCTGACTTGGCAAAGCATTTCTTTACTGAGAGGGTGATCAAATACTGGAACAGGCTTTCTAAAGATGTGGTCAATGCCTCAAAACTGTCAGTTTCAGGTGTTTCAAAGGCATTTGGACACTTTCCCTAATTACAGGTTTTAACTTCTGGTCAGCCCCGAAGTGGTCAGGCAATTGAACTAGATGATGATTGTAGGTCCTTTCCAACTGAAATATTCTATTCTGTTCTGTTCTATCCTATCCTAAATGATCTCAAGCCTGAAAGCATCTGGCTTCCTTTCATGGGTTAGGTCAAGACACTGACCGGCCAGAGTCACGTTTTCCTTATCTGTGAAGAGACGAGAAAACTCCTTTCTGCTATGCTTTGTAGATTGTGGCCAGTATAATACACCCTCATGGTAGAAGGTCAGTTGTGGTCAACTGAGGCTGCTTAAGTGAAGTTAATAAATAAATATAATACTGGGGGACAAGGGAGAGGAATATGCAAGAGGAATAAAGGAAAGAAAAGAAAGAAAGAAAAAGCAAGCCTATTGAAAAAGTCAAATAGGACAAAGACTTTAAGATGTCAAGAGTACATTGAAAAACACACACATGAAGAAAACCTTAGGAAAAATATAGGGTGAAGGACTTAGAACAAGAGTATCTAAAGGGCAGAAAAACAGTAGAGCTTAGAAAAACATTTGCTTTCTAAATGTATTTGATAGCAGAAAAAACTGGCTCTGTCATGAAACAATGCGTACCCTATGGCACACCATCCATTTTCCTTGCACTGGAAAAACCAGTTTCCTTCCTCTGTAATTGCTTGCATTTCTCTGTGATATAGCCATGCATCTTGGACCCTTCTGAGATGAGAGCTCTGCCATGCAGAGATTCCCAGAGAGCAGAGTAGGTGAACCCAAAGTACTTGCAGAGAAGGGCTACTAAAAGAAGTTGCCTTGAAGGTTAGTAACTTTAGTACTAATTAAAGTGGCTGTTAGCAGCTTTGTGGTTCCAGTCTTCCACAGGATGGCCAGAGATGACTTTTGCAGTTTATTTCTGTGTATGTAGTGCAGCTAACACATCACTGCTGAGCCCCTGGAGCAAAGGCTTTTCTTCCTTTTCCCTTTCTATGGAAATTTCTCGAGTTACCAGTTCAATGGAGTCTAGGCTTTTGCTGGTGTTCTCTTATTCACCTGTCCTGTCCCAGATACTACTAACAAACATCAGCCAGCCATGATTGAAGTGATTGGGATTGACTTTCATTCTTAGCCTGTGTGTTGATGCTAACTCAGCTCATTCACCCTCCCTTGTGCGTGGTAAGCTTCATGCCATGCTAAAAACAATCATAGGGAGATGGTACCAGCTTGCCACCAGTTCCCAAGGTAGGGAATGGCCAGGGGATTTGAGCTCAAAATATGGGTGTGAGCTGTAGGAAGAGAGGCAAAAGATGGGAGGAGAGGCAGCAGCTTTGAGGAGCAATGTGCTGGAAGAAGTCTTTCATGCCTGGCTGGGAATTAGTTACACTTTTGGCATTGAATTATCTCAATCTCAACAGGATGCTGTTGTTTTTGATAGAAACCTGATGGTTATCCAAGGAAGTCAGGTTCAGAAGTTTTTAGAGGGTTGTCTTTTGGTTTTTATTTTGCGGGGGGAGAAGCTTGTTATTTTGGGAGAGTGGGGGAGCTTGCCAGTGGGGGAAAGGACAATTAAATAAAAAGAAGAATCCTGCTTTGTGGAAGAATAAGCAAAACCCTAGAGTATTTTCCAGTATTGTCCCTTTCCCACAGTGCTGCATTATTTTGAAAAAATTACATTAATATTTTTCAAAGTGACTTCTACTTTTATTTGCTCATGTCTCATTCCGCATGTCCAATACCTCTGTTAATTCACAAAAATTTCTTGGTGCAATGACTACACGTGTGAGACACATATAAAAACTACACTTATGTTTTGGTTCAGAAAAGTGATCCAGTGAGGTAGTGTCTATAGCAGGTTTCTTAAGGCAGAACGCCAGTGTCAGTCTGCTGAGTATAAAGATTGAGTAAAAATTACTTTGTTTTATTCCTGGGGATGGCTAATCAACAGCCTGGGAGCAAAGTCTGGGCCCTGACTTTCTACCAAGTCCTACAAGACTACGAGATGGAGTGATGAGGCCAGCTAATTTAGAAATATGCATGTATGGAGTGGGGAAGGATTCATACTGGGTCTTGAAGGTTTTACCTAGTTGCTGCTGCACTGTGCAAACACATCAGTATCTTGCTCCTTTATATCAGTCTAAGAAGAAAAGTGACACCCAAGCATTAGGAAAGTGACTGTCCTCAATTTGTGGAAACAAATACTAAAAGCAGTCCTATACACTGGGATATTCATGTACAGTATGCAGGTATTTCTCATTCAGAGCAAATATAGAAAGGAATTATTCCTTACTTGACCTAGGGAAACACCACTCCCACTCTGCACACAATTACATCTTTTATGTTCTGCATGAAAGAATATACTGCAAATGAATCTTAGTACAAAGTTTAAATAAAGAATTGCCAAGTAATAATTAACTCAGTCTGTCATTTATTATGATTAGGCACTAAGGTAAGGTCAGTTTCCTTTAATGCTTTTCAAAGAATGTACTCATTTTAGAACAGGTATGACCAGTTACACAGACTTCTCAAAAGGCACAGTGTTCTCCTCCCGGCTTAGTGATGCCCTGTGTATTCATTTTCATTGCCAGTTTTGACTTAATTATCAATATCACAGCCATGGTGACATGCTAAAAGCCCAGTCACACAGAAATGACCCAGCACTTTCACCTGTAACCTCTTCTGACGGGTTTAACCAATGATGTCATCGCTTCTGCGATGAAATGCTTTTCACTGCAGGAAAAGATATGTTACTATGGTCCAAACATGAGGAATCTCAGGTTACACTTTATTCCTAAGATCCATTAATGTGGCAATCTCTTTGGGGACAGGTGATCAACCAGAAAACCAATAAATCAAACCTAATTATGTTCAAAAAATTTTGCTGTGTACTAAAACACATCTTTTGATGGAAATACTTTTTGTTCTAACTTCCTAATCTGGATAGTGTTTTGAGAGCAAGCTGTACAGACTTACACATGCACAGTTCCACAAATCTGTGGAACATTCCTTCATATTACTGGTCAGGATATGTCTGGTGCTGAGATTCTGTTGTGGCACCCCAGTGCACTGCACATCACCTACTAGTGAAGTCTTATTTTGAGATTTTTGGGTTAATGATAATCTTACAAAGTTATTATTTACTATTTATATTATAGTTGCACCTAGAAACCCCAAATGAAAGGATTCAATTTAATTAGATGTTTTGCAAACAATAATAAGAAAGAGTTCCTGCATCGCAGATCTAACAGTGTTCTTATCAGACGGGATAAAAGCAATGGATGAAACAGATAAACAAGGTGGGAGTGGATTGGAAAGGCTGCTTTACAGTTGTAAAGCAAACAGACTTCACTACAGCTCGCTACTTGCCTAACTGGTGGGAGTGGTTCAGCACAAAAAGGTTTTGAGGAGGGATTTAGAGGAGGATAAGGCATAAGGCTTTATGGATTTTGGCAAGGACTGGTTTCTGCTGCTAGGTACTGCAGCAGAGAAAAGATTTAAAGGCTTTTGCTTATCACTGAAAAAAGCACAACAGTTTAGGAAGTTGCACTAGGTGACCATCCCTCACTTTAAAATTAATTAACTGCTGAAACCTATGGTGAAAGATGATTTTTCTAATTGACTCAAGCCCATTTGACATCTGTAAACTGGAAAACAGTTTTAATTTTCATCTCCTGTGAGTACATATAATTATATCTCCTCTTTGTTGTTTATCCTGAGGTTGATCATGTTCCAGTAGGGCTGAAGTCCAGAAAGCATAACTGTATGTTGAAATGCAAATTGCACAATAACCATCGTCATAGAGAATTAAAGGGAATATTACGAGATTTGTTATAATCTTGTATGGCTCTACAGGATTTAAAAAAACAACCAAAAAATATTCTGCGAAATAGAAAATATGACCACATTTCACAAAAATCTCAGGTCTTTTCCATTGGGGGTTGAACAAGATTGTTTCTTTCCCACTTACTTCTATGCTTCAAGTGGAGGCAATTGCTGTCAGTATTAAATTCAGTTATATGAGAGTAAGTAATAATAAATTATTCTTAATGCTATCTGATTTTTGTTGCATTGAAATAAATATCTAAATTTAAATCAAGTTAAACTGTTAAAAATATCATAATTAAGCTCTCCTAAAACTGATACCTGTGCTATTGTCAGCTGCAAATCCTTTCTTGCCCTCTGTGCCCCACTCCCACTGACTTTCCAGGGTCCCTGGATGCTACTCTAGATTTGACTGTTCATTGTTAGCTCCTCATCCCTGGCAGAAGCCTCCCTCTGCTGCCAGTCAGGAACTTTCACTCACCCAGTCGCCCTTAACCACATACTTAAATCCAGACCAGATTTGTTGTTTATATTCTCTGCACTGATGTAGCACAGTAAGTAATGAAGCATGATGCCAGTCAAGCTTTCAAGCAGGTGAGTCAAAAAATTTGTATGCAAATCTCTTCTCCCTTGCTCTTTAATCTGTTTGTTTTAATTTTTTTCCCTGTATTCCCTGCTGCTTAGCTTCTGTCATCAATCTGCAATGCATTTTTCAATTGATTAGTGACTTACCCATGCAATATGTACCCGTGCTAATCCCAGTCATTGTCCGCACCACGGGCTCGTGCCCTAAGTTTGGTCATTTCCTAGCTTTCATGTGCTTATTAAAAGACAAAGACAGACCCTTTGATGGACTAAAAATAACCTGCTAAATCATCCCTAGCTACCCAGTCAACCTCTCAAGCACCCCATTACTTTAGTTGCACAGTTCCAATAATTAAGTCTCCTATTTTTTTCTAGGCCTCAATCACATTGTTTTCACTGACACCTATAAAGTCTTATTTCAGGAAACAGGAAAATTAACCACAATCTCTATTTATTTACATCCACATAAAATAAATCCTAGCTAGAATTGTTAAAGCACCTGGCACAGATTTAGAAACATAATTACAATATCATAGAATCAGTCAAAACACCAGCTGCTCTTTCTCTCCTGTATCTCTTCCATCAGCTACATATCATTCATTATTTAGTGAGAAGATTCAGTACAGATTAAAACTCATCCTAAACCATATCTATTATGCAATCATATCTTTACCTTGCTGCTATAGTTAAGCATCTCTTGGATAATGTTTGAAAAGAGGCTATAAGTAAACAAATAACTTCTAAAAACAAAGTATTAATGTAGTCTTCTATCATGTAGCTCAGATCACTGCACCCATGGCACAGTTCTGCCACTCCTATTGCTCAGAAACTACTTTAACGTAATTTTGAGAAATGCATTGAAGAAGTCTACCCTTCTCACCATGTTGAAAAACCAAGAATTAATCATCCATGTAAAATCTAAAATAATTCCTACCATATTCTATTATCTGATGGATAGCAAAAAATATTTTCAAAGGTCAATAGAGAGGTGGAATGCAGAATTAAACACTGATTAATCAGGATAGAACTGGGAGTTGAAACAAGAGCAAGTTAACAACCTAGTGCTGTAAATAATTACAACTCTTGTAAATTTAACATCCATAAGTACAGCAAGAGAGGCATACAGTCAAAAAAATTCTCCATTTTAATATACATGGATGAAAAAGAATTCAACAGTGTTCTTCCAGGCAGTCTGCCAGGCATCAGCCACTGTTCACATAACAGTTGGGAGTATAATAGTATAATACAGCAGGTAGCCTTAGAGTTTCACTTAGGACACTTTCAGGGCAGCCAAGATATTTCAGCTGATCCAATCTGGACTTGCACCAGATTGCATTTTGTCTGTTATGTGTTCAGAAATGCAGGAAAGCCACAAGATTTTAATTGTCGGTTAAATACATAAGATGGTTTCCAGGAATGTGTGTTCTGTACATTCATTTTAGATTCTCTTCAGAGAGTGAGAGGCTGGAAAAGAATGCCCAGGTTAACATTTGCACTAGCAGGATGGAAAATAGGCATGATGTATTGTGTCAAAATGTATACCTGAAAAACATGATTGTGATGCAGAAACCTTAGTAAATGCCTGCTATGCTGGATTAGATTAATACAGTCATTGTAGGTGATATTTAAAATCAGCTTTTTGTGAAATATTGGATACATCCTAGTACACATGGCCTTCTTGTTTCTATTATTAGGAAAAACTTACCCTGCAGTGGGATTAGTTATGGTACCTGTAACATACTCTCCTAACTGTCTAATCATTCTCTGCATTAGCATAAAATTTTGCTATATTTTCTTCCCTTTTGGTGGTGGAAAAGTCTATGCAAACATTTCTCAGTAACATTATTAAAACCTTGAAACCCTGATGCAGCTAAGGACTGGAGTGCGAGAAAGACTCTCCAGGCCTGTAGCTGGACCATACACTCCAAGCCATCTCAAGAAATTTGATTGATTTCTTGGTTGGCTGTTTAATTTTCTCTCTACGGTTTAGCCACATCTCTACAAAATACAGGATGCCCCTCCTCCCGTATTTTTTTCAAGTCAGCTAAAAACTAATAAATATCTGTCAACAAGCAGTTCATCAAATAGCAAAGAGAAGCTTTGGTATATCAAAGGACAAGAGATCATAGAACAGGCATGTGTCCAAAATGTAGCCAGATTTTCCAAAGAGCTCAAGGATAAGTTTTTCAACTGCTCGGGATCCACCTCTATAGGCAAATTTTCAGAAGTGCTCAAAGCCATGTGTGCGAAAAGTCTCTAAGAACACGGCGAGTTGATTTGGTTCCTAAGACAAAGCCAAGTTTTTGAAAAGCCTGCCCCCTTTGAAATATTTTTGCTAAAGGCTATTCCAATATCCTTAAGCTATTATTTTGGATTCTGTGTGTATCTGTACATCTCCACAAAAGAATCTTATTGTAATTCCAATATTTTGTTAAATGAAAAAAAAATTAATTTGCTTTAGAACATTACTCTCTCATTTTGTTTTTTTTTTTTGAAATGGCTTCCTAGGCAGCCTTTGTATGAAATACGTCATCCTTTGGTTTTGGAAACTTTGTATCATAAAGACATATCATTTTTCCTTTGCAATAATTTATAAAGCAGGCATTTTGTTCCCTTTGCACGTATATCTATTCCTAAACGAATGCCTATTTTCCCCGCTACAAATACTTTGACTTTTACATGTTAATCAAATTTTTCTGTTGGTATATGGAGTACTACAACTACATTTTACTAAACCCTTATCTCTGAATAAAATATGGAGAAGAGCCTCAGAAAACAGTGCTGACTGTTGTAATTATCAATAAGAAAATTCAAGAAACCTCAAGAAAAACAGATTAGAACTTGAACAACAGTCAAGTGGAAGATGCTACACTTATACAGATGTGTGCAACTCTACAAAAAGAGAATGGGGAATGACTATTTAGAAATTAATTTTGAGTACAGGGAGGCAGAGACTCTATCAAAGCCCAGGTTGCATTTGACTGAAGATTATGCTGCCACAACAAAAAAATGAGACTGACATCACCCTTGGATGTGTAAAGCAGAGCACAGCCTGACAGACACATGAAATATCTGCTCTCAGTGTTTGTAAGACTTTAGTTGGAATACCGAGCCTATGGAACTGATAATCCCACTTCAACAAATAAGGCATCTGAAAGTGACACAGAGGGGAGCAAGAAGAGGCAGGGGTCTTCAAAAGACTACAAGAACTAGAAGTTGTTAGCTGAAAAAAGAAATTCAAATAAATGTGCACTACACTTGCTGTTGTAAGAAGGATAGGTATTATCTCTTTATCAGTGACACATCCGTCTAGGAGGAGCACAATTCCAAGGTGATAATCAAGTCTGCCAGAACTGTGAGATATAGTGATATATTTCAGGGAAGGGAACCAGTAGGTGACTTAATTATCCAGTGCCAATGGAGATGAAAAAGTGGAGGTTTGAGCTGGTGAGATGGAGCAGGGGACAGCTCGGTTCCTGTTCAGCAGTGGGAATGCAGAAAAAACAGAGGAGCACTGAGCAGGAATGGGGGTTTGGTGACAGAGCTCATTGTACACCAGGGTCTGAAAGCAAATCCCCTTAGGATATGTCACTGAGAGTATCTGATGTCGATATCATAACCGGAAAGAAGAGCATTTCCTGTGGAAAATTCCACTTTCCATACGAATAATGCAGAAAGACTGCATAGTGTGACAACCACAGTCATGTAATGTGAAGTATTAAACCAGAAACCTTTCAACATTTTTTGAAATGGCTCTCATAATAAGAGTAAATTCTAAAGTGTTTTAACACAAGCATTTTAAGTGTGCTTTCTCAAGATGTTACTCCAAAGACTTTTTTTTTTTTTCAGGTTTACCATTTAAACAAATCGACAGTGGACTGGAAAGAAAGACGGAAGGTAACTTGACAACATTCAGCTGACCCAAAACTGGACAAGTCTGTGCCACCTTTCAAAGCTCAGGAGACACTTTTCAGCTGCTGTTTCTTCTGAAAAGTTACATCAAACATGAAATTAATCCCAGAAGACTACCAAGTACAAGGTTAGTTTTTGACTGCATGCAAAGCAAAAATTATTTCAATGACAAAATGGAGTCTTCAAACAGGTCACCAATAAAAGTTAGAGAATGCGTACGTTTTAGGGCTTTTGAGACCCAACTGGGCAAAGCCTTATACAACATGGTCTGTGTTCACAGTTCTCCCTTCTCTGCAAGGGGAGTCAGACCAGAAACCTTCTGGGGACCCTTTGCACCTTTATGACTGTGCGCTGATCCTATGAATTCATTTCTCCTCGAAGTTACCAGCCTTGGGGGTGACTTTTCTTCTAAATGGAAAAGAAATCATTTGCATGAGAATGCATGATGGGCCAGTGGGTACCACGAGGGCACTGTCTGGGACAAGCCTTTCATGAATACATGTCTCTGCACACGAGTGTGTCCATGCACAGACACACGTGTGGGCACAGGGCAGTGGTCACAGGCTGCCTTCAAACCTGGAGGCTTTCCAAGGCCCCAGTGTCCATTGTATAGATAGACTTCAGTGAAAGAGTAAAAGAAACACTTGTGTATTGCTTGGCTCAGAACACCCAGAAAGGAGAAGAGCTATCCTGAATTGCCTATGGGAATTTATGACTAGGAGCAATGGGGTAAAGTCAGGTAAAGAAAAACAGTTTGAACATCAGTAAAATTTCCTAACTGTGAGTGTTATTAGACTAGAATAATCTCCCCTAAGGGAAGCAATAAAACCAACATCATTTGCATCTTTGCAAACTAGACCAGACAAAGCACTGGGAAATATACTGTGGGGAATCATCCCGTAAAATGATTGCACTAATTTTTCTCATCTATTCTTTCTTCATAGGATTGCTTCATACATGGAATGTGCCATACTCTTTTTCCTGTTGCCTTATTCCCTTTCCTGTGGGCTGAGTAAAAAATCCCTGAAGGAAATTATGCTATTCTAACCAAAAAGTAACATATTAAGACAATTTGCATTTTTATTAAAAAAGACATATTTTCTCTTTAAAATATAACCAGTGATAGACACAAGAGCATAATCTCTAGGATAATGACACACTTCAGTACACTAGGCAATTAGGTTTGCCTTTAATTATTTATTGTTTGACATGCTGCTCATACAAATACTCTGTGTAACAGGAGGAAGTCAGTTTGACCTTAATTATTGCCTGTAAATAATTCCTGAATTGTAACTAAGTAGTGCCTTTTAAAATGTAATTATTATAATACCAGAGTTACAGAGCTCATTGATTTATAATTACTTAATTGTTTATACCCATTAAACCACAGCTGTGATAGGTTCATCTTGCCTACATGCACCAGCCTGGAAACTGAGGAATTGTGGCCAAGAACTCGGACTAACGTTATCTCCCACAGCTAAATGGTTGAACAATCATTCCAGCCTGGTCAAGGTTAGCCGGGGTCATCAGATGGCTGAGAGATCGTGGGCGGTGAGCTGGGCCATTCAGTACACATCCTTCAGAATAACAATGAGGGGAGAAGGGAATGCAAAATATCCGTACCTCCAAGGTCCTGAGCTCTCACCGGGTAAATCAGGCAAAAAGCTACTCCTTTGTGAGTCTGATGTGGGACCATAATGTATGATGGGCTACAGGACATAGTGCTAACTGTGCTGCTGGGAAACAGAAACCCCCCAAATTCTGAATATTTTTTCTCCACCTATCAACACAGGGTATCTAGTTGTTTGCACACTTGTATGCAAGGGAGAGACTGTCATTTTGCTTCTCGTGGCTTGCACCTTAACATGGTAAGAGCATTTCACTGAGAGAGTTCAAGCCACACTCTTGTGGTTCAACCCCAGACAGCCACCAAACCCCACACAGCTGCTCCAATCCCTGTGTAATCCACAGTGTTTCCAGCACAAATCCAAACACAGCCCCATGCTGGCTACTATGAAGAAAATTAACTCTATCCCAGCCAAAACCAGCACACACACATAGTCCTCTTGTCTTTAATATATTCGATTCTTTTTGTACCACTGCCTGGTAATCACCATCCAAACCACTGTAATGTATTGCATGTATTTCTCTGAGAGGAAAAAAAAGAAGAGATATTAATAATGCAACATTTTCAAGTAGTCAGCATGACACACTTTCACTTAAATTGCAAACCCCACCTGCCAGAGGAGTGGAAAAACCAACACATTTCTCAAATGTCAATCTTAAGAAAGATCCACACTTTGCTGTAAAGATCCTACTATATTTTTCTCTAAAGGAGGTGGTATTTAGAATTAATCTGTGTAGACTTTGATAGCATTAAAAGTTTGACTTTGTTCAAATCTTTTGCTGTCTAGTGTAGTCAAAACCAGCAGCTAAGAAGCATGTGAATTCTGTCTGTTACAGGAATAGGCCCCAGAAGGAATGTTAGAACTGTGACCTGTGATTAAATAACCACACTAGTAGTAAGAATATTCACAAAAGAGGTCTCAGGAATAAGAGATTATGTATGTTCTCAGTATTAATACAAATTTTTACATATTTCTTAAAAATCAATGTATTTTGAAAGCCTGAGAAAACTTGTTCTGTGTTACACCACTAAAGAAGTTTCTCCTTAGAATTTCTTTGGAGTATTCCCAAGACACTGAAGCTGAGAATGAATATTCTTGTGCAAGCTATACATACACTATAGGGGTTAAAGCAATTAACCCTTCAAGGATGTTATTGTGATTAACCCTTCTAATCTCAGGCTCTCCTAGTCTGTACAGCATGGAGGAAAAATAAATACCAGCACGGTTCATGTCAATTTCTGCACTCCTAAAAGCAGAATGTTAATCACATAGGTTCACCAGTCAGGTTACATCTGAATTCCCCATGGTAAATGAGACTAAAGAAATGCAAACTATTCTAGTGCTGTACAATCCAGATGTAGTGATAATGCCCTGCTTGTTATCACCAACATTCCACAGCAATTAGGGAACTGTGGCAGAATCCTAAATCTATAGGAAGAAAATCAGATTGCCTCTAAGTGTGGTCCTGTCCCATCATGTGACTGAAAGTGTAGGATTAAAGGAATTGCTATCTCAGTGCTTCTTGTTCACTTTTTAGTTTATAATTGAAAGCGTTTTTTTTTTTCAACTGTCAGTTATGCAATTACAGCACCGGTTCTTGCCCTCCCCTGCACCCTTCCCAGTCATCCAGGCTTTGCAGCCAAACCCTGCTCTCAGTTCTACCTGCAGAGACCTATTCCTGTCAGTCTGTCTGTGATATACCAACAATAGGAAAAGAAGAATTTGCTTAAATGTAAGAGCCATCCATTCCCAAGCGTTGATTCCCTTGGAAATGTGATACGTTTCTCTTATCTATTCTGCTTTTTCAGATACAGCATGAAGAAAAAGCAGAAGTTTGGTAGCCCTGTGATTTGAGTACATGCACGGAGGTACTTTAAAAACCACAGTTTCAGAGATTACTGTTTGATACTAAAAAACACCAAAAACCCCAATACATCAGGATACACGGACTGTGAGCACTCAGTAATAAAATTTTCCAGGTCCATGGAAAATCCCTTATATATATCCCTTATACTGGGATAAATTAAATGAATAACATCTTCCCCAAAAATTCCTAATAGAAATCAACCACTGATTCATTCTATTATGGGTTTTTTTCCTGGTAAACTAAAGGGACATAACAGTGAGGCATTCTCAAGTTCTGTTATCAATCCCTGCTCCAATATTTAATGTATATTTGGGAAAGTCTTTTTGCTTCTCCATCTCCCTGCCTGACAAGGAGAAACCCCATCTTCTTCCTCACACATATAGGCACACAGGTGCAACATCCTGCACCTGTACTATCTGTAATAACTGCATGTGTGGAAAAACAACAAATATATTGAAACAGTCCTCCAATGATAGTCAGACACATCATCAAAGAGCACTCCTCCATAGGAGGGAATCAGGCAGAGTGATAGCTGAAGGGATGCCCACAGCTGTACAAAGAAAGGCCAGTAAGACCATGTAACACAGTTCTAAGCTTGTACATCACATGGCTTAAAGAGACCTGCTCTTTCAAACTCACCAGCACAGGTTTGCTTTCTTCTCCCCCAGTATTGATGAACTCGCTCAAGTTTTCAAAAAAATTATCCATATATAAAAACAACCTGTGCACAAAAAGTTACTAAGGAAATAATTTGAATTATGATAGTACCAACAAGGTAGGGCCTTAGTTTTTATAAGCATTCTTGTACATTAAAAAAGGACAGCTACTACACCAAAAAAAGAGTGTGATTGAAGAATAACCTTGACAATTGACAGTCTTACTCGAGGACTCCTAAAACCAAACAGAGACACCTCCCTCTTTCACTTCTCACTTCATCCTCTCAGATGGGAGGTTCTGTAGGCGTAATACCCTTTTCACACAGGCCCTATTAGTACAGGGTCTAGCACAGTTTCTACCCTCTTCTGGTTGAGATCTGTAAGTAGTGAAATACAGACTGCTGTTACTCTTAATTAAGTACACCTCTTTTCACCCAGAGCACTTTTCTGTCAGCTTGAAGGAGCATCAAGAACTGCCAAAACAGACGCCTTGAATTAGCACAGAAGTCATACGTGCTGACATGTGTAATGTAAGCAGATTGTCCCACTTTTCCACCCACTGAATTCTTGTTGCTAATCTAATTAATGCCCTCTGATTATTTCAGATGGTCACTTGGCAAGTGACAACAAAGATAAAACGCTTGGGCATCTTGTGACATGTACCTGGGTTTTATCTGCCCCATTTCCAACACACTTTTCTTTGTGTATTTCTCTCCTCCTCTATTGCCCTTTTTACTATTCATCTCCTGCAAACATGGTACCTCTGCTTCCCAGGTTCTGGGAGTACTGAGACACGAAGAACTTGGTTGAATTGGAAGACAAATACACGCTTTTCCCTACATTTTTCTATTTATCACCTATGTTCTCCTATGTGTCCCTTCCCTTTTTTGCCTCCCTTCTCAGCTCTCCAACACTACCTGGGGTTCTCTTTTTGCCTGCAAGCTTTTCATGCAGCCCTTGCAAACTCATCCACCACCCACTGGTCCAGTGTTGGTCTAGAGGTGAGAGTGAGGGCTGAGGGCCATGCTGGGCTGGGTAGAATCCATGGAGCAGGAGGACAGCCCTCATCTGGAGATCTTGCAGGATGAATATTTGAAGGTACAAGGGGTGAAGCAAACAAGGAGGATACAGATTTGGTACAGTATTTGCTTGCCGTATGTTAGGCCATATTCATGCATTCTGGGAACAGATAAGAGGCACTGAAGAGGCAGGATGGTGGCTCCTTTTCCAAGCACATAAAAGATATATTTTCCCTTCCTCATTCTCCTACTCCTTCCCCTCAGACTGAGGCTAAACAAAGCCATGAACAACCATGCTGAAACAGCAAGGAAAACTACTGGAGTTTTTGGACTTGAGAAGATCTGGAATTTTTTTATTTAGCATTGACATATTTTCAGCAATAAGAGAAGACAGACACAAAAAAGAGAGCTCTCTTTTCAAGAGAACTTTGATTATAATCCAAGAATTAAAGTTAAGTAGTATGTGTATGTGTGATAGATCTCACAGAAAAGGATCTTTTGTATTGTTCTGTTACAAGGGAAACAAGAAAACTGCACAGACACAAGTGTCTTTGCAAAATGGACCAGTTCATGAAAAACTGTGGGCATACCAAAGGGGGTGAGTGGATCAGAGCTTCTTTGAATGCAAAGGTGGTGATCATCAGCCTTTTCTATCCACTGTTGTTACACTCTCTGCGAGTGACTCAGCTGCATTCAGAAAACACTGCCCACATAACTAACATTGTTCTTATAAAACATTGGATTCAAATTCCACCTTACTCAGCTGGAAAAAAACAAGGATATTGTGAAGACATCCCAAAAAATAAAGTAAGGTCCACTAAGTGAGTGCAGGGAGTAAATCCGGTTATTATATTTTTTAACCTGAATTTCCCATGGCAAGAAAACAGACATAGTATGACTAATAAGGTTTGTATGAAAACATAGCCCTTGTATTATAAAAAGTTCTCTCCTTTTTTTAAAGAGGAATAGTATAGCTGTGTATTTTCTTTCATGCAAACTCTGCTGGAGCAGAGCAGAATTCCTTAACAAAAAGGCTCAAGAGTTAAACTGTACCAAGCCAAATATTTCACAAAGCTCTTGTTATGTTTGAACAATTTAACATGCTGCTGGTAATAAACACAATAATTGCATTGAGTCGGACAGAAAAATAAAGACGGGGCCCTGAATTCTTTATCAGCATAGGTCTTTTAGTAGCTCAAAAACATTCCCTCGTTATTTGCACCATCCCATTTTCTCTTTAGGAGGTCACTAGAGGGCATCATCACCTACCCAATCCTGCCTGCAGACCAGGTCAGAGCTGTCATACCCTACCTTCCAGAAGCTACGCCACTGTCTGTAGCAGTGCCTTCTGCAGAGCTCTGAAAACTCAGATTCCAGTTGTTCCCACAGCCCTAGCAGAGGGCGTCCTGCAGGGCACTGTGAAAGTGGCCTACTTTGGGTTACAGCAGAGAGGAGAATTCAGGAGTGCTTGGCTCTCAGTGCCCTTTAACCACAGGAGCATGGAGCACTTACCCTCTGGTTAGCTCTATCTGCTTTGTAACCACCCCTGCACAGCAGCTCCCCCTCAACAATCTCCTAAAAATGGCACTACTAAACAGAGCTGTCCATCAACTGCCTTCACTTCTTTGTGAGTTATTTGTAAAAGCACTCACATGTCAACTTTTCCAAATTGCCCTGTCCATTTGGAGAGGCAAAATGCTGAACAGAACATGAGAAGAGGAGTAGGTTTGTTAGACCCAGGGCAGGAATCATCTCCTACAGATTCATCATATATGCGTCTACCATGCAGCACTCCTACAACAACACAGATCCCATTTTTACACAAGGGCTCTTACGATAGCATGAGAGTGGAAAGATCTGGGTGTTGCGTGAACTACAAACATACAGGAGAAGGTCCATCAGCTGACTTGACTATTTGCACACAAGTGCTTTAGCCCCACGCTTTATTTATCCTTTTCTCTCTTACTTCCTGTGCTTCCTAAAAAGTCCCAGGGGGTGTCATCTCCATGGCTTTGAATTTTTAACCATGAGCACAACCCCTACTGTTCCAGAATCCTTAATAACATCACT
The DNA here is from genome assembly GCA_013397565.1 of Ptilonorhynchus violaceus. Classification (NCBI taxonomy): domain Eukaryota; kingdom Metazoa; phylum Chordata; class Aves; order Passeriformes; family Ptilonorhynchidae; genus Ptilonorhynchus; species Ptilonorhynchus violaceus. Next base: position 624,989 of record VZRJ01005005.1, read on the forward strand.
AATTGGACAGCTTTCCTGGAGGTAAAGCATGCACATACACACTGGGAGCTAGGGAGCTTCTGATCCCTTGAATCTTACTACAGACAGTGCTACACGCATACAAATTCACACCAGGGTGAAACCCTGCTTATCATCACCGTGTCCCAGTCCCACAACTCGGGCACGGTGTGGGTGTGACAGGGTGACGGGACTCGTGTTCTCCTGAGTGTGCACAGGGACGGCACAGGGAACACCTGCTGCTCAGCTAAATGCAGGGCAGAAGAGTTTTTGTCAGCGAGAGCCTCGCTGCTGGCATTTTCCAAATTGGCCTCTTCTGTGGGTGGAGAGCTGTAATATTTTGAGAAAGGTCTTCATCCACCAAAGGAGTTGGAAGGAAGATCTCTTTTTTCAGGAAATTATGGAGTTCAGAGAGACTGTGGACTAGTGACACATTGGCTTATGGCATGCAAAATACACCTGTCTCGCCAGGGTCTTCCAAGAGCAGCTTTGGCCCATCTCCAAAGCCTGGAGCAGTGCAAAAAGCACCTGAATTTCCAGTGTTGGAAACACCTGTTGTACAAGAAACAAGTCCATAGGTCATAAAGAGTTTGTTGCATTTTGATTTTCACCTGGGATTTTCCCTTCAAAGGGTGGGTACATGGAGCTGTTCTATCCAGGCTCACTCCCAAATGCAGACTTCAGTTTGGAGGGAATAAATAAGCAGTAGGTGTACAAAACCCGTGTCCTGTACTATGAGCAGTGGTGTATCTGGCACAATGTGCAGGAGAGCAGCTTTATAAATTCGTTTTCCAAAACAGATAGAATGTTGGAAGTACAAGAGGAACTGGAGGGGACATTGATATCTATCACTAAAGATGTGGGTGAGCACTACTGTAAAAGGCAAGTAAGGTAAGTAGGTAGGTAGGGAAGAAAAGAAGGGGAAAACATTGGCACTACACGCCAGTTAAAGGGGTAATATATTCAGGTTGAGGCACAAACAATCCTATCAGCTTCATTGTCCAAGGACTGGAAATGATAACACATTTCTGTTAGAAAGATCAGTAAAGTGCATTCAAGTGGGGTCAAAATTTTGGGTATCAGGAACCCCAAACCTGGTTGAAAACCGCTGCGAACTTTTCTTGTAACTTCCTGGGATGAAAATTGTCAATGTTTTCATGGAAGATCAAGATAAAAATGACATTAGAGTAAAAACTTACTGTTTTTTCTATATTTACTGAAAGGCAAAAGTTTCTGTGGACTGGAAAGAGTGGCTCCTACCTTTCTGTGTACATACAGTGGGAGGACACTTGGTGATTATCATTCACTAAAGCAGAGGTACAGTCTCAGTCACTCTAACAGAAACCCACCCATTCCCAGGCCTACAGCGCTTACTCACAAGCCAGCATTTAGATATGCAAATAACAACATATTGTTATCAGCAGTTTGTCCAATAATATTTCCTTTGTTTCATCAAAAAGGCGTATCAGTTCTGTGCAGTTGGCAGTGAATATGCAAGGAGGAATTTGAAAGAGCAAGACCAGCCAGAACAGCAGCCTCTGCCAGTCTGATTGCAGGCATCGCTGATGTCAGACCATGCATCAGAAGGTTAGGGTGCTAATGACTTGTTGATGTGTTTGACATTATGCAGCTATCTCTTAGCAGGTATTTTCACAGTAAGTATTGTTTTTATAGATGTTTCCCTATTACTCATGAGCTGGAAGTTTCAAGGGAAAATTTTGAAAACAAGATAAAAGCTTGAGGGGACAGCGAAGAAGTGAAAGCAAGCTTGTCTGAACCCTCATATTACTAAGTCGAAAACACAGAAACGTGAAACACCATGTCCTTGGTCACGAGCCTGTTACAGAATCAGAAATATACGACACCTAAACTCATCCTCTCAGCTACAGTAATAGAATCATTGAATGGTTGGGGATCTTTAAACATCATCTAGTCCAACCCCTTGCAATGAGCAGGGAAGAGTGGTTTGTTTATATTCGTTCATACATAATCAGCTGCAGTCCTTGAACAGAAGTTAAAACATATTCAAAAAAGAGGAGAGAATTTGAAGTAATAGATCTAACTAAATTATCATCCTAAAATAATTCAGCTAGTTTATCTTCTTTGGAGTTTTTTGTCTGTCTTTCCTTTGGAGATTTGCAAGACAATTTTTAGAGCCTAATTAACTTTTTGCATGAAGATGAACTCCTTTCATTTTGGAGAATTAATCACATTTAATCTGCAGACACTAGCCATTATAACAAATCTGTCTGTCCACTGTAACTGCAGGATTATGAAAAAATAAATGGAAAGTGACATTCATATTAGCATGAGAGTGTTTTTGGCAGTCATCAACTGGCTTTTCTAGCTACTATGACTTTAACCCATCATCACTTTTTCATTACAAGTACCTGAGCAGTTGAGTAGGTTAGGCTGCCAAGTGGCTTTTTCAGACATTTATTATGACAGTAATGTTTATTTTTGAAGTCATCAAGCCCCTTCTGAGTGAGTTGCTGTCTTAAGCACAGAGTATCATGCTGTCAGCTAGGGACCAGCTGTGTGGAACAGTTTTGGAGTCTGGAGTCGATTGCAAATGGGGGAATCCATGAGCGCATTTTGGGCTGCATAGCCAAAGAAGTTTGTTCCAGGAGTGAAGGTGCTGGAAAAAAACGACATATTCTCACAAGGGACTTTGCATAAAACAAAAATATGTGTATCTGTATGACAAGGCACTTGAGCAAAAATACCAATGCAGTGAAATACGTCTAAGAAAGGGGGAGGGGATGAAGGGAGGAAGACAGGGGAGAAGAACAAGTTCTCTGTAGATAAAAGGATTAAGAACTATGGAAAATATTTCCATAACCATGCCAAAGAAAAAGAGATACATTGTTGTATTTTGCACTTCAGCCAGAAGGGCAATCAGTGCTTTGCAGAATACATGCAGAAATATGGCTGCCTAGGAGAGTATGTGTTCTAGGGTGATTCATATCAGCTAAATAAAGGTAATTAAAGATATAAAGGACTGAAGCAGTAAAAACAGGACTGAGCTATTTAACCAAGTGTGACAGCTTTGCATGACTGATTATTCATGAACTACTCCTAGGTAGTTAAGAAACATAAAATGTGATTCATAATCTCTAGAAAGAAAACAAGCTATTTATTAAGAAACCTAACTTCATGACGCTCCTAAAAGTAGTATAAATATTTGAAGTTCTGTCTATAAGGTTTCTGAAAAATATGAATAACCATTCACCCATACACCCATTCACATAATGCACATACATATACACTTCTATTTCTTAGCTGGCAGTTAGCAGGTAGGTACCAATATATGCAATGCAAATGCATATTCCAAAAGCATTATGCAATTAGTTATTATTTCTACCTAATTCTTACCATGAATTTTTATGTAGAGCAACTCTATCAACTAAGGAATGCTAAATCAGCAGGCCTTTATAAAAGAGAAATGATCCACCACATGATCCTCTGATCAGGCTGAAAGCTCTGCTCTTTCCCAGGTACGTAATCGTGTAGTACGCTAAATTATGACATTAAAGTTTCTTAAAAACTCTTCATTAACTCTTCATGTGAAGTAATTTCAGCTCATTTACCCCATTAGTGAGCTGTTAATACTGAGTGCACTAAAAGAACATGTGCATGGGGGGTTAATGTGAGAACCACTACAACACTATGAATTACCAGCTCATTGCAGAGAAAATTCCTAATTATAGTTCACAAGTTCATAATCAACCAAACATATCTAATTCTACAAAATGAGCTGTTAACAGAAAAATCTTACTCTAACTCTTGTTTATTCGTCTGGGCATCACAGCAAGAAAATAGATTAGTGCTCATTTACCAGTCATTTGGGCTTTTTATTATTTTTTAATTCTTTTTTTAATTTCCCCTAAACATTCTGCTGCTAAGTATGAGTATTTCTCTTGGTTTGTTCAGATTTTTTTTTTACTGGTGAGGTACAATATATAAATATATATTTTAAAAAGTCATGCCATTATAAGCATACTTTATTATGAGCCTGCTTTAAATTAAACAGAAAATAAACATCAGGAAATTGCTATCAAAGGTATTTTCCATAAAATATTGTTGCTTGACTATTGAATGCTGTAATTGGATATTGCTACACTTGCCAGTGCATTTGCAGTTGAACTATTCAGGTATTATGTGGAAAGGATTTGCCTGGAATGTCCAGCTGAATCAAACAGTAAATTTAACAGGCATGGAAAATATGTATAGTCCAATTTTTCTTTCAGGGTAAAATCATGGCACAGCTTCTTCTGGATCACCTGTGGAATTACTGCACTGTAGTTAGGTTTTCCTTCATCCTATGCTACTCTTGTTGTATTGGAGAAGAAGATACTTCAATGTATGTAAGGGCCAAAAAGCCCCCAAAGAACCAAACCACCCAAACAAAACCCCCAACCTCAACTCTAAGCCCCCTTCATATTGATTTCTACAATCGTTTTCCATCTCATTTTTTGCTTCAGTGTTTCACTAATAATTTATAGCAATATTTCTAACATTCCTAGATTTATTCTATTTTGATTGCAACTACAAGGTTTCCAGAAACAAAAGCTTATATTTTAAAATCCTTTATGTCATATGAATATGGAAACTACTTTTAGAAATGGAGTGGCCCTTTACATGGGTGCTGCTGTATCTGACTCTACTGCAGCCTTGCTCGCTTTTCTTTGCCACCTATTAACATCTGCAGCTAAAGGAAGAGGACAAATTTTGCAAGGAATCTGCAATGTGATGTTCAGCTTTCTCTCCTTTCACTGGCTAAATTTTTTGTTTCTCTTACTGTAACCTGGGAATAAATAGTCATAATAACAGCATATATTCTCCTTTTTCTCATAGAAATTCTGTGGAATTTAATGTCCAACCTTTCTGCAGAAACTTTAAAAACTCTATGCAGCTCTGCTACAGCAATATCATTCTTTTAAAATCAGTAGGCTGAACTACATCATCCTACCAAAAAAAAAGTATTTATGTATGACTTGAAAATATTTCTGCTGGACTTTGCGGGATTTCCTCCTTTCATCTGTTCAAGTCAGCTTATCCACAGAGATTAAATACAGTTTAGAATCTATATCCTTGAGTATACCAACAGCTGTAACACAGCATAAGTAAAATAAAGGCAGGTCTACTTCCAGAAAAACATGCATAGTTATGCAAAACATAAATTAATGTTATGCTTATAGGATTAGATATGGAAGACAACTCGTGGAGGTTGTCGAAGCTGCCTCTCTTTTTATGAAGGTTTGAAACATCTGGAGACAAATGTAACCAATACCAAGGACAGTATCTGTGGTTTCATGTGTTACCTGCTACTGGACAACAGAACTTCCTGTGTTCTGAACACCTGCTCTACATTATCCTCCAAACCTGCTTTGTTTCACGAGATCTTTGTAATAGCAGAACAATTAGCCTCAGTGTTTTTATACGGCAACATTGTCAGCCCAAGAGAGGAAGATACACAATGCAAATGATGACCTCAGGACTCGGGAATTTAATATGCAAAAACACCACATGCAAACTTTGGTGGGTAGAGATCCCTGTAATATGTATGAGTGCTGGTTTTAGAGCAAGATGGAGTGCTCTTGCTGCTCTGGGTTTTAGCTGGAGTCAAGGCATTTAAGCTATATGACATAAACGTTTTCATTGGATGATAAAAAGTGTTTGTGGCATCTAATAAACTCATTATCTGGTTCATGTAAGTACTCACTGCTGTTATTATTCTTGTGGATAATAGCAGTAGTGCTAATAACAGTCTGCCAGTCTTAGTAGAGACTGCACTCTGTGGGAAAAAGAAAAAAAAGAAGGCAGAACAAGTCTCGAAGAATTTATGCTGGAAATGAAATTTCAACTTTTATTTATTTATCTGAGGGGTCATGTATCACTGCCACACACTGTTTTAAGGCAGAGTAGCATAAAACAAAAGCAAAAAAGCAGCTTGTTTGCCTTTATCAGCATAAGACCTCGAGAGTGTAAGCAGTTGATGCTCTGTCTTTTCATTGCCCCAGTTGCACGGCAGTAACAGACAGACAGGTGTGGCAGCCCATCATGCTGCTAATCTCTCCTATCAGCCCAGCACGAATGGCTAGAGCTCATGAATCGGAGTCCAAAGGGTGGATGTGAGAGAATTATTTTGCTGCTACCTAGAGAAATGGAGGCAGCATTTCTCCTGGAAGCAAGACCATTTAATCCACATTGGTCCTTGCCCTCTACAGTATGGGGGCCTCCTCAGCTAGGAAACAGAGGGAGCAGAATAAATTCAGCAATGCTAGGACAAGGAGCTATCCACTTGGCAGGGGAAAAGAACCTCAAATTCACATCATAAAAAAGCATCATAAAGGCAAAACCCACAGTGCTGTAAGCTCAACAAGGGCTCAGCTAAAAAGGCAGCCTTCAGCCTGAGGTGCCAAAGTGCCAGATGGTTTTGTCACCCCTGCTTCCCTGAGACTACAAAGCCCACTCACTTTGAGGATCCTGCCACTATGTCCCTGCAGGTAAACGAAAACTTGCAGTCTCCAGGACCATTGCACTCCCTCTCTCCATGCAGACTGCTAGTGGGGAGCAGCCAGTCCTAAAACATGCTGGGAACGGCTTGAAAAATGTGCCAGGGATGTTGTGAAAGTGTAATGGCATAAACAATCAAGTAAGGAGTGTTTCTTCACTGTTCAATTTAGCAGCTCAGATATAACCACAGAGGCCATACGCGTTTAGTTCCCATCAGAGCTTCCCAGAGTGATTATGTGCCAGTGCCAGCTCTGTGCAGAACAGACCAAATCCACCTCCACTGCCACCCCATTCATTTCAGAAGAATTATAGGAATTTGGTCAGGTACAAGAAACATTGCTGGCTTGAACTGTCTCAATTCTTGAGACTTTACTGAAAATATCCACTGGGAAAGAGACCAGCTACTGTAAAATTTTTCATCATTCCCTCCCCCAGCCCAGGTTAGATGTGCTTTCTGAAGGGCTTCCAGACAAAACCTTTTACTTTTTGATCATGACTCTTTCGCTTCAGCTTGAAATTAAAACCAAAAAGTTAAAAAAAAAAACAAAAAAAAAAGGGTTGCTTTTAGAAACAGATGAACGCATAATGCTTGAATGGATGAAGAAAGAAGGGATTTTTCTTTTAACCAACTTGCCAAAATTAATTTTGCAGCAAAATTATTCTTACCTCAATTCTGTCTTTCCTTCTTTCACTGAACTCACACTGAAATAACACTCTTAATCCCCAAGAAACATCAATATTTTTGCTGTAAAGCATTGCACAACTTGTGGTATGGACTAATGCCATGCATTAGCCATGAAGCAAGGTTTGACGTAGCTAAAGAACATCAAGTACAATACCACGTTTTATCAAAACCAAACAGCAGAACAATGCACACAAGGCTCTCACAAATATACCAGACCCATCAGATTTCAATCTGATAAAGTCAATACAGAGAAGAAATATAGGGTACAGTCTGTCTCCATTAACACAGAAATAGGCACAGCAGTTCCACTCTTCCTCTGCAGCATGCTCTTAACAGACTGGGGGACCAGGCTCCTAGGCTGAATTACTGGGAGTTTGGAATTCAAAGATCTGTGTTTTTCCACACCCCTCAGAAATGCCATGGAAGGGACTTGCCCTCCCCCAGGCAGACAGACCATGCAGCATCTTGGTTTCTTGGGAGCACCTGTCTGGAGCCCTTCAGCAAGGGACTGACCTCTATCCCCATCTCTGCCTGCAGCTAAAAGGGAGGCACCCACACAGTTAATCAGTTAGCTGGCAGAGCCTTAACATCTGTCATATGGCCTACTGTGCTTCAAAGTGTCCCTTGTAACGAGGAGGAAATATGCTTAAAAGAATGTGGGGTGCACCGCAGTGAAAAGGTGGAGAGCAGGAGAGGTCGAGCTGAGCTCTGGCCACCGGTGTTGGGGCCTCAGCAGTGCTCCAGCACAGCCATCCCTCGCCTTCCTTCACTGGCTTCCAGCACCAGGAGCACCCGGGACTCTGGGGGTGCACCTTGAGAGCGTACAGGGACAGTGCAGTGGGGCCAGACCCCAGCTGCTTGTACCCAGAACTTGCAGGTCTAGCCGTGGTTGCACAGAGTGCTACATGGGCTAATTGCCAGGGGTTTATCCCATTTCTCGGGAAGGCTTGGCTGTTGGCCACACACATGCACGATTCAAGTGCCACCAGCACCTGAGCAGACTACATGAAAGCTGCATTGGTCCATCTCCACGCCCACCCGACACAGTCCCTTATGAGTTGCCTACATTGACAAGACAGGTGAGTAATTGTACATGTCCCTTTTATTGCCCATTACAGAGACAAAACATCTCATCAGATGTTTCAGTTTGTCTGTCAGGGTGACAAGCAGCACTGTGCAAAATCGTGTAAGCCAGTCCAAACACCAGAAACAACATCAGCCTTAGAGCAGAGATCCACCTAACAATGTAAGAGATGAACCCTGCTAATGAAGGAGCTGCAACAGCCCTGGGCAGCAGGTGAAAAACCACGGGGGATGAATTTCTGCTGCACTGGGTGCTGTGCTCAGGCTGTTCAGCAGAGCAGCTGCGCTAATTTTGTGGCCAGCCTGCCTCCACAAAAGCCTGCGCCCAGCCTGGCTGCTCAGGATGACCCAGGGCACCCCAACACTGCATCCTAACTTGAGTCATACCTGAGCTGAACCTGATGGCTCTGACACAGGGGAAGCCTCAGCACATCACAATGATTTTCTAAAAAACACAGCTCTTACTGGCATCACCATGTTCCTCACTCACTTTTTCTGCTCATTTTTTGGGGACATGTATGAGACATACAGTGGAGAGGGGCCTGACTGCACTGCATAACCCAGCACAGTCCGTGCTGCGCTGTGCTTCCCTTTGGTGGATACCTCAGGGTTACAGTACCTAGAGCGCCATCTCGGTGGATTGCATTCTGGTTCATGCCTCTGGCGGGGTCCCAGAGGGAGGAGGAATGGAAGGAAAACCCTTGACTCCCAAGGCTGAAGCCCAAATATCTTAACTCACCATTGATGCATTTAATAAAAAAAGGATACATCCTCAATTGGCCTAGTAGGTATATGGGAGTTGAAAACATTGAGCAGAAAGGGAAGAGATGAAGTGAAGATAATTAAGGAAGCAAACACTGCTGGAACTCATGTTATGACTAGTTTACAGCAGAGCCAGGGTTTTTCTTAGTTCAGTAAATATCCTAATTTAGACACCAATCCAAACCTCATTTAATGAGACATGTGGAAATACTGCAAAAAGAGCCTGTCAGTGATCCTGACTTTGGAGAGTTTGAAAGTTGTACTGCAGGAGTGATTTTCCCCACCATGTTTTCTCTTTCAACAATGATTGAAGCCAGATAACGCAAAAAATATGTTCAAATATTTTTAAAAGAAAGAGCTCCTAAACCTTTATTGCATTTGTTATGGGTAAAGTCCCAGTCTTCCTGAACAGGTTTGTTCTAAACAGTAAACAAAATGAATTATTTTGTCAAGTCTCATTTTAAAGGGCAGGGAATGGACGTTTTGGTTTTCATGAAAGAAGAAGTGCACAAAGACCATAGGCTGCTCTGATTTATGCCTGAGTTGTCTGGTGTATATTATGGCTTGGATTGACATGAAACCATTGTCACTTAAGAGTAAACCAAATAGGGACCATAAATGGAAAATGTTTAAAAGGCCATTACATAACTGAATAAATGGGCTGAAAATCTTGTCTGCATGCCTCTCCCACACACATTAGCTGGGGATGACGGTTTCACCTGAGATTGAATCTCATCTGTTGCCGCTATACGTATTGCCAGGCTACAGCAAATATTACTAATCACGTCTAATTATTTTTTAAAGAACAGTGAAGGAAAACAAATACAATCAGATAAACTGACTCCTTTTGCAACTTCACCAAGTTTGCTCTAGAATCACCACATATCACATAGTCAAGAAAACATCAGATATAAAGAAAATTACGTTTTTTACATACAGAAACTAGAGGGGACCTTAGGACACAAAGGTTTGCCTCCCAGGCACTTGCCTCAGCACCCACATTTAAGGGTAACCTTTGGGTCATGCCACCAACCACCAATAGAGAAGCCAAACATTTTGCAGCTCACATGGAAGGAAATGGAGGCTCAGAACACAAGGGACTGAGAAAGTAAAGCCATCAGCTATGCCTTCTGCCCAAAGCTGTGCCGTGTCACTTCTGGGAATATGCACGACTACCGCCTGTAAACCAAGGGAAACAAAGCCACCACAGGAAAAACTGCAGCTACTTTTGGCTACCTGATTCAAAGCAACCGCAGCATTGCTGAGCAAGCACTGGGTGACAGGGACAAGCTTGTGTGACCTACAGGGACTCTGCTGTAGTACCAGCAAGAGCCCAGCCTCCACCAAGCACTCACTCACTGCTGGGATATTGTTCAGAGACATCTGAAGGGCTACAGAGATACATGTGGTATTCCTGGGCAGCTCCCCAGTGACCTGCACTGGCTTTCCCAAATCTTTCCTCCCAGCCTTTAAAAAGCAGTGGTTTGCCGGTATTTTCATGGGAAAACCTCTGAAATGCTTGATCACCTATGTTTGTCTATAAAATTCTTTCACTCCTTCAACTACCTCGAAAACGTCACCCATGTGCCAGGTTTTTGTTTAGACTATGTTCTTCTATAGGATGAACAGAAATGTATTGGATTAAAAGAAACAAGCCACAGGAATGTCCTCGTCCTGGTGCTGCCTGTGTGGCCTGGGACAGCCCCATCCTTCTCTGTGCAAATGTACAGTTCTGCCCTCAGAAAAAAATGCTGTTCTTCACCAGGCCAGGCTCAGAGATGTGATGGGTGCTGTCATGATTGCCGTGAGGTGCTCGGTTACCAACCAGTCTCATTTAGAGATGTTTCTTGCTCTAAGCTCAAGTATCAAAGTGCATTGCCTGGCATTTCTGTGTGCCCTTTCTTGTCAGCTTCTGGGAAGGGTTTAATGTTTTTCCATTGGTTGTGATGACTGATTCTCCATGTGCCTCTACAACTTCACTTTACAACAACAAAGTAAATCTGTTATCAGTTCATAATTAAATAAAGATTAATCTGGGGCACTTCATATGAATGCAAATAGCTGTTTGTGAAGATTTCTCCCATAACCAACTTGGAATGCCTCTTAATTGTTTTTTTTCCTGACATCTTCATTTCACTGACAAATTCAACTGAAATCCAGACTGAAAAGTTATATCACATCTTAGATTCTGTAAATACTAGAGAAAACTGTAAGTGGGAGAAGTTCCCAGTTTCTGTGCCACAGTGAATTTACAAAGCTCTCAAAACACAGCTGAACTATTTGGTATGGCAAGAGGCAATCCTATTGATTCATTGTTAACAAATTGCCCTCTTTCCAGACATTCAAGATCAAAGTGTATTTTCATTAGAAATTTAAAACCTTGGAGGTGTTGGATAACTGAGCCGTGAGTCATTGGGATATGGAATCTTTCATCTGCAGCAGTCAACTCCAATTCACAACCAGTGTTAAGAATGACTTAAACTTCTTGCTGGATGGTGCCAGTGCAGTACTATCACCCCTGGTGCACAAAGCTGGTGCCTAACAGGACTTCCATCTCCAGCACCATCTCTCCAGCCCTCCTCCCATATACTGCAGTTGAGGAGGGGTGGGGCAGAAGCTGATTTTAAAATGATAATGAAGTCTAGAGAGAAATCATAAGCAAAATTTTCCTTCTGGAAATAAAACATTTCATGTCAAAATATCATGACTGCTTCTGGTCTTGAGCAGGGGAGGACAGAATTATTCACAAGCTATAGATTATTTTTCCCAGAGTGTTGGAAACACTCAGAGAGTCTTAAAGTTGTGAGTATCATAATTATAAGCAGATAATTCTGCGACCTTTCCTACATTGCTGTGATCAATAGTCCACCATGAAGTGAAAGAGCAGTGCTCTGAGAAATTATGTATTTGTGATAGCTGTTTATCTTTTAAATACTTTTCATTGACCTTTTAGGATTCTGTAACTTTTTTTTTTTCCCAAGAGTAAGCATATGCAAATGATTTTTCTGCTCTATTTCCTTCATTAGTAATATCTAACTCTGCAGGCTTGTGTATTTAAATCCACACCTATAGCATAGCTTGTGGTCAAGATGCCAACTGTTCTTTCACATAGATTTAATTTCCCGGGATGAAATGCTGATTCAAGTGGACTTAATAAAGAACTAAATCATTTAAGCATGGAAATGAAGTTGTTGCTTGTGAGAGATCTTCTCCAGTCATCTCACCAGTGCATACCAATGGTGCAGTTTAATCTCTACATCTTTTGTTTGGTCTGATTAGGCATATCCCAGTGCCTATTAGGCATCAGGAAGAGAGCAAGTTATCCTTAGAAGATAGCAGCATGAGATTCAGTCCTTGCTTCCTGATATATCCAAGTCCAATATTATTTCATGTACCCAAGGATGACAGTACCAAATGCCAAGTCATTTTAGATATCCCAAATCCATTTTGCTGTGGTCCGGCAAGTGCAATAATATGTTTCCATCTTGTTGACTCTTGGGTCATCGTCTGTCTTTTGATTTTGTGCTGGAATTCTCCAAACACCAAGGTAGAGAAAGGCTTGTTCTAGGTAACAGAATTAACTTAGTAGTGCTAAGTGAATTAGTCATTAGCACATATCTATGGTTGCTACAAACTGATCTGATACCACAGCCAGCATAGGCTTGCTTTTTTTTTTGCATAGGTTTTTTACTCTTCCTGGAGTGCTATGCAGCGTGCATTGCTTACCTGCAATGTTTGTCTGCTGACTCTCCCAGCACGAGCGTTGCATATCCTGTGAGTTCCAAATACACATGCAAACACAAAAATTTTTCATTCTCTACAGACTGTCCTCAGATAATTGGTCTTAGTAGGCTGCAGCCAGCCTTTTGTTACTACCTTCCTAAATAGCAAGTATCACTCAGAAGATCAATGCTAATGTGCTTTGTTTCTATCAGCTGCATTTTGGATGGCTAAATTTCCTTTTCTTGTTGCTTTGTTGACAGTGGTATGGAATTTCAATGGCAAGATTTTTCAGCTTCTTTCCTCTTTAGCTGAGAACTCAACTGAAGAGTAAAAACTGAAGAATGAAACCAGAGAACAAAAGTGTTGCAAAAGAGATGATCTACACAAGGTATGTGAAAGAAAAAAAATAGCATAAACTCCTTTAACTTGTTCTGTTTCTTTTGAAACTGTTTATTCCACATAGTCACCTTTCACCAGGTCTCTACCACTGATCAACAAGAAGAATGGGATTGGCTAAAAGTTTCAATTTTCATGAAACAAAAGCCAACTTGGCAGGCTGCTTAACTGGATGGATGAATTTTTCTGTCAAACCTGAAATGTCTCTGTTACCTTTCATTTTTTAAGGTTAAAAATTTACTTTTTTTTGGACAAATGAACAAAACCCATTAAATCTTAGTATCTAATACTTTCAACAAAAGCAAAAGCATTTCACTAGACATGAGAGTGCTTCAGGAGGCAGTTTAGTGCTTCATGACAGATAAATGAAAGGAAAGGACAATTCCAGCACAAGACAGCTGCTTGTATCTGGCAGATGCATTTGCATTCAGGATCTACTCATATGTCATTGAGGAAGTTGCTTCAGCTCAAGTCTACACAGGTGTGTATATAAGCATCTCGAAAACACCAACTAGAGATTGGCTTTCTTTTGTGTGTAAATGGTGTGAGGATAATCATACTTCTGTTTCTGACAAAAAGATTTAAGACAGGATTCAAAGGTATTTTAGGCTACTACACCAGAATGGGTTACAGAAGTGTTATATGGACACAGGAATTTTTCTGTTGTATCTTTTTGTAGATAGGAGGGCAGTTATCTGCAGCCCATGATTCTGCCAGTGTAGCAATATAAATCAGTCTGGGTTAATGCTCCTCACAATCTAATGAGAACAACAACCTCTCAATTTCTTTTAGCATTTGAACTTGCATTATCATTCACCTGCAGGGAAACAGTACATAGTAAACAATTACTCAACATGTTAGAAAGGTGATGCTCAAGCATGACTCAGAGTAGGTCATTGTGAACTATTCTTCCATTTGTCCTCTGCAGCCAGTTTGAATTTTGCACATCTTCAAATTTGAAATGTTTGTCCATATGCTACTCTTCTGTCCCAGAAATGCCTATAATTTCTTGCAAAATAAAGAAAAAAGTGACCAAATACAACAGTGAAATCCTAACAAAAGGCAACTTTATGAACTGTCATGCATGCAGCTTGGTCAGAAGATTTGGAAAAAAATATTTTTTCCATGGAGACATTCTTGTTTCATCCATGCCTACATGATTCATGAAGAAATATTGCAGAGTCATAAAAAGCCAAGCTGGAAAATATCTAAGATCATGCCAGTTCATCCCTCACACAAAGGAAAGATCAGCTGCACTTATGTAATTCCCTAAGATGTTGGTCTAACTTGTTCTTATAGATGTCTGCTGCTGAGATTCCTATCCATACCATCACAAATCTCTTGCATACATGTAACCTGAATTTTATTTGTTATAGTTTAGGCTTGTTATTTCTCATTTTGTCTCACTAATAATGGGAAGGATTTATCTTTTTTCTGGCAACTTCTTACGTGTTTGAAGACTGATACAATCCTTCTGTAAAATAACCCTGGTTTTCTAATCTTTCTTCATAAAACATCTTTACTAGCTCTCTAGTCCTTCTTGCTGCACTACCAGGCTATGGGTTTTGTTTGGCTTTTGTTTTTAAAGAAGCACAGTGTTCAAAAGCTAGTCTCTATTTCTCATTTCTAAAGCTAGTCTCACTTCTGCTGAGTAGGTTGGAAGGGCAGCGTTGTTATCTCACAGCTGTCACACCTATTTGTATGTTCTCATCTATTTTTTCACAACAGCATGGCACTGCCAACTCGTTTATAACCTGTGATCCACTGCAACACTGCATTCCTTCTTTCTACAAAACAACCATCCAGTAAGTCATTTACCATCTCATATTTGTGCAACATATTGAGCCATTGCTCTTGCTTTTGTTTGTCTGGTATGGCCTTTTACTTATTTACTTATCAGTTCTGTATTGTATCATCATTGTTTTGAATTTTCATCCTTTCTTTCAAAGGGCTGGCTGGCATGACCTACAAACTCAGCAAACTGACTCTCTTTTCTCATAAGCAAAGTCATTAATGAAAATATTGAATAGTACTTGGCCCATGAAAGATCACAGTGGAGTCACATTTAATTCAACTTAGTCTGACAGTGAATCACTAATAGCCACTCTTGGAGTACAATTTTGCAACTAGTTTGAGCACAGTTCACAGTAATTTCATTAGGACCATGTTTCCATACTTTGTTTATGAAAGCACCTACGAAGCAGTTGAAAGTCTAGCACAATAAACCCAACATGTTCTCTGTCCTTTATGCTAACACAGAATAAAATTGGTTGGGATTGTGCTTGGAAATCCATTGTGGCTTTTATAGGTGTTTGTCAAATAGGTTATTTGTAGCAATGGTTTCAGAAAAGCTGAAGTTGCACTTTCTCTCCTACATTTCACTTGGTCCTCTTCTTCTCACCACCCCCTTTTAAAGTACAGTTTCTATAGTTATATTTTTTTGTTTACCATAACTGATTTTTTGAACACATTGTTAACAACTCAAAGATTGCCTCAAACACCTTCCTAAACCATTTAGAACAGATTTTGAAAAGACCTGCAAATGCGAAACATAAAATTCATATTCTTTTACCATTCCATTCTGAAGTCTCATTTCTTTTTCTTCTGATCTTAACTTGTGTGGGCATGCTGATCAGAAGTCCAACCAAGTTTCCAGTGTGAAAGTTTCAAAAGGCTCTCACTAGTCAGTTGGGTACAGTGAGAAAAAGAAAAAATAAAAGAAATCTATTCCTAAACTGAAAAATAACAATTTTTTTTACATTGTAACATATCTTTTAAAAACTTTCAGGATATTTAACAAAAAAAAAATTAAAATTTTAGAAGTCATAAGTCATGGCTGCTTTTACTTATTTGCAATGTGCCTTCTGGATAAAAAATAAGCAAAAAACCAACCCAACACAAAAAACATTGTGATTAATTTAAGAGACTAGTACTTCTTTCCTGTTTTTCCCCTGAGACATGCATACAGGAAAACCTACTAGCAGCAATTTTCCACTTCCATATCGTGCTCAGTACCTAAGCACTGGTTTGTACATGGTGAAATAAAACTGACAGGCCCAAAGCAGAGTTAAAGGTTTATGAGCAAAAAACTCAAGAGACCATTACCTGAGCTGCCTCATCTGTGGGTTATACTGGGTCCTTGTGGCAAACTATTGCTTTCTCCATATTAGTACAGAAAATAAAGGTGCGTAATAAAGCTAAAGGCATTGCAGAAATAGTCTTTTCAAGCTCACTTGAAAGCTCACACTCCAGAAATAATTCAGTGAGAATAGGTGTTGAAGCTACATCTCCCACATACACATTTGTCCTAAGGCAGCTTTGTGCTTCAGCTGCAATCACTTGAGGCATTGAGAAAGATTTGTGTCTGGAATACAACACGGCACAGTGATAGGATGGAGAGTATCTGTCTGAAGTGGTTGATACCACCCACTACAAGATCTCTCCAAGTGGCCAAAACCAATAAACACATTTTATGTTCCTGCACACATAACAAAGTCCCCTAATAAGTAAGCATGCAGCACTCCACAGAGGTATGAGCCCACCACCCTGTTTATCATAAGCAGAATTTAGGAGAAACACATTTACAATTCCTTTAAAGGAAAGAAGAATGAAGCCTCCAACTCCAAAACAATAGCTGAGGAAAAAAAATCAGATATTGCTGGTGAGAAAATGAGAGGACACATGCTGAAGTAATTAACAAGGTTGGACTTCATAGATAGGACAATTTCTCCAGGAAACGACTCATGTATGAATACATACTTGACACATGGGTCAGGGGTACAATTTCACATGCAGGTAATGATCCAGGTCCTAGTTAGGATTTATGCTTTACTGCATTTGGTAGATAAAAAGCAACATACTCAAGAATATCTTAAGATAGTCAAACTTAAACTCTTTCAACGGTATCGCTTTCCATTGCAAGGCACTCTCAGTGCGTTTACCTGCTTTTTCACAAGGACATGGCAGGAAAAAGAGAACGGATGCCTGTTACTGCAGTATCTCAGCCTCCCCAGCTATAAAAAGATCCACCTTCTGCTACCCAAACATCTGGACCATAGATCTCTTACTACCTTAAGCTCCTTATGTAGGATAAAAAAGGATACTTGCAGCTATTTCGCTTCAAATAAAGCCATAAACTTACTCAGAGTCATATTTTATTTCCTAGCTTTTCCTAGCAGGAAGTAGCAGCATCTACTCCTCAGAGAGCACTTCCCATCTCCCCTTTTGCACTACCTGAGAGAGGGAAGCATCGCAATGACTCCACATCACCTCTGTGCCCACATGCCTGAGAACGTGTGTGCAGAACAGATGTCTGGCTTGGAAACCACACCTGAAACCCAATGTGTAGTCACTGCTCAGCATTAGGTGGGAGATGCATTTTTCTGCTTCACTGCTTTGGGCAGATGCGTAAGCCCTGGGAATAATCTAGCCAAAAGAAATTAATTGTCTGCAACCAAGCCTTTGCAGGGGTGTGATGATCCACTCCACTTGTGGTTTCTTTGGTTTTTTTCAACCAAGCATTTTCTATGGGCTGAGGAAAGAAGGTGTGGGAATTGACTGAGGAATTGAGCTGTATGGGTTGATTACAGAGTATTTAAAAACCCCAAAATTATTATTTTTTACTAGCATATCAGGTGAACACAAATAGCCAAATCCTAAAAGTTTGAGATTGAAAAAAACCATAACAGGTCACAGCTATCCTATCCCTCTGCTGGTATCAGATTGTTATCTGCAGTTTATTTTCCATCCTGGTTTTTCATGGGATAGGTGATTGCTCACTGCCTCTGAAAATCAGGCCCTGCTGGTGCCCAGTGATGGGGCCTCAACCACTTCCCTTAGGAGAGATGAGGTAATTGTTCTCAGATATTAATAGGCAAATGCAGCATCCAGAGTTCAAAAGGACTTGATGCATCACACTGCAATTTCAGTCCTAACAGTTATAATGGTTTCCAATTCTGATTGTGCACTGCAGCTTGGTGAGCACCTCCAGTTACTCAACCAGCCCTTCAGAAGGACAAGTTGTACAGTCAAGAAGCTATTCCCAAAATTCATCTTTGCAGTTTCTCCTTTTTAAAATTATATTCCCCTACTTATGACACATCTCTTTACCTTGGTGATACACACACACACAAACCCATTTATCAGTAGTTTTGATCCCCTTTGTTCCCTTACCCCTCAGGCATGAATGTCAGTGTTTCAGAGATCCCTGTGACTCATATGACCTCCTCACCATGCTGTGAGGACACTCACTGGTGGGAGGTATCTTCCTCAAACACCTTGTGTTACTAACTCCCCACAAAACTCAGCCTTGTTGCTTGGCAGAGGAGGTTTGTAATTCCCCTGGATTTACATATTTTGTGTTAAAAGAAGTGCAGAGGGCATTGCATGCCCCAGTCTCACTGGTCCCTGGAGATTTGTGCTTTGCTAAGCATACAAAAACACTCCTAAGGCCAGAGAAACATCATTCCAACAGTAAAACGAAAAGTGATCTCATTAGCACACAAAATGTAAGGAAAGATGTTGCTAATTTATATATTTATACACATCCTGTGTTCTCCCCACACCCCCCCTTTCCCTGTCCCTCTCCATAAAGCAGGTGATCTCTCAAGGTTTCACATATTGGCTTACACTGACCTAACTGGAAATGGTTGCTAAAGCAGTAAGAAGTCATCTCCCTCTCCTGCTCCTCTGACTGCAGGTTTCTAACTCCTCCCTTGAGTTGGGACTGATGATCCTGTGGCCTCAGCATGTGGATATCTAACAAAAAGACTTACCTTGTTTCATTTCAGAATGACTTCTGGATCTGGCAGCACTGGTGCCAACAACCAGGCAACAAACAGGTACAGAGAAACAAGACAAGGGAGCCAAACTTGCCCTTTCAGCAGGATTTCAAGTCAGCTGGAACAGGCTGTGACTAAATTTATCTGCAATCAAGCTTAAGGTGTTTCACATGGTGGCTGAGCTGGGACATGTGCTCCTGATAGCGCTCAGTTTCTAGCCTTGCCTTCCTCTAATCTGAGAATAGGCTTTTGCTGATGTATACCCTTTTTGGGATGGGGGATCTGCTTAAACCCTCTGTGGCCAGAGGGCCCTGGTAACTCAAAAGCTTGATACCCAAACAAAATACCAGTTTTTAATAGCTATCCCACAGTGCTGCTGGCTGTTATAGTGTGACTTTTTTTCTGAAACATAAAGTCTTTAAAACTGCTGATGACCCTTGGGCGTAGCTGCATGGAGTTATTATCTTGTGAAACCATTTATTTAAGGTGACAGCAAAGCTTATTAGCTGGCTTTGTTCTTAACCTGAGTATAAACAAATGGGTTATCCATGTGTAGTGAATTAAATTCTTTCTACACACCAGAAAAAAAAACGTTTTAACACCAGCACATAACTTTTCATTGTACATGTATTTAAAAATTACATTTGATGGAAATCAGGATAAAAGACAGGTCTCATTAGAACTTTTCACATACACCAAAATTCATGGTAATAGAACATACTTGGGATGAGATAGTGCTTGCTCTGATCAAGGGACACTGAGAATGTGTCTTTGTATTCTGCCCCCCCTAAATTTGTTGCCCTGGGTTGGTCCTCACAAGTATGAGCACACGGCCCAGAATGTGAATATTTTTCTTCATTAAAGTAGTGAGCTAAGGCTTTGGAGAGCCAAAGGGTGTAAGTTTACCTCAAAATTTGTTGCAGTCCTCCATGTTTTCAGCACTGCCAATCCTGATCCCATTTTTTATAGCAAAATTGAAGAACTGCTCCATGTGACACACTGCCACTCCTCTGCAGCTGCTGACAGTAGTGGCTACAAGAGGGGCTGACACAACAGCATGGTTTGCTCCCTCACCTGTGCCAGCTTGATCAGAGTGCATCAGCTAATGAGGCCCTTATGCAGCCTCTGAGCTGTGGGGGCCAGCAGGGCTGGGCAGGGATCACAGCAGCAGGCAGGAGTCTCATTGCACCAGAGAAAAGTCTCAGGAGGTAGGAGGGCAAAATGGGTCTGTCTTACAGTGACAGCAAAGTGAAAAAATGGATTAGCTTTCTCGTCTACCTCTAAATGTTCTTGAAAGTAAATATAACTTTTACTATCCTCTCAATTCCAAACCTACTTGAAAAGTAAAAGGTGTCCATAAGACATATGTGATTGCATGACAGCTGCTAGGTATGCCATGAGTCCCCATGCAGAGTGCCCTTCTCCATGAAATGCCTCCTAGCATGCCAGTGATTTCAGTCTGAACATGCTGAAATGTTTCACTCATGAACTATAAAATACTGAAAAATATTGGTTTGGCATGAATAACCGGTGAATCATCGGCATTTGCAATTGTTTGGGGGTATGGAGGTAGTCTTGGCTTATTTGTATTCTGGTTTCACATGAGAACATTGATATGAAACAGCAGTAATTGAATCTGATAAGCTCTGGTGAGCCTTTCCCCAGGAGAGGAGGTATGATTTAGAGACAGATATAGGAGTACAGAGGGAATTCTAGAAGGATGCATGGAGAGTTGCAGGTTGCCTCACATCACAACTCATAGATTTTATGTACTCCTAAAATGAGTGATCATCATCTTAGGCAAAGCTAATTACCTGAGACATTATGATTCTATCTGCTATGAGAAGGATGAAGTTCAAGGTGATCTCCCTCCACTTTATTTTTTTAATTAATTGTGTGTCTATTTAAGCTTTCTTTGAAAATACAGGGATCTTAGATAGCATAAGATTCCAGACTGTGAGTCTTTAGTGGTGAGTGCTGTTTCTCCTTCTGTCAGTGTTTGGGCACAGGCTTCGTGGGATGACTGTGTTGAGAAGTACCACAGTCCACAGGAAACCAGGCAAGATCAGACCTGTGGTGTGAACCTTCATCCCCTCCGAACTTCAGTGACTCATTAAGAGAGCCCCTGGTTACAGATTTGGGTTGCACTTTTAAATTTCCCCAGCTTGGCAAATTCACAGCCTATAAAGATGTGATCTAGAGCCAAAGAGTTGGTTTGGTCCTAGCCCATGAAAGGCAACTGAGAAGACAGACACACAAACACCTTACGTTCCCTTCCAGGGAAAGAACAGCTTCTGTGGGTGCAGCCAGCAGTGTTATAACCACATCACTTGGGAGAAGGGGATGTGAGAAAAAATTGGAGACAGAAGCTGACAAATAGAGAGCAAAACTGGTAAGAGTTGAAGAAGGTGCAGCCCCCTCTCCCAGAGCACTTCATGGTCTCCAGCAGACAGCTGTGTCTAAGCATCCTCATGGCAGCATCACCTCTAGAAGCTTGAACAGTCCCAGTAATCCTCTGACCTTTCTGCAGCACTCACAGAAGTATTTGGGATGCAGTCTTAAAAGTCTTCAGTCTACATCTGCCTTGGTACATCTGAGAAATGCAGGAAATAGAGGTGTACAGGGGCACTAGACCTCAGTACAGAGTGAGTCCTGCAGGCTCCAGAGGCTGCAAACTGGATAAACACAGCACTTCTCACCCATGGGTTGCTATGGAGCCATCCTGCAGCCTTCCCTAGTGAGCTGTGAAGAACAATAATCTCCTTGCCACACAATGCTGAAGGTTGCATTATTGTCCAAAGCTTTCAAGATACAGAAAGGAGCTTCAGAAAGCAGCTTATGAGGTGTTGTGTTCAGCCTCTCAACATGGTCAAGTTATAAAAAGGAGGCTTTGACAATCTTTGTGCTCTGAAGGTCTCTTCACCACTTTTAGAGAAAGACAGGAAGACCCCTCTGCAAAATTCACAAGATGTGTCACTGATACTAATATTTATCCCCAACCTCACACCTTGTTCCCAGGGATAGATTAATGCTAAATAAGAAACAAAAAAACTTAGGAAGAAGCTACAGTTTGCCCGTTTGTTTTGCAATACCTGCTACAACATTACAGATCATCCATCTCCCTCTTCATTCCCTGTGTTGAGACTGAATCTTACTGTTGAATTTCAAACCAAGATGAAAGCAAAGAGGACGTCACACCATACCGAATACAGAGGGGAGAAATTCTTCAGCAGAAATAGTGCTTCAGTCATTTTTCATAATTAAATTTTTTAGGCCCACAGGATGATGCAGGGCACACAAGCATGTTGCTATAATTTCTTGTTCTTCTTAAAGTTATAATTAAACTTGTAAACACTAATTTATGTTTAATTTTTGCAACCAGCCTCTGATGGAAAGTCTATAAATAGACTGACTTGGATGTTATTAAATTTTTTTGCACACACAACCTTTGTATTTCCACACACAACTGTTTGGTGCATTAAGAGCTGGTCATCGACTCAGTCTCTTCCTTTTACTTTATTTTTTTCTTTCCCTATTATTTTCTGTACCACTCAAGTGACTGAAGGAGCTAAATACCTGGGGAAAGGGCAGTTGTAGGGGGAAATTCTTGGCTTGCAAAAAGTTTAGGAGTTAGACTGCATTGTGCAAAGCTTCCTTGGCAAGGGAGCAAACACTGAAAACCCAGATAGATAATCTATCTCTCAAATTATTATAATTAACCCGTTTACACTTCTTGGAAGCTATTAGTATTGGTAACTCTCAATCATCTCTCTTCTCTCTGCAGTACCAGATTTCACTTACCTGAAGCAATTCTCACTTGTCTTTGATGCAGACATGCACACAAATTTATATCATGTTTAGATGTAGGTAGCTCTGTTTACAGTACTCCTCTTACTTATTCTCAATATACATAAGATTTGCAAACTCTGAATTTTGCCTTGAGTTTTTATTTCATGTGGCCTTAGACTGCAGCTGAAAGATAAAGTTTTCCTTTATTTTGAGTGACAACCAAAGAAGAGTTTTGGTTTGCTTGTTTGTTTGGGTTTTTTTTTTTAGTTTAATTCTTTTGGGTTTTTTTTTATTAAGTGTGTGCTTATTTGCATGTTTCCGAACAATATTCTCATTTGTCTTTGTCTTGAGTATTGGCCTCAGCTTGCTTGAAACAAAAGTCCCAACCACTTACTGGAAAACCAGCTGTGTGCTTATTTAAGACACAGTCTGAACTTGCCTGAAATCTAGTTCCAATTCCTTTTGAAACCCAGTTTGGGACTCCCAAGTTCTCAAACTATGACCACCCTTTTGGGACACCAATTTTGCATGCTAAACATGGGGTTTGTACCTGCGTTTAAAATTCAGAACTATTCTCCTATTTATGTGGAAAAAATATTGGAGCCCTTTGAAGTTCCAGGTTCAAATACAGGCTGATTCAATACAGACTGAACTCTTCTAGAGCCACCATCCTCAAACATCCACATGCATAATTTCAAAGGCAGGGGAATCACTCACTTGCTTAAAATTATGCATGTTTGCAGATTATAGAGCATGATGGTGTGACTTGCCCTGTTGCAGTGAAGCTCCTGACTGAGATTTCAGCCCAGCTCCAGACATACTGGCACAGAAGCAGGCTCAGGTCTCTGTATCAGACTTGCTGCTCTGCACCAGGTCATGCTGCCAGCCTGGGACACCCAGCAGGGCAGCACAGGGGCTACAAGGCGGCTCCTTGCAGGTCATGCATGGCACCCTCACACCTGGCTGGCACAGCCACAGCCCCCAGGCTGCAAATGCCACAGGGCTCTACCTTGGCTTTCTTTTAATTACAGGCATCTTCACTTTTTTACCTCAAGCTGCAGAGCAAATCAGGAGGAATGTTCCCTTTTTGTAGCCATCACTTAGGTGGAAAAATAACATGAAGGACAGTTTTAGCTGCTCTGATTCAGCAAAGGAAATGCTCAGTGTGAGTAATGGCATCCTTAATCAGCCTAGCCCTTGCACACACTTCAAAATACCTTGAAGTTAAATCGGTGCTGAAGTAAGGCCTTTGTTAGGTTTAGCAGCCAAACAAGAAACGCAATCTAGCTGTGTTGACATAATCCATTATTTCGGTGAGGCCTGTGACACATAAAACAGGTTTGGAAACCCAGCGTCTTCACAACAGATGGTCCGTTCAACATAATAGTAAATTTAAGCTACTGGATTTTCTGGCAGTTACAGCAGTCCTTTCATCAATATTGAAATATTCTTTACTTCTGAAAGAATTCAGACTAGTCAATTCCAATCTCAAGACATAAAAAAGTGAAGATAAACATTAATCAAATAATTTCTTTCATGAATGTTTTATTTGAATTTATATCATATTCACAAAAATAGAAACAGTCTTTAGAACCATTTTGTGAATACATTGTCTCCAAGCTGAGATTTACAATGGCAATAGTGAAATATCTAACTTGGATTTGTTTCCACACGTAGACATTGAAGACGATGCTGTGAGAAGCAAGCAGGAATTATGCAATGTGCTGCAGAAAGAAAGACGAAAATGTAACTAAACATTTTAATGTCTATGTAGTTCAACAGCCTACATACAGTTTCTCAGGATGTTTTTAGAGCGAATTGCTCTAATTTTGTGCAGAAAATATTGGGAGTGCTCATGCCAACACCTTTGACATTGTGATTTGCATGTAACTGTATAAATACAATATACTTTCCTATCTAGAGCTTTATACATATGAAAAATTATGGTACAATAAAAATCTATACATATGGTGCTACCGGTTCGACAGCTGCTAACTTATAGGATACATCTAAAAATATGATTGCTCAGCCTCTGAAATACAAAATAAAAGAGCAATCAGAAATGCTTTTTGTTTAAATAGCAATTTACATAAAAATTCATCTCTTCATTTTCTCCGTTTGCTTAGGTCTGGTAAAAAGACTCTCTTTGGTTGGTTGCATCTGTCCTTGGCTAGAACTGTAGTTTCGAACAGTCCTTTGTGTTTGTCTTAGGCAAAGGTTAATATATTTGTAAAGCAGATTAAATGCTGGCTGGCTTCTACTCCAACTTTGTGCTATTGTAATGCTGAATAACAAGTACCAAGTACTCCGCAAAGTTCTGCAGAGAGGAAACAGAAACTTGCATGATTTCCATGTGCTGAAAGGTGTGACAGTGGAAGACCATTTATACTGCACCCCAGCATAAATCACTCTCTCAATTTATACAGAATGTTTCTAGAGACAGTTCTATCTTTCAAAAGCTTTAAAAGCAGATTTAGCTGCTGCTCAGCGACCAAGTGGTGACACGCATATATCACAGGTTCATTTTATCTCCCAAGAAACTTCATGAGAGATCAGGTAGAAAGCAAATTTATGAAGGTATTACAATCCATTGCTGTAAGGTATGTGTTAACCTGAGATACGATACAACTATATTGGAGATTTGTGGTGGTACTACTGATCTCAGATTTTCACCCAAGGTGTGGAGGTGATGTGAAGAGCATGTTACACAAAACCATCAGGTGGGGGGAAGAAATGGTCTTAGGAGCAAAGTGAAAGTGCTCTTCTCTTCTGGTGGACTGATTCTTGTTATATGAACTACAAAATGGTGGTGAAGGAAGTGGAATGTAGCAAATATTGAGTAGCGCAGAAGCAAGCAAGGCTAGCACAGACAGTCAAAAAAAAAAAGATAGACTGAGAGAAAAAAATGCTTTGAAGTACACAGGCTTATTATTTGATCTGTAAATAAGATGAACCTCTCTCCACCCAGGTTATGAAAAGTAAAAATTGTCATGTATGGGTAATTATGGTGACAGCTCTGGCATACACAGTGTAGGAGGTGGTGTTATTGTTTAACATGCCCTACATGTGTAGATAACAAGTTAGGCTCTCATGTTTGCCTACGAATTGTTGCTAAGCACGTTTTATACCCTTTATATTGATACTTCTGTTGTCCCTTGGTTTCATCTCTATTTCCTTTTAAGACAAACAAAAAATGGAATATCCTGCAACCTCCAGCTGTATCTTGCTGTATTTCAAGCTAATACAGACTTAAACCCAGGGGACACCTGAGGAAATGGACATTGGATGGATTTAATATTCTTAATTTTACTTTTTTTTTTAATCTTGGACTTCTCTGCCCTGTTATTGTTTTCCAAATTCCCCATCCTGAAAAAGTGATTAGAAATTGATCTTGGTTTCACCTCTGTTAACATCACCAAGACAATCCTGTTTCTCATCTCCCACATCTCACGTACTCGGTGACCTGGTGAAGTGCTGCCTCCCCTAGTTTTTATTTCCCTATGTCCCGCATATGCTCAGTGCCAGCAGAAAGCATTTGTGACTTGGAGAAAGAAAAAGCTGCCAATGAACGCTCAGTCTCTGCATCGCACTGCTAGAGGTGAACCCAAAATACTGACCCAGATCTGAATGTCCCTAAAATCTCAGTGTCTTTATGCTGATGGGGTTTTTTCTTCAACTAAGAATTCCAAGCACAACTGACAAATACAAGTGCAGTATAGAGTTACACTTGAGGAAAGCAAAGGGAACTAATATTTTACACACAGTGTAGCTTTGCATTTCTCAAAGGTTTTTTGAAAGTATCTGTCCAAGTCAGACTTGGCCTGCCAGGAGGACCACACAACTTGAAGGAACTTGGGGGACTGCTTCCTCATGCCATAAGATTAATAAATGTTCTGCTTGCCCACCTCCTCACTGCTTCATATGGCACAGATTCTAAAGCTTTAATTAGAAGTACAAGAAGGTGAGAGGAGTATTAACATTCCTACTGGGAAACCAGTGCCTTTTAATAAGTTTGCCCAGTCAGAAAACAATCTTCCTTCAATAGCTTTTGGTCCCCAAGAGTGACTCTCTCCCTGCAGTTTACCCCAAAGACATTAGTTAAAAACAAATAGCCTTTTTCCTGGAGTGAACTGAATGCTCTTTGGAGTTTAGGGAGGCCACTCAGTACCAGGTAAGGCCTAGTCCTAAATGTCTGCCTACAAAAGAAGGTCGTAGTAGTGGAGGTAGTATGGGTTCTTCAAATAAATGCTGACAGCCACCTTGTGGAGCCACTGCTCTCGTGGCTGGGGTAAGCCAACTGAAGAGGAACCCACTGTCTAATTCAAGAGAAGCAGCTGAAAGCCAACAAAGTATTAAAACACTCAGAAATCAGAGGAGGGAAGGAACAAGTGGTATTGGCCAATGAAAGCTATAAACCAGCTGATTATGGAAGAAGACTACTTGGCTCAGAGATGCTTTACTGTTTCCTCCACTTATAGTTGCCTTCCAAAGTGGATTATCATACTCCCTAAATGCCCTAGTATTTAGTTCCTTCCCTTTCTTTGCATGACTCATAAATCACATTATGCCTGTATGATTTAAAGAAAAAAAAAAGAGAAAAACTTCACAAGAAGGGAAAAATAATCATAATTCTATAATGTTAACTTATATCACAGAAAACTGTGTACATTTTTTCCCCATACAGGACATACTTCAAATAAAATAATTTTAACACCAATAATGATAATGTTCTTTCTTCCCGACAGAAGTAGAATTGTTTTTTCACCCCAGTTTGGTACATAAATATAAGAAAATAGTCTTTGAATATTTACATCCGTGTGTTTTAAATGTTATTTCTTGATATATTTAATTCTCATTTTCTCTCCAACCACGGGCATTCTTTCCAAATTTATATACTAATCTCCGACCATCCACGCGTTCCAGGATTTCTCTTTTATAATAGTATCTGTTAAAATAAAAACATAGAAAAAGATATAAGAGCAAATTCACCAACAGTCCTAAAAGACCACTGCCAACTAGGCAATCCCTTAGCTAGCTTCAAAAGTCTTTATTTTCTGTTGAGAAATATGTATAATACCTAAGATGATTATAAGTGAATGATAGAGAAGGAAAAACTGATGTCTTCTCTTTACTTTATATTAACTAGCTTCTGAGTTTGAATTTCACCGTATTTCAGGTCAAAGCATATTGCCAGAGTTATCACACATTCTTATGAGATTTCATCGGGGGGTTTTTTCCACATAAGATTCTGAAAATCAGACCAGGAAAGAACCTCAGCTTCCATTTTAAAATAATTTTGAACTTTCAGAGATCATGGAAAAATGCTCAATATGTTAAACCAAAAGGAAAGAAAATCCTCACCCAGAATGTGTAAACCTATTTTAGGACAATGGATGTGGGGGTATATCTAGTTTCTGAACATTGCTGAAAATAACAAGGGTTCCAGCCATTACTAGGCCATTTAAAACTTCTCAGTTTAGTAGTACATGAACTTTCAGGTTTCTGCAACCGTGTCCCTTTCTACATTGGTTGTTTGGGTGGAGATAAACAGAATTTATAAATATATATATAAACAATTATTTGTGTTATATATATTATATAATATACAGGAACAGGAGGGGAAGAAAAGACAAGGAAGAACATAATGCTACAATCTCAAAATTACTGTGAGAGACTGTCAAAGAAAGTAACTGATGCTGTTGACAAATCATTTTTACAAGTCAAACAGATTCTCCATCCAGTTCGTCTGTGTATGTGCCACAGTGTTCCTCAGCAACATTCCCGCTCACCTCATAGCCCGGCTGAGTTTCTCATAAGTCATGCTGCTGTTGTTTTTCTTCTTTCCCCACAGCTGAGCCACAGCTTCAGATTTTAAAAATCTGAAGACACCTTCTGACCGGTCCTCCCACTTGATTAATCCTGGGTTTTTCTCAGGATTGAGAAGAATATCTCGAATAAATTCCCAAAGATGAGTTCCTCGAGGGTCTGAAAGAGGAAGGGGCACAGGTAGAAGGTATGTCTCAAGAGCTGTCTGGGCTACGCTTGCCATTTTTATGTCATCTACAGAGGGTGAACACTCAGGCCATAATTTCTGGAGCACAGGACCTCCACTCCACAGATATACAAGTGAAAAATACTGGCAGGTTTTACACTGGAGGTAAGTGTCGACCCCAGGCAGTCTGAGCCCCCTGGCACGCAGGTAGGACCCCCAGCACCCAGGGGAAGCAGGGTCCAAACCACCCACTGCTTTGTTCTGCCTTTGGCACTGTTTCTGCCCTGAAGAGAACATGTTTAAGCCTTTCCCTCATCTCATTTGCCCATTTCTCCTGATCCTCATCTTCAGCATGGCATGTAACCTGATATTATTGTGTGGCACATGAAACAGCCGAGATTACCGTGAAGCAGGCACCAAACCTCCACGCATTTAGAAGACACACAGAAGGCACAGGAGGTGAATTGCCATTCTGCATGAATGAGTAACTAAGGAGGTGTAGAGTGGATAGAGGGACAGTGACGAAACTGGCCAGCCAAAATTGTACGTAAAAAGGATACTAAAAAGTTTGACCATGGTATAGAAGAGGCAAAAACAGATCTCCAAGTTCAACAGGTAGACCCCCCAGTTTAAGCACAAATACATCTCAATTACTATAAAGATGGCACCAGATAGTCCAGATTAAAAAAAAAAGTATTAAATAAATCAAACAAGTCAAATGAAGTCGTTTACAAATGCAGGATAACAAACACAGTGACAAGGTGAGCCAGAAAAACAGCAGTTCTTTGGTCTGACTTCAAAAGCATGCAATTAGACCAAATTAAGAAGGAAACAAGCTCATCAAAGATGTGAAGGTAACTTGAAAATAGTATACAGTGCAACAGAAGTAGAATTATATTTCAGTCAACAATCCAATCTTTTTCTTTGTTATTATAATTGTTTTCTAGAACCAATAAAATGTGGTGGACATAGCCTATCTGGACATCAATAACATATTTATGAGCATGATACAGAGCAGTACTGAAGCAAATGGAAACGAAGGGGCTTAGCCCATGTGACCTGTATGCCCAGATTGTGACTGAATTCTCAGAATTATAGAATACTTTGAGTTGGAAGGGACCTATAAGGATCATCGAGTCCTACTCCCTGCTCCTTGCAGGACTTCCTAAAACTAAACCACATGACTAAGAGCATTGTCTAGACACTTGTAGAACTCTGTCAGGCTTGGTGCTGTGACCACTTCCCTGGGGAGCCTATTCCAATGACTGACCACCCTCTGGGTGAAGAACCCTTCTCTGTTGTGCAGTCTGAACTTTCCCTGGCACGGCTTCACTCCATTTCCTCATGTCCTGTTGCTGGTCACCAGAGAGAGGAGATCAGCACCTCCCCCTCCACTGCACCCCCGAGGAAGTTGTAGACTTGGAATGGGTCACTCCTCAGCTTTCTCTTCTCCAAGCTGAACCAGCTGACAGACCCCAGTTCTTCACAGGCCTTTCTTCAGAACAGTCTTGTTTAATCCTTTTGTTAACAACCTTATTATACACACACTCACAAAAAAGAAATGAGATATCTGTGTGCAGATATAAAGTTCAGGAGTTCTGTTTGTGCAAACAGAACAGAATAAGAAGAGGAGTCAGGAAGAGACGTAATCTGGAGGCCGTATTGAAGCAGGATGAACCCAAATACAAAATGCAGTGGAAGACCAATGTTAAGTGTTTCTATGGCAAACAGGGAATTACGCAGGATGCAAAAGACATATGCAATATTTTCAGCAAAAAGAAATCTAAGTACATTAACGGAACTATGTACAGAAATCACAATTATGGTAACCTGTCTTCAGGATCATGTTCAATAAAAACTAGCAGAAAATATAGGTGAGGGGAGTAGAAAGACTGTCATAGCAGAGGAAGAGAAGATGGCAAGATTGAGGGACAGGTGCTTGCTTGAGATGTCGTGCATGAGAAGTTCTGCAAGGAGATGCTGGGCAGGGTCTGTGGTGTGTGCTGCACCTGGCAGGCACAGGCACGAGCATGACTGTGCTCATGCACAGGCCTTCCTGATTTAACCCTGGGTCTTCCCCATCATTCCTTCACCCCAGTCCACCAGCTCAGCTCAACACAGGGCAGAGGCAGCTGGTTTCTGGTTGCTTCCCCATAGGCCCTCACTGACAAAAACAATTTGAAAAGTTTAACAATACTGAGTCCAATAATGATGTAAACAAACAGTACTAGACAGTCAGATCCTTGGAGAATTCAATCACAATAATGATCTAACAAGTTTTGCATTCAAAAGTGCTTCCTCTTCCCTCCCAAATAGGATTTGATTTTCATGTGTTTCTTTTTCCTTCAGTCAAGTAACCAACCATTATAAACATGGATGTTGACTTACTGTGCTTCTTGGTGTGCGACTTCGGGGTATGATCTTGCGACTTTTTTGCGTCTGAAGAGTCTGCAGAGAAGGAAAATGAAGCCTATTTGTAAATTTGATTAAAGGCTTTCCATTGACTAGCAGGTTGAAAGAAATAAAACCACAAAAAAGAACAAATATCTCTTCTAAAGATAATCACTTTTCGGAAGGTAATCTAAGAGAGGAGGGAGAGTTTTGTTTTCTGTACTATATGTTAATCAGCACACTTCTCAAAGAGACCATTGATGAATAAAGAATGAATGCAGAGGTAAACATTTGGCTTTTGAAACCTAAATTTGATTAACAAATACCTCACCTCATGTTATGTGTGAGAGAGAGAAAAATAGGATGATCACATCTGTACAAGGAATCCTGAATTGTCCCATTATGTCTTAGTCTTTGCTGAAGCACGTATCTTTGGGGGCTTATTTGTTTCTGAAGAGATGATCTAATGGGAAATGTATGTGCTGGTACTAATGCACAGAACACCTACCTGACTAAAACATAATGAACTGGCAAAGTGCTGTTGTTTGGGGGGGCAGGGTGGGGGAAAGGGGCTGCGCTAGTAGGAGTTTTTGGCAGTGGGACAAGCATATATTTTTCTGTGGCTCAGAGCCATAGGAACAAGCCATTTCTCATCAATGGTGCTTTATCACCTGCGGCCAGCCAGAGGAGGAATAGGGTTTCTGGCACAAGCATTTCTTCAGAAATGAAAAAAAAGAAGTTCCGCCTGTTCATGACTGTAACCTACCTCGCAGTCTGCACGTTCAACCCTCCCGCCCCCAAACCACCACAGCCTGGCTCTGCTCTTGTTCTTAATGAATAGCTTTCATCTGATCGCTCTAAGTCTCGCAAAATCTGTGGGATAGTCCTGAGAGGGAGCCCCTTCTGTGTTTGCTTTTCAGCATACTTTGTCCCTGAATCCCATAAAGCAAAGCTTAAGGTCCCACGCATGTTTTCCCAGCTTCTATGAATGTACAATTATCATACTTTTCATGGAAACCAGGCATTTGCATGGGAAAATGACTCACAGGAAATATTTATTTGCATAGAAACTTGTCAGATTTGCACAAGCTACTGCAATAACTGCATGTGAAAAGGTAGATGCAAAGTTATTCACACACTTGCTTTATTCATACATAACTGGAAACATAAACTGAACAAGACCGTGGGGATAGGCCTAACCTCTGCTATTCTGAGCCTGATAAATCACTGTCCTTGACCCCCAAGCAGCAAACGTGCTCTGAGTCATTTTGCCTTCCCACTCTCAAAGAGCAGGAACTAGCCTGAATCTCACTCAGCTTGGAGGGGGGTGTGGTGTGGGGGAAGTAAAATGAGGTTTATTTCACTGCCTTTCCTCAGATTATGATTCCACTGATGTTATTAAAAGCCTGTGGGAACCCCAGGTAAGGACTGCAGGACCCAGTACTTTATTTGCCCTCATATAAATCCTTCTCATTTTAAAATCCCACAATTCGCTTGCAAATGTTTGTTATGCTCCACTTAGCTGGAGATTTATTCTTGAGAGTTCAGTTGCCTTGTGCCTAGCCGGTGATTTATTCTGGATTTCAGCTGTGTAAATAGCCTCCTGCTCTGCCACAGCTCCTACACGGAGACTGGTTTCAAACATGCCATGTTAGGAGGCTGGGGCCTGACAGATGAAAAGAGTTATGATGCAGTTTCAACAAAGCCGTCTTGCAAAACTTTTGACAAAAGGTTACACATTATTTGCATATGATTCAGGAATGAGCCATTTTTTTACGGGATATACAAATTTAGTTTTTACAGGAGGCTGTGCCCGTGGCGTGCCACCCTAGCTCTAGGCTTCAGCAGTCAGTGGATAAACACAGCGTGCCAGGATCTGGACAGGTCCCCAGGCCTGTCAGAGAGCCCTGAAATCCTGGTAGCCATCTTGTGAGGGTGGGTGGAGGTGGCAGAGAAAGCAAACAGAGTGTTTGGTAGGGGGTTTTTAACATTTGGTCGTTTTCTTCTTCTGGTCAAGTTTTCTCTCTCTTTTTTTTTTTTTTTTTTTTTAAATTCATAGCTCAGCACATTAGTTTAACCTGTATGTCACTTGGCAAGTCCAGCTCGGGAGGCTGGAGAAGCAGGGGCATGGCGGGCACAGAGCCTGGGGCTGCTGCCCACATGCGGAAGCACGGGGTTGCCCCCCGGTGCGAGGCTGTGTCTAGAGCAACGTGCTCTCCTTTCTTATCCTCCCAGGACTTCCACTGCTTTCTCCCTCAGATCTCTTTGCTTAACAGCCTCCTAAGAAGGACCTGCCTTTCCCTCCCCACTTTCTCGCTCCCTTGCCAGGTCTGCTTTACTCTTTTCCCACTGCCTTGCTCTCCCACCTCCATCCTGGTGCCGGCCCCTGGGACAGGGCCCACAGGGCCCTCGACACATGTGACCAGACTGCAATTTCACCAGGCCCTACAGCAAACAGGTTTGCTCTTTCTCCTGCCCTTTAGCAGGCAGATTTGAACTCTCCCTCACGGAAGCAAAGGGGCGTTCGGTGACCACCCCTCCCTCTGTCAGCTGAGAGAGGCTCCAGGAGGAAGCCCTTGTGCCGGTGCGTTTGGGCAGAGGGCTTGGTGCCTGTCCTACAGCTTCCCCGTGCCAACCCAAGCCTGGCCCCAAACGCAGCAACCTACTCAGCATGAATCACAGGCTCACCAGGGAAACACAGCTATTTCTGGGGAGGAATAGGGCACTCGTTTGCCCATACCCTGCTACACCACAGAGAAGCGTGGTGTAGCTGGAATGTCTCATCTCTCTGACACTGATGTCTACCCCTTTGACTCAGTTACTTTAAAATGTACATGGAGATTACAGATTATTTGATCATTTTTCTCTTGACAGAGAAGAGAGAAGAATTTCTTTCAAGAAAGCTATTGTAATAATGACAGCTAACAAATCTGTCAGAAACAGCATTGCTTGGTTGAAAATTAGTGGAGGCTCAGATGCAATCCTACAACAGAAGACCACAGAGACTATTACATGTCGGTAGCTCTGGGACAAGTGACAAACAATTAAAAATATAATTACAAGTTCCTTACCAGAAGATTGGTGACTAGGTGTCATCATGGAAATCTGAGCACGACAGAATGTTTTACTGTCCAATAACTCTGGGAATTAAAAAGAAGACATTTAAACGAACAGCCTCAGACAACAACAAAACCATCTCAGAATGCATGAAATATTGTGATGTTAGTTACCTACTGTGCTACCATAGCCACTGTCATAAAGGTAATTCTCTTCTTTCCAGGACACCATTAATGACGGATCTGAAGGTAAAAGACCAAAAGGAAAATCAGATCACTAAAAGAACATTTTTTAGCACAGAGGTAAATTCTGAGCACTGAGAGAATTAGAAATGTGGAAAAAAAAAGCTGTCAAGGGAACCAAAAAGCTGTCATGGAGTTTTGCATATTTAGGCAAATGTATTTACACAAAGCACTGACTTTTAGAAATAATGTAGTATGCTCTTCCTTTTTCTAATATATAATTTATGCCTGGCCTTGAAGGAGGTTTCTTATGCCAGATTGCCTCTAATTCTACCCAATCCAGTCCTGATTTCTCAGCCCCTGATGATTATGACAGTGTGTTGGAGCCACAGAGATGAAAGTGTTCTCAAATATCTAGTAAAACAGAAGGATGTTTGTGATGAGTATTTATTTCTATAATGGTAGAACTCGAAAGTCCTCTCTGAAACAGAGCTTCCTGTTTAAGCACATAGTGAGAAACATCAAAGCCTAATCCTAGATGAAGGGCCGTTTTATTCCAGGCACATCAAGTCCCCATCCTTAACCTAAAAACCACCTTCATGATTAAAGAGGAATAATGTTTAGTGACCATATGGTCGTATAGATCAATATAAGC
This sequence comes from Ptilonorhynchus violaceus, assembly GCA_013397565.1. Lineage (NCBI taxonomy): Eukaryota > Metazoa > Chordata > Aves > Passeriformes > Ptilonorhynchidae > Ptilonorhynchus > Ptilonorhynchus violaceus. Next base: position 660,000 of record VZRJ01005005.1, read on the forward strand.
AGAACAGAAGTATTGTCTTTATAGCCTCTACATTGGCCTGGAAATTACTTCCTTCACAGTGCATTTTTGAGGTCAGAAGCCTTAAAAATCTCTTATTCTTTTGAAACCAGGTCAGAAAGAATGAGATATAAGGTTCAAATCTAGGTTACAACTAATTTTTTTCATGTTCATATAAATGAAATCAAAAACCCCAAAATGAGTTACAGCTAAATCATCATGTTTGGCTAAGTTACCACTTATGACATAGGAATTTAGCAGGCATGCTAGCTAATAGCTGCATGTTTGGGCAACCAGAGCTTGCGTTCCTACAATAGCACACACCCTTTGCTTGCTTGGACACCTGATCTGCCTAATGTTGCCTCTGAAAACAGGCCTTACCCAGCCAGAACATGGGGAGACAGCTTGCCCTCCCGCCTTGGCCTCTTTCAGCAGCCACATCTTCGGAGATGTGGCGGTTTACTAGAGTGAGCTGGGCTTCCCCTCAAAACCACCAGCCCTGTCCCTGCTGCCTCACAAAGGGTAACTTTCCCAGCAGCCCTAATCCACAATTCCTGCTCCCTTCCATGCAGAAACTAAACCCACTCCCACTGCCCATGGTGGGCACCACCAGAGCACCACCATGCCACTCCTGATTCAACACATCCAGGAGAACCATCCATCAATTAGTCCTTTCCAGGATGTGCAGCTGAGGTACTTTGCCCTGCACAATATATCTTTAGGAAAAGGAGGAAGTAATATTATGCCAGGATCTCATAAATCGGGACTTAGAGGATTACTGGAGCTACCTCTATGGAAAGCAGTGAGGCTGCCTCATGCACATCTCCCATACCACACAGGCACAGGCCAGGCGTGGATTGCAGTTTGCAATCCTTGCAGCAGGCAAGGAGAAGGTGGATAGTGTCCCTGGCTGGAGAGGCAACAAGTTACTTGGATAAACTGGCTGACAGTATTTGTTGGAGACACCACATGCAACAAATCTGTATTTGTTCTGCCAGCAGATATCAAAACGTGGCTCATGGACACACCTACATCCAAAGAGGCTGAGTCTAGAAAGTGTGTGGATATGGAAAGGGGTGATCTGGCAAAGGAACAATTAAAATAATTGTGCCTGAAGAGGACAGTTGAACCAAGCTGAAGTTCTTTTCTCAGTGAAACAAAGTCCTGGGAGAAAAGGGATCCGGCTATGAACACACTCAGAAAAAGAACTGCAACAGGAAAAATGCAGATTTGATCAAAGCAAACTACTACCCAAATTTCAATTTCTTTGAAACACGAAGAAATTAAAATGTAACATTTTGTTTTCTCTTCAAGCTATTTTGGTAGGAAATCTTGTGTTTCAAACATTAACAGCACTTCACAAAATTTTTCTTCTTTCTTTTTCTTTCTTTTTCTTTCTTTTTCTTTCTTTTTCTTTCTTTTTCTTTCTTTTTCTCTCTTTCCCTCCCTTCCTTCCTTCCTTCTTTCCTTCCTTCCTTCCTTCCTTCCTTCCTTCCTTCCTTCCTTCCTTCCTTCCTTCCTTCCTTCCTTTCTAACTGAGCGTATTTTTAAAATAGTTGTTTTGAAATCTGCTGAATGAAGCATAGAATGAAGTCCTCTGCAAATCTGCAATTGACCACCTTGAACTATTCCAACTCTGAACATTAGAGTTGACTGCTTATAATGCAGAGGTCTCTCAGGAAAAGTGACTATATGAATGTGGTATTACCGAAAACTTCAGAAGCAGACACTGGCATTCATATTACTTCTTTAATTCTGCATGATACACTTTCCGCTTTATTTAATGTACTTTTGATATCTCTCTCTTGGAATGGAGAGTTCCCCCTTTTGGTCACCATCAAAAGACAAGTCACCCAACTGTTACTCACCTGTTTGCTCTGTCTTCACAATGACATTATGAGACTGGTACATGTCACTTCCACACTGGCCTGCAAGAAAGCACATCGGCATATACGACATATGAGAATGAGCACAGAAGAATCAAAGGTATTAGCTCCAAGCAGCAACTTCTACACCTGAGCCAGAGGGCTAATTTTGGAGCAGGAAACATACCCTCTCCCCGTGGTCCTTCAGATTTCTGCCTTTAGTCATATCTAAGAAATTTAACAATCTAGTAAATGAGCTATAAGCAGAATAGCAAACATAGCAAATACGATCTGCCAGGCAGGTCTCTGGGGAATATAAGTGACTTCTGAAGATCTCAGAATTCAGACCACTGTACATGTGTCTCCGTCTAATATCTATTTACCATTCCATTTTAGGTGCTGGAGGTTGCTGTAAAGCAGTTGTCCTGCTGTCCCAGCTGCCTGAGTGAACTCCTGCAGGCTCATGCTACACAGATGTTCCCCATTGATATCAAACTCCTGGAAAGGTATACAGTTGGCATCCAGTTGGTTGGTATCAAGGAGGTGCTGCAGCCACTCCCAGACTTGAAACTTAGTCCAGTACTGCGGGTGTATTTCGTGCCACTGGGTTCCATAGAAGCTACTGGATACTGGAAAAGAAAATAGGTATTTACTGTCTCTGTTAGCATAATAGTCATCAAGAATATGTAATCAACAAGAAAGATCTATAGTCAAATTTTACACCTTGGAAGTCCACAGATCTAGACACTTTTCTCGGTTCTTAACACTGGCTCAGTAGCTATTGCTGGAGAAGATATTGTGGGTTTTTCAGCCTTTAGTTTTCCAACTAAAAATTGGAAATTATTTCATTACACATCTCCTGGCTGATTGATTTGCAGAAATTAATTTATTAATGTTGGCTAAATACACCAAAATTCTTTGAGGGAAGATACCTTACAGAAGTACTCTTGAAAAGGCATGTGTGGGAAAATAATTTTATTGCATCAGAAAATGATAGAAAAGCCTTGCAAAACTGTCATAAGGTGATGTGGAAACTTTCTCTGAATAAGAACTTAGTAGCAGCTGAATATGAATTGCAGGATTCAAAAAAGGAAAGTTAAAAACTAAAACACTCTCATACTGCTCCACAGTAAAAGTCTATCTGTATGGGCCATGGTGTCATGACAGAGTTGGCATTCTGATGAGTGCATATTATTGCTGTACTCAGATAAGGTGATTTCTGAATGTAGTTGTAAAACTCATTTTTAGTTATGGAAGCTGCCTAATTTTCTTGTTAGAATGTCTGGATCTTTTCTTGGCAATCTTCTAAACTGCCCTCAGTTGTATGTCATCGCACGATGATAATTTACATGTGCAAATGGAAGAAATTGTACATAGGATAGGATCATTATGAAAGATAAGAGCAAAGGCAGGACTGCTTTGGTCTGTCCTCAAGGAGCTCAGTGCAATTTATTCCTTGGGAAAGGAAGAAAAGGGACTATGCCAGGCAGAGGCGACGGTGAGATAAAACATTCACAAGTGCATGAAGAGTTTAAGGTTGAGGGAATGAGAGATTACTGCCATGTCCTAGCTCTGCAGTGGCCCCCCTCCGGGATATGACACCAGTTTCTTCCCAGTCTCCCCTAGAAAAATATTAACCACGCAGCAAGAAATTCTGACAACAGTGGATATTGCTAGGGGAACACAAGCATCAGAGTTGGCACATTTTAGGAAATCACCTTCCCTAAGGTGCCACTAGACCTCAGGTCTCTTCACCTGAGATACAGGACACAGTGTTAGTTCCCAGGTAAACACAAAAACAATCCCCCTAGTTATTGAGTCTTCTTTATCAATATTAGCCAAAAAGGCCTGTGTCAGTAACTTCGGGAGTTTGCGGGACTGTTTCTCATCCTCCTGTTGAAGAATTGGGAGAATAAGTGCGGAAATTATTAAGTGTGGTATGTCAGAGAATAAAGGTTTGATGGAGCTGTCAAGTATCCCCTGAAACGGAGGTTAATTTTATTCTTATCACTTCAAAAGAGTAATGTAATTTCAGAGGCCACTGGAATCCTAATGTTAGCAAAGATACATTAATGAGAAGACAAAGTAGCTAGGTAAAAGTAAGTGAAGTGGGGAATTTATGCAAAGGCTGGTCTGAGCTTTGAGCTCCCTGTCTTTCCAAAAACATAAGTGAATCCTGAGGAGTTTCACACCGGAAATTTGAAATAGACCCTGACTGTTTGCCTTCACAAAATCCTGTCCAAAGGGAAACTTAGACAGGACTTTTTTTTTTTTGTATGAATCTGTTACAAACAGGTAGGCACATTTATTAAGCACATATTGATGTATTCCTGTGTATTTAGAAATTATGCATAAAAAAGAATAAGTGTTTCATTGAGTGGGAACTTCCATTTTGAGTTTTGTTGCAGCATTATTTGGATTAGAAGGACAAATGCAGTATGTGCTTGTCTGCTTAGATTGTAAGCTTTACCTGTCCACTGGATAATGAAAAGAAATTTAAAATTATGTCAAGTGCTATATATAGAGACACAGGTTTATATATTTAATTTTATACTGAAAGAGTATGTATAAATACATTTTTATAAACACAGACATATAATCAGAAAACAGTAAGAAGAAAAAAAAATAAAAAAATCACAAGCCACAAGCTATCTAGTGCCGTAATGCCAGTCTAATTAGAAAGCTATCAAGTAATTTGAGCTGAAAAAGCAAATACAGCAAAAGAGCAAAAAGACTATTCCCCAGGAAAGCCAGAGGGGTGATTAGCATTGAAGAGTAATGTTGGTTCAGAGGAAGCATGAGGGGTAGAGGTAACAGAGAAAGAATTCTGGACTGAGAAGAGAGAATTTTGCCACTTTCAACACCATTAAATTAAAAAAAAAAAAAAAAGAGCCAGTAAGGAAATGAACAATAAACTGGTCCCTTTTGCAAGTTCAGCTTTTTACAAATAAAGTAGCAAATGGAAATTCTTCTTACCAGAAGTGAAACTCCAGTAAATTAGTACTACTGAAAAATAATACTTGTATATGCTTAAAGGTGTAGCAGCTCCTTTCCCCCAGCCTCCCCAAAAAGAACACCGCTCAGAGCAGTTCAGTTCCTCCTACCATTGCATGTGGAATATCCGTCTGTCCAGGAAGGCTGCTGGTGGAGTAGATTGCTGCTGGAATTGATACTCATTCTGCCAGCTCCTTCCAAAATCATGATCTGTAAATGAGTCAAGCAGCTTGCTTAGTGAGCAGTGTCTAGTCCAAGAGGTAAATTGCAAAAAAAAAAAAAAATCCACTGAAGGTGAAGCAAGGGGGCCAATTCCATTTGTAGAAGAAGATACAACTGAAATCAAGAACATGTTGACACAACCCCTTTTCCACTGCCACAAAATCTCCTTATGATAAACATTACCATGATTAATTTGCATATGCAAGAAGCAAGTTTCTACAGCTGCCCATCCATAAATGAATAATCTGTAATCAGAAAAGAAGCCGAATGAAAAGACAAGGCTCCTGACAGAGCAATACATGAAAACTGCCAAGCTTTGAGAAATGAAATACCAAAGAGTTTTACTTTTTTTTTCTACTTTAAAGAGAAATGTGATTTAAACACGTTCTTCTTTTTTCTTTTCTTTTTTTTTTTTTTAAGGAGAGAGAAAGGGTTTTTCAATAATTGCAAATGAAACCATACAGTAGACTATAAGTCATGCTCAGAAAATCCTTCACACAGAAGGATACACATAATAATGTCACAGGGAGGTAACGTTACAGGGAATATCTTGTCAGCTGACCCAGTTTCTTATCTGATCTGTGTCAGCAGTGTCTATAACACTTCTTGGTAACAAATATCACAGATCATACATTTCAAACCACCAAAAAAATCAGGTGGTCAAAGATCTTGTAAATGAGACAGCCATTGTTGTAACAGAATCAATATTTTGTAGTAACACCACCCCCAAGACAGCGTTCCCTTTTTTAAGCAACGCAAACTTTCCTTTCTATGTATCTTAGCATTAGCATCACGAGTAAAATTGTCCTTTGCTTTTTTATACCTAAAAAACCCCCTACTTGTATCATATTTTAGAAAAATTTCACGTTTATCACATGCTTAATCATTCCAGTGAAAGTATACAAAATTCCCCAATGATGGGTATTCTTGATGTTTTACATTAACTTTCAGTGTTTTGAAGTTGTAAAGTTTAAAAATATTCATAATAACCAAAGATATTATTCAAGAGATTATGAAAGTAGTTTGTTAAACATTATAAAGTCTTTGGATTGTTATTCTTACATGCACAGGAAAAATAAGAAAACCAAACCACTGTTCAAAAATATCGAAAGCCACAAAGTCTGTAAAAACAAAACATTAGACATCAGGATGGCATGTGCATGCAACTAGACTTCAATTAAAAAGATTATGAAATACAAAATGGACTTGTGAAGGTTAAAGTCACTGGTCTTGGCAGTTCATCCACTGAGGCCAGTGAAAAAACTTCCATTCTGAGCACATCTCTACCCCCTACAAGCTCATGCCAGCAACCTTTTTGGTAGAAGAAAAGGAGTCAATAGAAACACTTGCAGCCTTGGTTTTAAAGGAACAGTCTGAAAATGACCTGGGTTGGTATTTTCCTCTGTCATTTAAAATAAATCATGTAACTTAAAAGTTACCAGTATCTATTTCTTCCCTCACATCCACCTACTCTCCTATATATTTAGAGAGTGAAACGGGAAGAGAGGTTACTGACAATTGCTTAAAAAGCCAAAGCCTTAGGAAGTCTATCACAGGGAATGGTGCTTTACGGTATAAACAAGTTTAGGGTTTGGGGGTTTTTTTTGGTAGCTATAGAGAATGGCAAAATCAAACCATGGATGATTTAGCAGTTGGTTTCCACTTTTAATTCTAGCCAGTCTGTGATTCTGTGACAACTATCAAGGAGAATTTAATTTCTCATAGGAGGTAGATGGGGTTGTAAAATACTAACAATGAAGAGAGAGAATTCTTGTCCCATTCTGGCCAAATAAAAGATGACTGTCATATCAGTCAATACATTTATACAAGTTAGAAGACCTTTTTTTAGCCCTGTGTAAAGACCAAGTGACTTATTGTCATGAGGGAGAAGGTGTAAGGAGGCATTTCAATTTAATATAATGATTATAAAGATGTTCAGCCTATAACATGTATAAATTATATACTTGATGTGTAAGAACTTTTAAACAATAATGCATGTTTGGCAGGCAATACATACACTTCTGAGGTTGTAAAGGTTGATGATGTATCAAGTTATTTCTTTAACTTTGGGTTTAATCATTAAAGACAATTAGGTATGAATGAATGAAATATTAATGAAAAAGACCTTATTACAGTATCAAATAGAGGTGAGGTAGAATACCAGCTATTCTGGGAATACTATAAAACTCGAGGATCAGGAAAACACACTGAGAAACTTAGTTTGGTGAATTCACTTCTTCTAAAAAAATTATAATATGCACTTCATATTCAACTTAAATCTATTGATTTGAAGTCACATTTACGGAAGTCATCTCAGAATTTCAAGTACTGTGTTATGTGGTTTTGTATTCTGCAACTTCTGCAGTTTCTGGAATTCAACACAGATTTCATAACTTGTGCAAAATGCTTACAAATATGTCTGGGAAAATGTGTGCATATGAACTGAAATTATTTCTGTGTAATTTTGCCCTGAAAATTCAGTTCATTTTTCCATATTCTTAACTAATCAGGTGAATTTCCAAACCTAAAGATCCTATGACACTTTGAATCAGCGGCTGAGGCTATGGATAGTTAAATAAACCAAACTGGGTGTCTTACATAGTTTTTCCACCCCAGAAGTAACTAAAGCCAATGCACGTTAGAGATCTGAAAAGAAGAACTCTGACAGTCTTTTCCCTAGATTAGGAATTTAGTTATTTTCCTTTAAAATGTCCTCTCCCTGTCGCAGTCTAGTAGACCGTTGCTCTTCACAGTATCCCTGAACAACATTAATAGTATTTTCAGAAAATGTGCACAGAACTTGATTGAAAATTTATTCGATCAACACATCCCGGTTTTGGAAGCTGAATAAATTATCTCAACCAGAATAACTTAATTAATTTCCAGTATCACCTGTAGGAACAATTGTGCCTGAGAGGCAGAATTTACAATATGACATTAATCACAGGAGGAGGACTAGATTTAGCTTTAACCCAGACTTTGCCAAAGTTCTGCGTATTACTCCAGGAGCAGGTTTTTTGGTGTCTTGAAAACTGTCAAGTCACCTCCTTTATCTTAAAGGAAGGGTGTTCCTTATTTGGAAATCATTTTAGCACTTTGTTCAGGAGGAGTATAAAGTCCTGCTAACGTAACTTACACACCTTTCCATGGAAGAATACACCATTATGCTCAACAACATTTTCTGTATGAAAACTAAACTGTCATTTTCTCCATGTCATCCTATATATGCCTTTCTTTGCTAAAAATTCACGGAAGATTTATGCTTATAGCAGTGTCTCATCTCATACTTGAGAAGATTTTGAGTCAGGATATTGGAAGCAGCGTGTTCTTCATTAGTTTAGGTCCAAATGCTCAAAACTCCCTGGTGTACAGACAAATCTAGTTAAAGGGTGTGAAACCTCAAGGGGAAGGACACATAAGATGTTCAGTTTTCTTTTAATTATATTCCATGTATCAAAGTGAATTGTGGAACTAATGAAGCCTGGCTTCCTATGAATGTGTATCTTGTGGTTGGATTCTCTAGTGTCTAGTAAGATGTGAGTGCTGATTGAAGTTTTTCCCACGGTTGGGGCATTCATAATATTTCATTGTCTCAAAGGAGTGAGCTCAAACGTCACTCTTTTTTTTCCAGATCAAGTATTAATGGATTTTACTTCTGTACTTGGCAGCCAGTTTTCATTAATCCTGTAAAAACTTCATATCTCTGGGACTTCTACCCCCATATCAAATTTAATTAAAATTGGCGATGAAACTCCAAGATTGTTACAGGCCACAAGCACAGAACACATAACCACAAAAGCCTCATTTCCTCTGGAAACCATGTTAAAAAGGGATTCTAGCTGAGCTGAGATTTTGCAAATTTATATAAAGATCTTGAGATCTGTCCCTCTACTAATGGTACATTATAAATGAAAGCACATATTAAATATCATATGAGTATATAATCACATGTATTTTCACATATATAATCACATATACACATATGCCTTCATATCTGTGCAGGTGTCTGTACATACATTCCCATTCTGTTCCCCTGAAGAGGTGCCATCTCTGGAGTATAATCATATAACACTACTAGAAACATTGCACAGACATGAGAAGAAGCAAATAACACTTTACTCAATCAGCACAGTTAAATATAGTTGTGCACTGGTGCTCAGCAAAATTCTTTCTAGAGAGAGTCCTATTAGAAAGGATTAATGCATTTAAAAATATATTCTTTCACCTACATTCCTTATATCGGTTGATATTCTAAGAGCAAACCCTGAAGGCCTCTCTTTGTGAAAGCTCTCAGTGATGTCTGAAGAAGCTTTGGCTGAGCCACAACCCGGCAACTTGGCAGTAACAGGAGGTCATTTGCTCTGCTCCTCTTCTCCTCCATGACCACCTGACTACTCTGAGTAAACAGCGGTAATGGAAAGAGCAAGGAGCCATGGCCTGCCCATGGAGCAAATCCAGCATTGCAGAAAAACATATTTACAAATCCTTGAACCTTGAACACTATATAGTGCACTCTATGCGAATTATTTTATTGCACTACAGGTGTGCTCTGAAAATAAATTACTCTGATCCCCATTTCCACATTCAACTCAATGAATCTTAACACCCATATAATGAGTTTCTCCTTTCTTTGAAACAGAATTCAAGAACAGCTCATATTAAATGTTAGGAAAACTCTGAACACAGAATGAAAGGCGAAAAAACAGTACAGAGAAAGCGATTGAATCCCAAAGTAGTACAACCAGAGTGATTGTTCTGATATTGGTTCGTATAGTTGGTTATGGACACAACTCTGAAGTGAACTAAGGGGGCATGGAGGGGGAACCCACAGCAGAAAGGGGCCCATAGGGGAAGGGGGCTCCCAGCCCTCCCCCTGGTAAAGCCATGCGCTTTACGCAAAACACAACAACGATGTCTAGGGCAAAACAGACTGAAACTACTAAGCCATGACTCCACCTGTAAGCTATGCAAAGTCTAAGAGTGACTTCTAGCTGAGACAAGCTCAGTGCAGCTCCTCCTGGCGTGTCCAAAAGGGTGGATCTCTTTTGGCATATTTACCTATGGGATTCTTCCCCAATTTTCCCCTTTTACCATCATGGCTGAACTTCAAATGTAGATTTCACCCGGGCCTATTTTCTTTGAAGTGTGTTATGTACACAGTGAAGACACAATCCCTGCTTTTCAGGGCTTGGAGTTTATGGAACAAGTATCTACAGAGTATGTTAAATATTTTAGATCATTACTGCACCTTGGATTACAGTCAAAGACTTACACAGTAATCTAAAATAAATAATACCAAGTGATAATTGTAACTGAAGAGTAACAAAATCTGGATTTTTAATCCTTTTCTTGAAAAATCAAAAGACAACGAAGAGGGCAGAGTTTTCAAGATGTCACAAACAAAGGACATGTACGACACAGCACGTGGACTTGTTCTATACATATGGCTACTTCGGAAACATAAATGCCTTGTACTTGTAATATATATGATCAATTAGCTGCTTTGCATTCCAACAAGCTAATTTACATCTCCAGTGGTGGTAAGGGCAGGCACAAACTGAATATATGAATGTAGAAAGCCTGTTTGCATGTTACTGTGAGCTTTGGGTCTTCTGTTACGGGTTTTATTCCCTTTCATTTAATGTGCATTACTACTAGGGCTCCAGGGTCCTAGTCTGAGACAGTGTGTCTATACATACAGTTATGGCTGACCCAAAGATTGCCCTATGATCTTTATCTGTCTAATTTGCAAAGGTCTCAGGTTCATCCTTGGTGTCTGTGCCAGACTCACAGATAAGATATCATCCTTGCCACGGCTCACTTTCAGATGTGACCTTTTCTGCAGTGTGTTAACATCTCTTCTGGCCATGTAGATCCACTTGTAGCTATCACACACTTCCTTGTTTCCATACCTATAGTGCCTACAGAGCAGAGAGAAGCCTCAAAAGAAACAAGTCATCTTCAGGCTGATTACTCACAGGCATCTGCTTCACAACAAAAAGCTCAACTTTGGACCACTTTGCTACAGCCTGGAAGGTACCATTCAGGTGACAGTCTATGCAGCTTGACCTGTTTGATGAAAATCTCAAGACTCACCTCTAAGATAATTGAAAAACTCTTAGAAAGCTTTGAAGAAAGTTCATATGAAGAAACACCCTGATCACACTCAATATTTGTTGTAAAACATAGCGAGCGTTTGATGCATTTCATTTTTAGTCCATCTCATGTGCCTTTGGGCCATGGTAACAAAATCTGTTTACGGAATCACGTTGGGAGTGTAAAGTTCAAGGAATCATTTTTATAAGAAATCTTTCCAAATAATCTCCAAAATTTGTAGTATTCAGGATTCTGGTTTGGGGCTTTGGGGCTAATCTTTTTGCTTTCTACACTTCTCTGAAGTGCACGTTTCTATGCTTATGTATTTTTGTAGTATACAGCTGTGGTTCATATGCATAAACCCACCTTTGCATGTGCAAAACACTCTTGGTGAGCTTTCAGAGACTACATTGAGACCTTGATCATTTACTGTTGTGGGCCTTTGGAAAGGAAGACTTTGGTTTATTCTTTTGTTTTCTTTGAACCTTATATATTAAATGTATACATGAAGGTAAACTGAAAGACCAGAAAAAGGAAGATGAATAGAAAAGGAGTGTTTAACATATACCTACATTACAGATAGGATCATGATAAACAAAATCAAATAAAGCTTGATTGGAATATTTTATTACTAAAGATCTTATTTTCATGGTGCACTACAAGGCAACTTTTGTAAGAGATATGTGGTGGTTGTTTTAACATGTTCATATGGATGCTTCAAAATCTTGCATATATATTTTAACTAAAGAGAACCTTGGGTAGAAAAGTTAGGATCTAGATCTGTATCTGAGCTATCCCTCTGCTCCAGGGTTTGGGTTTGGTTCTTATCTCTCTTTTAACGATGTAATTTAAAGACAAAACCATAGTTCAGTTTCCTTTTTGAGAGAGAACAAAGTTCACTTTATGAATGCAAGAAAAAAAAAATTACTTGATGATATGCAAAGTCTCATAGATTGTTTTTTCTCTGACCCCTTTTTTTTCCCAATAATCTTCATATGAACTGACTTCAATTTTCAAGGTACTCATTAGTAAAATGAGAATAAAAGGAAAAATTTTAAAAGAGGAGGTTTTTTGTTTGTTTGCTTTTCTAAATCAGAAACAAACAGAAGGCGGATTGTGAACAGAGAGTCCTCGAGGCACAGATGTGTCTGACAGTGTTAACTACTACAGGTTTTTACTTCTGCAAATTTTACCCATTGTCATGTTACTTTAGCGGAGAATACAGTGAGAGAGAACCTGCCACTTAGCAAGGATCCGGTCTTTCAGATCCATGCTTTCTTGTCACATCACAGGCTAGATGTGCGTCTTCTTGCCATGCCACTAGTTTTTGAAAATTAAAAAAAAATAATATCATCATTTATTTTACTGTCAAAAAACTCATTCTCCTTTTTGCAGAAGTTCTGTGCACAGATCCGTATAATATTAGTGAAATTGCTGTCATAGAGCTAAGACAAAAGTGAGTCAAGAATAGGTTTTATTTCTAGTGGTAGATGTTTGGGTAATATTTGCAGTAATGTATTCTTAGAATATTTGGAACCAGTAGATAGATTCACTAAAAACTGACTAAAAAATAAGCCGGCTATTTTCTTTTCTATTTTTCAGAGTTGACTTTGACTGGTATATGGCAGTGCTTTCATTACTGTCTGCACCACCTCAGCAAGTTCATGATAATTTGGGTCAACCATTTTTTCCTGAATATTTAGAAGTCATTTGCCATAGATTCATCAGGCTAGCCTCAGGGATACAGAGTCTTGGAAACACAATAATGGGAAAAACTGCCTTTGCTCTTTATTCTTCTTTCAGCACTTAATACCACACCTCATGGAACAACTCCACACCTCCTTTCATGTCCTTCCTATCTCTCTGGTACATCCTTCCTCTCACCAGGAGCCAGCTCATCTCCCTAATCTCCTTTTGCTAAACACCTTTCTTTTGCTTACAATACACTAAATATACAAATGGCCAAAAAGCACTCTAGATGGCCCTGTAACTTGACAAGCCACACGTCTATAATTACGCGTGAACCTCATCAGCTAACAAAATATTACCATCATGTTCTAACACCTTCTCCTTTTCCCTTGGCTCTGGTTCCCCAACCACTTCCCTCTACCTTCCACGACAGCTTCTCTTTGCATTGCTTTAAAGACTAACAGCATATTGAGGGAACTGTTTTCCATACTGCTAATATAGCCTGTGTGACTGTTCAGTTGTTAGTGAATAATGACAATAATAACAATAATAATTGTGTTTGTATTCATGTTTGGCTCTCATTAGATGCTGACTTGTTGCTCAGATATATGCTGCAGCAGCAGCCAGTATTTCATGTGGAAGTTTATTTTAACCACTATCACCACTAGCACTTCTCTTTTGTTATGGGACTAGTCTGGTGTTCAACAGTAACAACCACTGATTTGCCTACTTTCAAAATAAAACAAAAAAGCAATTGTGTTTTTTCTCTTTTCCTTTTTATAAACTCTGGTTCATATATTTTGTTTTACTAAAGGGTATCTGCCTGAAAACTGCGGGGTTCCTCTTTGGGGCTAATTCCTGAGCAAGAACCAAACAGAATAAGGAACTTGGGATGGAGACTCAAAACAGCAAAGTGTCTTGAGAAATGCACAAATTTTTCCCTTAGGACTACTATTTTTTACATGAATTGGTTCATTCAATCAACAAACTGATTGTGCTTTTTCATTAAATACATGAGGGTCACGGCACAAATTAACTAGGACAGTGAAGCTAGAAATTAAGCATAAAGCATTTTATGCTAAGCTACGCAGCTTCCTGGGGATCTAACCCAGTCAATATCAGTGTTTATAGCTTATTACAACCCATTGCCTGACTAACCACAGTATGATCACACCTTTTTGCTGATGAGATAGCTAAAGCATATTTCAAAGAGGAGATGTAGCAGAGGCAATGCAGGGTTCATGGTGGGAAAGGTCACTCTGTACCGCTGACAGAGAGGGTTTATTTGGCTATTAACCCCTCTGCCACATTCTCTAGTACCAAGCTGGGACTTGCTCATCCCACCTATGGGGTAGCTCCATCCAGTATGCCTGCTTGCCCTGTATTCCTCCACAGACTATCAAATATCCCAAGGTGAGCCTCTGGTTGCAAAAGAAGTTGTCCTCAAGTGAGTGGCTATCACTGAAACAGCCCAATGGAGCTCATTGACCCTGTTTCACATTGCTGCTGTCAGACCAGTACTTTGACTGCCATTCAGTCTTGCATGTTTGTGTGGTTTTAGTAAACATTTACTCGGAGCTCAGCTGCATCCATGTGGTTTCTTCATATTGTATTTGTTGTGAAAAGAGTAAGAGATTGCAAGACCACTCCCCTGGCATCCCACTCCACTGGCTGCACAAGAGCTATCTGCTTTACCCCTAGGTGTAGCAGCAGGCTCACTTGTCCCCCGCTCCCAGGATTTTGAGGAAGCCCTGAGCCTCCCAGAGACACATGGCACTGGGAAAGTACTTTACATATATGCCACAGCTCGTTTATGTTCCCTGCCTTTATTAAAAGCAACCAGAAAATGGGGGAATGAGGTTTCCTTGCTCTGTAGACACTTTCTATAGGTAAGTCAAGAAGTTGTGGGAAATTATGTCTCCCCACTTCTGTAAAAGCCAAGAACACCTTCCTTGTCTCCCTCCTGCTTGTGGTTAGAAGAGCAACACTTCCGTGGCGTCGCTCCTTCTCACCTGGCACAGCGAGAGCTGCCCATCCTGTTCCCATTGATTTCTCCAGTGGCTGCGTTAAACAATACAATGGAGTATTTATGTGTCAGTGTTAGGAGCAGGTTATTAAGTAAAACCCACCGTAAATAGAGCCGTTAATTCAGTTGTTGGCATGGCTCTCTGTTATCTTCTCAATACCTCCCAGAGGGTATTAGTCTTACCCTTTCGTTTGAGTTGGCAGCAGAGTTATTTTTTTGCACCTGCTGCTCCACTCCGATAACAACGCAGGTCAGCTTTGATTTGTTGGAATATAAACAAAAAAAGCAAAGCCAGGCATCTGCCTCGACAGCCGGAGCTGGTTTGACGATAGAGCTTTTCCCATTGAGTTTTGTACAAATGTGCTCTTTCAATCCTTGTGGGAACTCTCTCCTGCTTCACAAATAGTCCTTTGCTACAGAATAACCTGGTGTCAGAAAAGAGCTCAATACTATTCTTTTCCATCAATGGAACCAGTCAAAGTAACACACTGTTCTAGGATGAAAGCCTGAAGAGGTGTCATACAAAGTACACAAACTAAAATCAGTCAAGACACAGTAGTTCGAACATTACTAGGAAAAAGCAGCAAACTAAATGTGAACAGTAAAGGAACTTTTCTTGAGATAAAGAAAACCTGAAGGACTGTGAGGGTTTACTTTCCCGTATGAATCTAAACACACTCCAACTCTTAATCTACTCTTTTACGGGGGGGAAAGAAAAAATTGAGTCCATGAGGAGTAGGTACTCAGCTGGGAACTGAGCTACTTTTAAGTTCTTCTGAAAATAAAGCCTGCAGGGCTCATCTACTCTAATAGCATCTATGGTGATGGAAGAACTCCTGAAACACTGACAACCATGGAGCAGAGAAGGAAGAGTCCACACAGACAGCAAAGGCAGTAAATATCACAAAGCACAGAAGTGAAGGAAGGAACTAACATTGCATCCATGTTACAAATAGGAAAACTGAGACACCGAGTTGAAATTATTCACTTAAGTCACACAACAAGTCAATGGAGAAGTCAGCCCAACGCATATCTTCTAGCTCAAGCTCCATTGCTATCCATTGCATCACGTCTCCAGGAAATCTTTCAACATGCAGATGAGTTAGGTTGAATGCAGGTTTTTTGAAGGCAGAGACAAGGGATTAAACAACGGAAAGAATTCTCAAGAAAAAAAAGAGACCTGTTCAGACTGAAACCAAGATTCTTCTATGCATCATGGCTATTATGTGACTAGTGGAGATTCGAATGATAAGTTACCCAAACAATTAAAACTACACTTGAAGTATTAAATCAAAACAGCTTCTCTTGACCTATGTATGATCCTGAAAATGAGCTAGAAGTTCCTAAGCAGAGCTGGCTGAAATTCAGAATTTCTGTTCAGTGGAACTGTGGCTATTCCTACGGGGTTTTTTCCTTCCTTTTTTTTTTGTTTTTTTGTTTGTTTGCTTGTTTATTTGGGTTTTTTGGTTGGTTGGTTGGTTGGCTGGTTGGGTTTTGGTTTTTTGTGTGGTTTGGGATTTTTTTTGGTTGTTTGTTTGGGCTTTTTATTATTTTCTCTTTTAATCACAATGAAAGAAAGGAATTTTTAAAAGAAAGTTCCCCAGCAATAGGGAATCAACTGACATGTAAAAACCAATATTCAAGTTGCTCAAGTATCAAAAGTGTGACTCAATCTGTCACATAGAATTGTTTGTAAAAGACAAAAAAGTGAAACACCGAACTCAGGAACATAGGCAATAATATCACAGAGCAGCTGCGCTGGGGGCAATAAACTTGCCTAACATGGCTGTTGTGCATATGGTCACCAGGGAACCCTCTGCAGAGCCCAACCATGCTAATGCTGAAATGCAGGCAGCCTCTGACTGTCTCAAAACCAAACTAGGATGTGAAGTTTATGATCCTGTTCCTTCTCTTTCACTGAATGCCTCTATTCTTTCTCTTCCTGCTTCTTTCTTTTACTTTTTTTTTTGTTAATTTTTTGTTTCCTTTTTTCCCTCTCTCTTTCATTCTTTGCCTTTTCATTAGTCGGACTGACTGACCTGGACAAAGAAGCTTCTTTCAATATATCATAAGCCTGCAACCAGTAAAACAGACTAAAATATCATCGTCCATTACCTATCTGTGGCACAAGAGTGCCAGGTCTTATGGCAACGGAGGAGCTGGTTCCTGGTCTCTAGGATAGAGGCTGGAGGAGTCAGAAAAAGGGGAAAAAAACTTGCTTCCTTCAGTTCTTTTTGCTCTTTTGTACAGGTACTTATCTCAATCCTCAATGTGACTGGCAACAGATTTCACCAAAAAAAGCAATAAAAATATTTTCAGACTACTACAAATAACTATTTTCCTCAAAAGGAGATTTATTACCATGGAATTATACCTATTTTAACAATGTTCTAGGAATGGAGTATTATCAGAGATCCTTATAACAGCTACTTTCAGGCGCTGGGGAGTTTTTTCTTCTTTTCTTTTTAACTTTAATGATTAAATCTTCAATGATTAAATCTTCATTAAATTTTTAATATTGAAGATGTGTCATAACCTAAGGAAGGCTGATGCATTGGTCTGCTGCTTATAGTCCAGGGCTTGGGGAAGGGCAGCCCTGGGCACTCCAGCTCTCAAGCCATGCACATGTTCCTGCAAAAAGACCTACTGCGGCACAGGGCAAAGCCCACAGGAATGGAAGCGGGAGGCAGCTTGGTCTAGGACTCCTGGCACGAACAGCCCCTCACTCGCTGCAAAACAAGGCCAGTCACTCATTTTTACACTGACAAAACACACATGCCAAATACCAATAGCTTTGCACTTTAAAGGATTAAATCAAGGAACTATCCAAATTAGCAAGCAGAATTGGTTGAAATTGGGGGAGATATTTGAATTTCTGTTTTAGAAGTTACGGCAAGAAAGCCTGTGCAGAAGAGGAGCATCTGAGGGAACTGGGGTTGTTTAGGCTGAAGAAAAGGAGGCTCAGGGGAGATTTCATTTCTTTCTACAACCACCTGAAAGGAGGTTGTAGTGAGGTGGGGGTCAGTCTCTTTTGTCTGGCGACAAGTGACAGGATAAGAGGAAATGGCCTCAAGTTACACCAGGGGAGTTTTAATTGAATATTAGGAATATTATTTGAAAAAAAAAAAAGGTTATCAAGCATTGCAACAGACTGTCCAGGGAAGTGGCAGGTTCTCCGCACCTGGAGGTATTTAAAAGACATGTAGAGATGGCACTTAGGGACTTGGTTTAGTGGTGGACTCAGCAGTGCTGAGTTCATGGTTGGACTCAATGTTCTTATAGATCTTTTCAGCCTAAATGATTCTATAATTCCATGTACTTAGTGCAGGGTGTTTGTTGTGAGTGTTGGAATTAGCAACAGTCAGACGAAGGAATTCACGGAATTGACTCTCATCCAAAAATATTTAATCATTTGAGATTTTACAGAAGGAATAGAAGTTTCTACCTGTTGTTACAAATATTACAGCTCCATCATTAAAAGTTTTAGAGATGATAAGGATATCTGCAAGTTACTAAATGGAGAAAAAACTGTATCTATTTCATTTTGTACATTCCACTTTTGATAAGTCTATAAGGATATCTTACTCATCTAATTACCTATTAATTCAGTCTTCTAAAACTTTTTCATCTTCCTCTGTCAGGGCAGGTGCCTGGGAATATTAAGAGTCTTATATGTGAGTACTATGTTAGATCTCACTGCAAAAGAGATGAGAACAGCACCCTTGAGTGTGTCAGAATTTGCCTCCCTGATAAAGCCCCTCCAATCTGAGACAATTGCTTAACCAAGCATACTTTTAAAGTGCATCATCAAGGTGCAAGCTTCTAAACTGTTGTGTAATAATAATTATATGTTGCAGTAAAAATCATTAAGAAAGTTTGGGGGTAATCACTATATCATGAACTTAGTCTGATTCCTGACCATAGCATCTTGGGCAGTTTTACACATTCTTTAACCATATAGTGATATAAATTAGCTATCTGCTAAATGAAAGAAAACCCAGAACAATTTTAAAATACAAAACCAATTTTTCTTATGATGGCACTAGCAATTTGGACAATAGAATATATTTTTACACACAGTTGCTTAATCCATACAGACTTGTAGGAGCTCAGGAGACTATTCTGACTACATCTGATTGTGAGTTCAGAAAATATCTCAAGTGTTTATACCTGTATCTTTCCTCCATAATAGGCAGGAACTTCTATAATACGTGTTTGTAGATCCTTTAAGTGGAATTACTTTCTTTTCACCACCACAAAGCAATTCTCTTTTATTACCCCATCTTAGTGGTCTATAACCTGAGATTACCCAGTTCCAGTTGGCTGTTTTGTCTCCTAGTCCTCATACTCTTTCCTGTGGAGCATATTTCACAAGATCAGCAGAGGAATAGGTAATGATAACCATGTGCAATGTCAGCTTTTGGAAAGGGAGCCTTTGAGGTCTCTTCCTCAGAGGGAGACATGCAAAATGCCAATGCCAGTTGATTGCTCCACTGACTACATGACTCCATGTTTACTCATTCTCACCCGTCTGTGGACCGACGACCAACAAATGTCTCAAGCATTTTAGGCATTCAGTGAGGGATTTGGTGCAAACTGCATCCCCAGTAGAGCTCAGAGGAGCTGTCCTACTAAGACTCCTGATGACTTCCACAGCAAACGAATTAATCCTTACTTTTTTGTATATCAGCTGTGAGAACAAATCCTTCTTTGCTTAGCCTTTTGATCAGCAGTGTTACTCATGAGTTTCATCATTACCAGGTTTGCAAAGTACCCTTTTCTCGAAAACTTACTGAAATACTTTCTTGAATCATCAGGGACCAAAATACATGTAAGCTGCAGTGTGCCGAGGCAGGGACAGTGACAGAGAGACACAGACGTTTGTGGTTAGAGATCCTGAAGTGCCCTTGAACAATGGGCTGGCTGAGCAGCTGAACCAGAGCACTTTGCTGAAGATGGTGTTGAACTTCACTAATGCTCACAAGGCACTAATTATTAGGAAGAAAATTCCATGGGTTAATGGTTGAAATTCAAAAGTAATGGAGCTGTGAGATTTGACAGAGACTTTACTTCATTAAACATCACAAAACATGCTAGCTACAAAAATAGTGTTTCTGTTCATTTCCTCGTGTATGGCAAAGCCTTTACATTTTGTTCTACCACATCCTAACATTGTGTGTCATTAGTAATGGCAAATGACAACTAAGATTGTGACCCTTTCCTTTTTATGTGCTGCTTGCTACAGGAATGCCTAGACCTCAACAAGAATACCTACTTTACAACTGTAGGAGGGCTGACGAGAAAGAGAGGCCTGCAAGACCACAAAAAATCCTATAAAGGGTGGGCACATTGCCCTCAGAATAAGAAGGGGTCATTCATCTCTATCTGTATCTTTGTCTCAGCACACTGACCAATTTTTAAGCCAGACAGGTCTGTCCTGTAGCACCCACTTTCCAACCTGTTTCTCTGTACAGTAGGTCATTGCTCCGGTTCACAGAGTTGGTATTCACCGTATTGCAGAAAGAGCTCAGACATTTTTGTGGGGATTGATTCTGAAGAAGTTCAGAATCAGTTTCTGAACAACAGAAATGATGTGACTGTAGACTCCACAGAACAGATCCAGGCTATGTTACAGTCAGCAAAAAGTTTTCCTGAGACTAAGTTAGACATATTTATAAAGAGCATATAAGGGGTGAACAAAGCAGGAAAGGCAAGCACTGATTCTGGAAAGATGTCATGGCTCATGGGCAGTTCTCTGAGTTCACTGAGTCAATAAAATCATTAATCCTTTTCTGTGAGAATTGTACGTAAGTACACACTTCTCCAGCAGGTGTAGAATTCCATCCTCACAGAGGGGTTTGTGCGAATTGCTGTGGGACAGGCAACAGGCTAACATGTCACTCCTGTCCGAACACAGACCCACCTACAGAAATCCTTCTTTTTTTCCCTCTAATCTCTCTTCATCTGTCTCCAGCTTGTTTTTCTTTTTTAGTTTGATCTCTCTCCATTGCAATTTGCTATCTTGCACCTCCCAGACAGAAAAAGCATGGATGTTAATAATAAAATTCATTGGGAATGAAAAAAATTAGGGAAGTTCAGAGGGAGCCAAATGATTTAATTTTTTCTTTGTTCAACTTTCCTATTGTCGGCTTTCACCACTGCTGAAAAACCCACAACACCCTGAGAATATCTAAAGTAATAAGAAATTACTATGGCGATACCACAGCATATTCTCTCAGATGACAAGAGGGTAATAACATCCCATGTTAAACAGACCACATTCTACTACCTGATCTCACCACGACTGGGGTAACATATGGTTGTCACTCTATACATTGCTGTGAAGCACTGCTTAACTTGTGCCGAGGCAAACAAAGCATTATTCTGGTCTTATAGGAGAGCCTTTAGTACCAGAGCTTAGGAAAAATATATTTTTACCATTCTTACAGGATTTTTGAGTGACACTTGGAGTAGGAAAAAAAAAATGGAAAAGCTAAATGCAAGGAAACATTGACCCTACTAATGATAACCTCGTCGCTGCATGTAGGACCAGTGCTCAAGGGGGAGAAGGATGTCTGGAGGATGGCAGCTCTAGAAGAGCCTTGGGCACGCTTCATAAACCCCCGAACTGGAATTCCCAGTATATTGACTCATAATATCTCTGTTTGGCACTGCCGTTCCTACAGACTCTGGTCAGTCCTAACATCCAAATTTCACAGCTGATGTTGAAAAATTAGAGAGCACTGAAGTGATTAAAGGATGGAAAAGCTTACAGTGAAACAGGTTGAGATCCTTCTCTGTACTGTAAGTTTCTCGATGAGAGGGAAAAGCCTTTGGAGCTCAGACTACCACAATTATCAGAGACTAGGCTAAGAAAGGACATGTCCCCAGCTAACCACACAAGGAACAGAAATTTGCCACCCAGGGAACTTCACACTAACCACCAAAAGACAACAAAATCAGACGGCTGAATATTAAAGCAAGACCATGTCAGACTGAAAATCAGATAAAATATTTTTAGATGAATGGTATTTAGCTGCTGGGGCATTTAAAAAAGTTGTGGTGAATTTCCCATCACTGGACTTCTGCACTTTTTTTTTCAAGATTGGAAGTTTTCTAAAAGATAAGCTCTACTTCAAGTCACGTAATTATCTCCGAAAAATTCTGGCAAGTCCTATGTTGTTATTGCAACAATCACTTGGTTTTGAAAATTGTAAGGGCCAGGAATTAATCTGTCATTGTGATATTTATAAATGAAACACCTTAATCCTTGTTTTTCTGGTTTTAATCGCAACCGTTTTCTTTAGTTTCTGCATTTGCTTTAAATATAAAACTGCTGTATTTTCCAGCTCTGGTATTTTCTACAGCACAAAATAGATGTCAGGAAACTGGCTTATAAGTTTTGCACCCTGCAAATTTATTATCAAATCAAAACTTATAGGAGCACATTTTTCAATTTCACTGAAGTTTTCAAAAATTGCAGGAAATCCAAGTGCAAGTTAGATATGTTTAACACAGTGTCATGTGAGACAAGTACAAACAAAATCAGTAAATGAAACTTTTACCTCACGGTACATTTCTGTCATTATGAGCTTGTTTAATTCTAAGAATTGTTAAATTCTAAAAAAATGGGAAAGATAGAAAAGAAAGGATAGTTGGATGTATTTTAGAAGTAAACATGACATTTACCTTTAGCTGAAGTAATCCAAAAGCACATTACTGATATAATTCAATAACTTTACAACGATATACAGAAAAGTATTTGCCTAAAATACCTCATGTGGTGAAATGCAAACATTGGTCACTAAGCCCATTATACATATTTTACAAAAACAAAACAGATTTTGAGCAACTTTTTCTTTACGTTCACTTCTACAACTGCTTCAACAACTGTGTCTATACCTTAAGGGGCCAGTTCTGGTTCTATTAAAATAAAATTACCATTGGAACAGTAACAAATTAAACAAGCAGCAAAGACACTGCGGGCCTCACACTATATTTACCTACCCAGTGCCTGAGTTGGGTTCTGTGCAGTGGTTTTGCTTAGACAGGACTAAGATCAGCAGAACCCCCTTCACCACACAACTGCCAAGAAATTGCCTTGAGGCTGAAATCAAGCCAAATCATAAATGTGCTTTAGGATTTTTTGTTATGAACACAATCTCCATCAACATCCTCATCACTGAAAGCAACTGAAACACCATCACTGCGAAGGGTCTCCCGGTTCTGCGACACGAGCACTCTCAATAGCATTGAGAAAGTCCACTTTTTCGCCCCTTGCCTTACTGAACAGATGACCACTTCGTTCACAGAAGTAGGTTTAGGACCGGAATATTATTAGGTACATTGTAATAGAAAAGATTCTCAGTATCTGGCCCCACTCAAACATAAACACAACAGAACTATTTAAATAGAAGATAAAAGTTCAAACTAGGAAACCGGGAATCTTTATTGTAACATTAAAAAGCCTTTTGATCAAATGAGCTTAGCTGCCATTCCAAACTGGGAAGGGAAGGCTCAGTACAACAGCCAAGAGTCCAGCAGACAATTATTCCTTTTTTTTTTTTTTCTCTTTTCACTGGTGTTATTTTAAAGGAAGTGTATTTAAGAAAAAAAATAAATACCCAAAACACCTTACCTCATTTAGCTGCAGATTCTGGAGTGGAAATCCTGAACTGAGGCAATGGGAAAACTGTCTGCAGAACGGTAGGTTGGGTAAGCACAGGTACTAGGTTATGTCAACTAAAGACTCCCAGGAGTGAAGATAAATGGATGTGATACTAATTTTAAAACATTTTGCTGAACACTCAAGCAGCCAATAGGGGAATTCCTTAGGTCACTTCCTGTTCATTTGATTGGATCTGCAACGACAACAACCAAGATGAGGTTGAGAGCGTTTGCATAAGGCCAGCTCAGTCCTCGGCATTCAAAGAGAACAGGTCTAACCGGGTTACACGCGTGGCTCCAGAACAAAAGAAAAACCTGGTAATGGATGAGGGATTGATTTCTTTGTAGTTGTTTTTTTAAGACCATCCCTTTTTTTTTTCTTCTTCTTCTTTTTAAATGGAGGTTATTTCAGGTAGATAGGGAGATCATAATTAGAATGAGGAGAAGTGAAAGGTAGGAATGTCCTAAATTAAAATTAGTCTGGAAATAACATTAGGAGATGCATGGTGTGGAATAACCCTGTGCTGGCAGGGAGGTGGACTGGGTGAGCCCCTTTGATGGGCTCAATCCTTTGCTTTATACGTTGAGAATCCTGCAAAACACATGAAAGTTTATTGGTCTTTCAGCTTCTCTGGGTGTTTGAGAGAAGGTAAGAAACAAAATGACGGAAAAAATCATCAGTGTGTGTGTATATAGGGTTGAGTATGAAAGTTCAGCTACATGCAGGTTAGCAGGGCAGACAATCAGCAAATGTGTGCTCAGTCCAAAGTTTTCCTTGACGATGTGTGAGTTATCCCTCAATCCTCCAACCATGAACTGGAGCAGGAAATCAGGTGCCTAAATGAAAATATGAAACCTCATTTGTTTCTCTTTATTCCACTAGTCAGAAAAGGCACCAACTTGGAAACAGTTAAAAATGCAGTAACGTAGGAAGGTTCTGAGGTTTCATTAATTTGTATGCATAAAACACAAGAAATGCTAAATATTATTATTCAGTGACTGTTCAGTGATCTGTGTGAAGTGAATTTTCTAGTCTTTGCTCATTTTTGGTCCCAAGTCTTATCATAAATCTTCCCCTTGACAGATGCTGACAAGTGTTCTCAGTGCTAGATTTACCAAGCACAGGGAATGAATTGTCCTTCAACACCAAGAGATACTATTAATTATTAATCAAGGCTCATTGTCAATGTAGGGGAAATATTTCACAAATACTATTTATGCTGAACCTGATTTCAAGATAAATAATGCATCTCAGACGCAAGGAATGTCACCTTTGTTCCTATCATCCACACTAACACCAATTAAAAACTAAGTTCCTTTTGTTCACATAGATAAGGCGCACCTGTGTACAAGTGTTGCTTGGGAAGATTCAATCATTTTTCACCCAGGTTAGGGTCAAGTTCCACGGCTTTTCACATTGATTCTCACCTATCAAAGAAAGTTGTCCTTGAGGAAGAAAGAAGAGTGCAAATGTCCATCTTGGAGAGCTATATTGTCTTGTAGTTACACCACCAAGGGTTAAGGTTGTCACTGCAGACAACTAGGCAACTGTTCTGATAAGCAGGCCTAGCACTTGCAAGATTTCTCTAAACATTCATGTCACTGAGTCCAAGTATTTGCATACCAGTTCATGTCTTGGTGAGTATTTAGTGCTTTCGTCATCCACGTAATGCCTGAGGACTGTATCAGCATGAATGATCAGTCCAGAGCAGGAAAAGCTAAGAAGTAAGCAAAGAACTAGCAAGCAGTAAAGAGAACCTCCCTTTCCAGGAAGAATACCTTTGGCAAGAAACCCACATCTTACATTGTCCCACTTTGCAAAACATGGGAGATTAAAGAATCGCGTTGAAATCCATCTTATCCATATGCTGCAGAAGCACCACAGGAGGATGTGACCACTGGATCTCAACATAGACAGGGAAATCAGTATTTTCCTATTGCTAGAAAGGACATCAGCAAAAGCAGAAGAGAAATGGTTCCAGTGTGGTACTGAGACTGGTATGTCACTTTCTGTGTGACTGTTGGCCTTTTCTGTTTCAGCTCCTAAGGGCAGAGACAGCTCTGGTTGCTAAGACGCAGGATACTTCCAGACAGACAAAAAAGCACATTGTACCAACAGGTCTGGACAAGGTGAAGCTAGCTTGGTCGGCACACCAGCATGCATTATTTATTACTTGCTATTTTCAAAGGCAGGGTGCCACATAGGGTGGTGGCTCCCGAAATTTAGTGCCCTACCTGGCCAACTATGCTGCCCCCATGCTCCCAAGTATGCTTATTGACACTTACATGTGGTTCAGCACAGAAAGGATTATGGGTGGCTTTCAGAGACAGTCAGACCTTTCCCTCTGCATATCCTTCTTCAGCACCGCAGCCACAAAATTAACATGAATTTGGTCCCCACACAGTTCTAGGTGGCAGAGAAAACATTAGAAACTTTATAACTAGGAACTCGGAGGCCACAATCACAGTATGGCAGAAGTGCCACTGCAGATTCCCAGAATTAACTTAATTATAGCCATCAAGCATCAAGAAAATTACCTAAATCTGTCTAGATTCTTAAATTGGCGTCTCTTACTGTAATGTCTGACACATGATGAAAACAGAGAACAAATGTATGGTAATTTCTACCTTTTCATTAATATTAATCTCTACTTCATTTGTTAAATTCCAGTGGAATATCAAAAGGTGGGTATAAAGCTGATATGTAGGTTAGACATGCCAAGCAATTTGAGAATACAAGGTATGATATTCCTGCCTTCATTCTGCTGCAGCAAAATCAGAAGTCATTCATAAACTGTGATGCAAAATAATACACTTTCTGTAAAAACATCACTAGAGAAGCCAGAAGAAGTAGGACAGATACTATTTCCGAGCTGTGTTCTATGTTGTAGGCAAATGCCACCTATTACTAAGACTGCCCCTTGCTTAGCCTTGCAAGACTTTGTAATTTTTTCTGCACAGTTTGCCAAACTTTAGCCTTTAGCTGTTTGGCTAAATTGAAATTTTCCATCATGGACATTTGCTTTGCAACAAAATTTTGAATAATTATCATCCATAATAGTATATGTTTTTCAAACAAATTAAAAAAGACATGGGAATGTGCTGTTCTTCATATTTATAGTAAGAAATCTTACTGCCTTCTCTCTAGAAAGCTTAGGAACATTTATGTTGAAGCCAGGACTGATTACAACAGGCTGTAGAATTAAGGGTGTATTATTTACCATTCCCAATAAAATCCAACCAAAGTTAGCCAGTTTAAAGTTTACTGACAAGTCACAGGATCACAGAATCACAAAATGGGTCAGGTTGGAAGGGATCAGACTGGGTCATCTGGTCCAATCTTTAGGGTCATCCTAGAGTACGTGGCACAGGATTGCATCCAGCTAGATCCTGAATATTTCCGGTGAGGAAGAGTCCACAACCTCGCAGGGCAATCTGTTCCAGTGCTCGGTCACCTGCACAGTAAAAAATTTCTTCATGCTCAGGTAGAGCTTCTTTGCATCAGTTTTCTGATGCCTCTTGTCCTATTGCTTGGCACCACTGAAGAGGGCCTGGCTCCATCCTCTTGACACCCTCCCTTCAATGTCCATACTTATCAACATTGATGAGGTCTCCTCTCACTCATCTCCCCTTGAGGCTGAACAGGTTGAACTGTTTCAACCTTTCCTCATAAGAGAGATGCTCCACTTTCCCAATCATTTTTGTTGTCCTTCACTGGACCCACTCCAGGAGCTCCATGTCTCTCTTGTACTGAGGAGCCCAGAACTGGACACAGCACTCCAGATGTGGCCTCACCAGGGCTGAGTACAAGGGCAGGATCACCTCCCTTGACTTGCTGGCAATGCTCTTCTTAAGGCACCCCAGGGTACCGTTGACCTCCTTGGCCACAGGAGCACTGCTGGCTCATGGACAGCTTGTTGTCCACCAGGACCCACAGGCCCGTCTCCGCAGAGCTGCTTCCCAGAAGGTCAGCCCCAGCCTGTGCTGGTGCCTCGGGTTATTCCTCCCTAGGGGCAGGACCTTGCACTTGCCTTTGTTGGAATTTCAGAAGGTTCCTGTTGAGGTCCTTCTGAAGGGCTGCAGAGCCCTCTGGGGTATTGGCCACTCCTCTCAGCTTTGTGTCATCATGGAATTTGGTAAGGAGGCATCTGCTCCTTTCTGCAAGTCATTGGTGAATTAGTTAAACAAGACCAGGCCCAGTATTGACCACTGGGGGACACCACCAGTGACAGGCCTACAACTAGACCCTGTGCCACTGATCACGACCCTCTGGGATCTGCCACTCAGCCAGTTCTCAATTCACGTCACTGTCCACTCATCCAGCTTGCACTTCCAGAGTTTGCTTATGAGGATGTTGTGAGAGACAGTGTTGAAAGCCTTGTTGAAGTCCGGGGAGACAACATCCACTGTTCTCCCCTCAAATTGTAATCCACATAATGGATTTATGAAGAAGAGCCTAATTCCCTCACCTTTCTCTCGCAGCGAGTGTTCTACACTTTCCTGGCAGCTAACAAAGGTTATTCCTGTACATCCACCAACTTGAAAAAGCAGTTTTTCCAATGAGTCCTCCATTTGTCCGACAGCTGCTCTCAATACAACTGGCAGAGGTCTGTAGTGGGAAGCTAAAGGTTTCGTTCCTGGGATTAACCCACAGGATACTCAATGCCGAAACACCCATCTCTGCACACTGCTTATTCAAAACCTAGAAACTGTACACAGGGAACAGAACTAAAAGAACATTATTAACATTGTGTCAGGTTGGGAGGCTCAGTACTTAGGGCACAGGCAAGGGGGTACTCATTCAAAGAGAAGCTGCCCAATACTATGCATACAGGGAGTGGCCCTGAGCTGTATTTGCTGCACATGAATAAAACTTGTGCTGAAAACTTCTACTCATTTCCTCATGAGTTTTCTTATGCTGTTCATCCTCATGGTATTTTAGGTATTATGGTTACACATGTATTTATAATGTAAATAAACATTTAATATATGTAGATTACTGTATTACATTATATTAATGCATTAGCACTAATATTACAGTATTAGGACAAATATATTTGTTGATCTTTATGCTTCCATAGTGGGGTGAGAAGGTAATAATTTATTATCCTTATTTTAATGGAGATTCCTAAAAAGATCAAGACAAAGGTGTTTATTAAATCAAGGTATCCATTCTGAGATGCTTAAGCACCATATATTTAGAGCACTTAGTATTCCATAGTTATGTAAAATACTAAAAGCACAGCTACCATTCATTGCCATTTCAGATCTTAGCACGTAGCAGTTTTGTAAATCAGACTCCTTTTCTCACAGAAAAGAAGGAAAAAATTGTTGTTTTTTTAAAAATATGAACAAATGTTGGCATTAGTCTAGAAAACAACCTGAGCATTTTGTCTGCATTTTTCCAAACATAATCAATCTCAAGCAAAATTCCATTATAGTTCTGTTGCTCACTGTCTGGATAAATTATAACTAAAGATAGTAATGAGGAGCTTGGCAATGGTCACAGGAGAATATGAGCTTTGCAGACAATTCTATGAAGACTCAAATTTTAAACCAATACAGGTACGTATTTTAGTATTTCTACAGCTTTTTCACACTCACAACACTCATCAAACAGACCCCAACTTTCTGTAAACTGGATCTGATAAACTGAAAATAATTGAGTAACAAAGTTCCTTGGTTCTGTACGCTCTCTCCAGGAGATGGACATGTCCTAAAAGTCCAGATATGCCTCAAAAGAAGTACTGGATAACCTGATGAACAAAGGGATAAAAGCAAACACCCTCAAATTCCTTTCCCACAATGACATCTGCCAACCGGAAAATACCAGGCAAGCACCACTTCTCCTGTTCCTGGAGAGGAGCCCCCCACCTCGAGCCTTTGGTCTCTTTTCCACCATCTCAGATCAAGAGTTGGATGTTTTCTTGAAAACATCCCAGTTGTTTCTCTCATCATGGCAGTCTAAAGGTACAGAAGAGGGAAAATCAAGTGTGCCTCTGTTAATTTAAGGACTTGCAGGAAAATACTTGTGTAAGAAACTTAGCAAGGATCACTGCAAAATTGTCCATGCTCTGAGAGAGAGATTCATAGGAAAAAAAACAGACATCTGCACTGAGAAATAGAATGCGGATAGGGTAGAGAGAAAAAAATTATAAATAACATATTAAGTTTTCCATGGAAAAGATAAGGGTGACAAATGGCTAAAATGAACTGGCAGGGCAAACACAAATTGCTTACACAAACCCTGAAAGAAAGAAATGCAAATCCTAGAGATAATATAGGCTTATAACTAATTATTTATTTGTTTCAGTCTCTTCAGTGTGCAGGTCAAACCAATGCAATGCATCATTGCATGAACTATTGGGAATAAACTTGTATGAGAAATAGGGAGAGAACGATGTTAATATTAATAAATAATCTCTGTGGAAAATAAAAGTATATGTAGCACTGAGTAGACCATTAAATCCACTGCAGCATCAGTTACGTTTTGCTTCTGATTTGAAGGAAAAATGTTAAAAAGTTTGTAAGGAGTCAACCCTTTCAATTGGTAAGAAACTGTTTATAAGATTATTTTTTGCCCTTATGAACTGACACAGTTCCTTGAATTTCTGTGAGGTTTAGGCAATGTATATCTAATAAATTTAACATAGTTGTGTATCTTGCCTTTTCAGGACTCAAAAAAATTTAATTTATTATGAGGCAGTACTGACTGTGCAATGATGTCTCAGAGGAAAAGCTTCATAACTATGCAATAGAGGGTGTTAAACAAGCATGGCAAAATGACCTAATGGGTCTTTTCTATCTGTTGTGGTTTGAATCTCTTAGCAAACACTTTGATGCTTCCAGAACCAAACCAAAATCATGAGAACATAAAGAAGGCAAACACAAAGTAATGCACAAAGATTTTTTAAAAAAGCAGCACAGATATCATGAGATAATATTTAATAGGACCCAAATACTTCTCCTATTACATTCATAAACCAAGACATGACAAAACCACAGGGGCCAGGAGACAACCATTCCTGAGAGTTGCACTTCTCACTCCCAAAATTCAGAGAATATAGAAATATGTTTGTACTAGGACCACTGAGATAGGAACTGGAGCACAGCTATAGAATTTAGAGGAGGCCTTGTGTCATGTGGATACCTTGTTATTGTAGTACAAATACAAGAAAAGTGAAGGTAAGCACTGTAACTGGCTGGACTGGAGTTCATTCCTGCACTTAGCTCCTTACCAGTGGCTGTATTTCACTATTGCCTTTGATATTCATCATAGATAAACATTTTGGGAAACCTACAAATGGGTAAATGGCTCCCAGCTGCAGATTGCTGATTCTTACAATGCAGTGCGTCTTATCAAATTAAACTTTTCCTGGCTAAGGGTGTTGGATTCACTAAGAGCCCTCTGGAGTCTTTTTAAATATAAATGGTTTGAAAGTTCCCAAACTTAAAAACTGTTCAGAGAACAGGATTTGTGTTGAGCTAATCTCCAGAAGAGACCTACAAGAAGCATACATAATTTCTGTTATGTACTGGGAAAGCAGAAAATTTAAAAATAAGGACAACAAGATGCTAAAAGAACAGCTCAAGGAGCCAATAAAATGGGAATGAAAAGCAATGGCGGGGCCAATTATGTGAAAAAATGGAAATTGTTCACACTGTAATTGGCTACTTTCAAGACAGTCGCCCTTGTAATCCATACATCTTGGGAAAACGAAACAGATGAGGAATCAAGGGCAACCCTGGACACAAATACCAGTGTCCAGATTTAGATCAAAAGCAGTTTAAGGACAGGATGGCACAACAGTGTCCTAACTGAGAATACAGAGACAGACAAACTGAAGTGCAGAGCATCTGACTGAGAGATTGTGGATCTGATTAGTTATGAGGGATCTATGGTAGCAGTGCTACTCCCCTGCATTGCTCAAATAGGAATACACCCAACTAAGACCCATGGCAGCATGAATACGTGGGTGCCCAAGATCTTCAATAGGAGCTTCTCACTCTTCATGACATTAAAAGAGTAGGATTCTGGATGAGTGCATTTTCATGCATACGTGTGTGCATGTGCATGAGTATTGCATGACTGAACGACTGAGGAGGGGATAAACTAAGAAACTTTTTATGCATATTTCTGTCTTGGTGCATAAATGTGAGCCGAGTGCATTTAAAATAGTACATTCGTGTATTTGGGAAAGGATATTAAGGAAGACTCCAAGATTTCAGCATGTAGAGTCAGGGAAGGGACACATCTGCCATAAGGAAAATTTGAAATAGCTTCACAGAAATGAATGCGGGGGGGGGGGGTCTAAGAACTATATAGGTACCAAGGACAATAAAAACCCAACCCTTCCCGGTTTGAGTTAGCCTTAGGAATTATACCAGAACAGATCTTTTGAGGGCATCTCAAAGCAAGCAGCTACCTGCAAGATAGCATGAGGTGTGAACAATTCATAGGCTAACTTCCAATCTTTGTGATTATGAGAGGATTTCCTTTGCCAACATCTGAGTAGGGGAGTGAGGGTTAACCCTTGAACACAGCAATAGCAGGCAAATCTTTCCAAACCAGTTTATCCCAGCTCCAGTAACTACACAATGTTCAGTGCCTGTGAGATGCAAATATCAAGTTTATGATTAACTGTGTTAAAATTCCATGGAACTGCAAGTACTTTTATTTGTTTGTATAATGAAATTGAAACAATGCACCCTTTCCTTACTATGCTTTCACTTAGCTAGCATTTGAAAGAAAATCTTGCACTAGATACATGCGCTATATCCTTATATGTCCCAGGAGTTTTCTTCACATCCCTCAGTTGGAAGCGGAGTTACTTAGTACGCTATCTGCCAGGGAATGTGCGTGTTCAATGCATGCATGACCAGGGGAAATGTTGTTCTAAAGGAGATAGGGGATAGAATAAGCAAATACTTAGCACTGGCCTCGTTGGAAGTCAGCTGGTTCCCACTACAAAGCTTGCAGCGTGGAGCAAAGACTTTTGCTAAGCAGGACAGAGAGAGGATTTCAGAGGCCTGTGTTATTCCTCTGGGTTCTGTCACAGTCTCAGCAATTTGTCTCTCCAGGTCTCTCTAGTCATGATGCTAATGAGGCTACTCTTCTTGAAACAATGTAACACTATAAAGATGAATACGTTCCTGTTTGGGAGACATTCCAAGTTTCAGTGGATACGTCTAGAGATGAAGACTCTACAGAGTTTATTAGGCATCCCATAAAGGAAGATCTTGGATATACGAGCTATTGTACTAGCACTTACCATGCTAATTAAACTTGAGGGGCACAGAAGTTCAGCCTTTATCCTTATAGTTCATCTACATTAGTATTTGAGGTGGGCTGTCCATGCCTATAGCCCTAATATTATTCAGATGCCTTTTACTCTGCAAAGATTTCATGTTTCTAATCCTTACATCTGGCACATTGTTCCCAGATTAAAGTACGTGTACATCACTTTTGCCAGGACAAGGGGCCAGTGTAGTTCAGCTCTGTGGGTGTTTGCATCTGCTTCTTACAAACTAGACTGTTAAATCCTGGAAGGTGACCATGTGAACAGTACCACAGCACTGCAGTGAGGCACACTGACGTGAAGCTGGCACCTCATCACCCCTGTGTGGGGTTACTATGCAACATTGCATTAGTCAGAATTAATGACTTGATTTACTTAGAAAGAAAAACCTTCTCCCAGGTTTCTCCCATGCCCTTTCTGAAATGGCTTTTAGCAGCTGGCATGGTGCATCTGTGGGAGGAAAGAATGAGAAGAATTGTAGTGACTTTACTAGGATTTATTCTGTGGCTTGCAAACCGGGCTCAGTGACCCACAGCAACACAGCCATGAATTTCAAAGGAGTGAGTCTCTCCTTGAACCGCTCCCTAAGACAGCAAAAACCTTGAAGCTGGAGTTGTGATCCTCAGGAAAGTCCATCACTGGTCTCATGCCCTGCAGGAGATCCTTCTACTTACATGCAGGCATGCTAACGGGCAGCAATGCCTGCTGCAATCCCCCCAGTGGTGGGAATCAGCCCCCCGCTGATTAAGGAGACAGGTGGCTTTATCATGCACCTCCACACACATGTACACATTATTGCAGAAATGCCTCTCCAGAGCAGACCTGAAAGAAGCACCTACAGAGCTGCCAGATCTGGAGGAAAGAATAGACACGGGCTCTATGTAAATTTCTGCACTAGGAGATTGCACCATTGCGACTAAAATGAATTGGATATTCAGTCCTTACTGCCAAGTACATAATTTAGTTAATGGTCTTCATTATCTAATCTAAATGGGGGACAGGCATGATCTGTAGATCTGAGCATTCTTGCATATGGACAGAAAGTGCACGAAAAACATGTTCTTGGATCACAACACAGAAACACAGGGAAATATGTTAGTATGCCCAAAATTTACAAAAGAGGAAATGGAGTGGAGAAGAAAAGGAAAGAGGGCTCCCCTTGGGAGTGGTAATGGGGTAAAAAAATATATATATGTTTTCAACTGCACAGGAAATGATACAGTCACTTTCTATTTTTTTTTCTTCACTGTACATTATGTTGTACTTATTTGCTTTTTATATTTATAGATGACCTGCACTGATCCTTTCTGACCTTAACCATTCTGTGATTTCATAGTACAGTTCAGACTCTCAGGGACCTCAGAACGTATCTAGTTTAACCTCCTGTCCAAACTACAGTCAGGTAAGTGATCAGACCAGGTTGCTACAGGCTTTATGGCTTTTGTGTCCCTTTAAAGCAGTTCCTTGGTCGTTCAAGCATATTTCGTGAATCGAAACTACTATTATACCTATCATTGTAACTAGTCCATCATCTAGACTAGTTTTAAATGTTTCTCAGAATGGTACTTGTACCTCTTCCTTTACAGACTATTTAGTCATTTATCACATTCTGCCAAGAACCTTATCTAGCTCAGTTTTGCCCTGATCATGTTGAACAATATACTCCAATTATAATCCACTGTCATATTCCTTTCACCATGTCACTTCGTCTTCTAAACTGAATCTTTTTTCACATCTCCAGTAATGCTGTGTGTAGAGGCACTGAGGCACCCTGCAGTCCACTGTCCGTAAGGATACGAGTTGAAGGAAAGCAGCCACCTGTTCATGAGCAATTGCGTATAGTAAAAAAACAACAGAAGCAAATTCCCCTGAAAATAATGGTTAATTATATGTGAGTCCAACACATTTAATAGTTAAATATTACCTTCAGCATTTTTCTCCACATAGCATAGTTGCATGAAACAGATTCCATTCCCAGCACCAGGTCTCATCCTTGGAAAATCAATGACAGCCAAGGCAGGTAAGCCATGATATGTTCACACATGGATTCATTAAAAGATACAGCAAAACAGAAATTATACTAGAACTTGAAGGCATATCAGCAATCTTACCATTTCATCATCATATTAATACTGTAACATACGAATTTGATGTGAGTTTCTAATGACGTAATTCTTCAAGAAATGTGATTTGTTTATAGTAATAAGAAACACAGGATGTGTGTCCTAGTATCCTATCATAAAATAATTTGGTATGCAACTTCTAAGTCAGGAATGTAATATTTTTATTTGCTGTCTTTGAATTGTCATTATTAAAATAAGGAAAAAGGTGGGGGAAGAAGGGGAGAGAGACTGGCAATGATCTATTAATTACCATTTGGTAACTATTACTATTCTTTGAGATGCAAGTTGAAAACCACAATCTGTGTATCAAATGAAGACCACATTTTAGAATCACCATCAAGATCAGATTTCAATCATTTAGAATTTGGAATGATTATTTATTTATAAATATGAATATTTTATATATATTTTTTATATATATATATGTACATATATATGTGTATCTATCTATATAGATATAAAACCTTGACTGAAATTTATCTGAATAGAAGTGACTATTTGCAATGTTTGAAAGTGAACAAAAGCTTTAAACTACAGCACGTTCTTGTGCAGAGAGCCAAGAGCTGATAGAGAAAATTATTTGCTGTTCGTTTCTGATAGAGTGCACTGTTAATACCCAGGCTAGCAGATTCAAGAATTCACCTTCACTGGATTTTTTTTAATGCCCAGTTAACATGGATTCTCATTCCCAGTCACGGGTTTCACAGCCTGATTGACTGGGAGCAGAGGAAGGAGCCCGAAGAGTGCAGCAATGCTCTGATGATACTCAGTGCAGCCCTGGGGCTGACTGAACTCTGAAGTGCTGCATTTGCCTATTTAAAATCAGCTCCTCTTTACTAATATCCAGTGGTGTCACTGCAAATAGCTACATCACCTGACATTTTTCAAATTGTTTCAACTGCATAATTCTATAGACAGATGAATCCCCTGGACAGAGCTATGAAAATAACAAATCTCTTATACGAAAGGACAATAAATCATGACTCAGGTGGCTCACTCCCTGCATAGAGGATGCAAAATGAAAGGGTAAGCCCTTGAATAAGAACTGACTGAGACCTGAGTGAGACTGGTTACTGAGATAATTAGCTAAAGTCTTTTCATTTGTACATTAATGAACCAGAAGATCAAAGACTTTGGCTAGGCCTATAACCACGACTGCAACATTGTCTTGCTATGCAATAATGAACTCATTATTAGCTGCTTTCATAAATTACATGTGGTAGACTATTTTATTTTTAATACTGTATATAAAGCACAAAAACAACTACAATGTTATTTTAGAAAATTTTAATTGCCAAGCATGCACTTTCATGTAATAAGCACATTCTTACTTTCAGCTGATTACTTCTACCAATTCTGTCCTTTCACTGGAAGTTTCCTGACAGGTGGTAAACCTTCTCTTATTTGATGGAAGAAAGGGGAAATAAGTGACTGAATGACCAAAGTAAACTTGAAATATGTTGCATCACTTGAGAAAAATCTGCAAAATCTACCTCAGAGGTAGGAAAAACAGATTAACATGCTAAGATTACATAAGATTGAGAAAAGTAAATATTCTAACACTCAACTTCACCCCATCTTTTTGTGCCAGCGTGTTCCTGCCATTTATCATATTAGGGACAGATATGTCTGAAACCATGACCGCAGAGTTGATGTTTAGCTTGGGAAATTATATACTTAAGGCTCTGGAGCTGATCTTAGGAAATCTGGAGTGTATTTCTCTTTCTACTGTAGACTTTCTGCAACACTATAGGCAGGTGATATGATTTTTATCTTTCAGGTCCAGAGCTGTAAAGCACTGTAGCATTTTACACAGCTGCTGGGAGAATAAATGTATAAATATTCACAATCTATAGCTGAGAAAAGCTTACAAACACACATCTGATTGAAACTTCCAGATAAAATTGCAGCAGATCATGAAGGAAGTTGTTGACTCTTACTGTTGGCAGTAAGATGTGATATGGAGCAAGGTTTTGTCACAAATGGACAAGTTATTGTGTGAGCAAGTTAGAATATGCTCTCTTTTAAAATGGCATAAGAAAGGAAGGTATTTTATCTGTTGGCAAAGTTTCTGATGCAAAAATGATATATATATATTCACGTTTATTTATGACCCATTCCAAAGATCTGACACTGGTGGGGAGAAGTTCAGGCTTAGGCATTAAGCCATCAGTTGCTACAGTGACAGAAAGCAATTATTTACTGCTCTGGGACATAGGGTAACCCTGACACATTGATTGCCATCCCTCCCCTCCGCCCCCTAAATTTTTTTACTTAATGATTTACCTTCAAGATGATGATCGGATGATTCACAACTCAGATGAAAATAAGGGCCAGTGAAATCCCAAAATCGAACAGTTTATTCAAAAACTTTTTGTCTGGAAATCGTCCACAAGGTAACATTTTTCCAAGTGCTTCATTAATTTGAATTGCTCTGCAAACTTTTGTCAACCCCCACAGTTCTCACCGAGTATTCACCAAAGCTTTTGTTTCCAGCATGACTATTCATAATGTCTTATTCATCTGTGACCTCAGTAACATGTTATGGTTGTTTTACTCCCTAACTGGATGACTTGAAAACCCACAAAGAAGAAGGCTGCAGGAACACTTCCACTGAAAATACTCATGCATGTCAGAGCATGTCATTGCAGAAGTGCAGCTAGATAGATGTTTATGGCTTGTCCCTATTTCACAAACACTACAGTAAACAAAATGGCAAAGCCAAATGCAAAGACTAGCAAGTACAGTCCCAGGTTGTTATTAAAATATACATTCCCAAAGCTCTTTGAATGACTTCAAAGTTCCCTTGAGAAAGACACGGAGAAACTCATCGTTGCTTCACTAATGGGTAGGACCTGTACAGAACAGTTTTGTTATGCTCTTCTTATGTCCTCGAGAGAAAAAGGGATGTGGCTGGGAGACCCTCAGCTAGATGCATTTCCCCAGGAAATGCTCACAGCCTCTAAAAGGATGCGCCAGCTGTGGGAGCTACAATGTCCCAGTGGGTGCCAAGGGGCACTGTCAGTGCCGGTGCCGGTGCTGCAGAGCGCCTCATACACTGCCTTTGGAAGTCTTTTGAGAGGATTTTAGTGATGAATGAGAACTTGGTTTAGACAGTGAGCTCTTCTTAGTAAAAAACCAGAGTTTACTATAGTGTCTCTGAAGAAAAAGAAGGAAAAAAAGGAGAAAAAAAAAAAAGAAGAGCAAAAAAAGAGCCTCCTAACACCTAACACGCAAGTCTAAATGCAGGGGGCAAAGTCAGAAGATGCGTGCCATCAGCTTCAAGGACACCAGCAATTGATACCACGGCTCCATGCCAGGAGCACAGCCTATCTGAGCTGAATACCTGGAGACTTTAAGGAAAGCACATTCTTCTTTTGTCACTTCAGCTCTGAATCACGGGTGTTCCTTGGTAACCTTTGGGAGGCAGAGTCCTCTCCTTCCACAGAGAGCCCTGCTTCACCCTCCTCCAGCAGTAGCTTTTGTAGCCTGTTGAGAAGTTGAATTGAGAATTTCAAAGTTGAGATAGAACTAAGATGTTACGTTAATGTAGTACTATCTTTGTCAGTGCGAGACTATCTTCATTATATTACGTGAGTCTATGAAACATCAAAAACAGCTGCTCCCTGTAACTTTTAGCCCATTAATAATCAATAAGCATCAAGAGTCCGAATTGCTCCAGCCTAGCAATGGAGCTATGCTTCCACTGTCCCCAGCAGGCTGGTGTAGGGAGGAAGAAGGCTCTCTAGACCTGCCCAAACCTTAACATTACCTTTTCTTCTGCCCGCCCATGCCTGAAATTGGTAATGAGAAAGCCATTCATTCCTTTGCTCACAATACAAAGCAGTGTATTAGCTTGCTGTCTCTTTGAGTGCTAGCTTATCTCTCTCCACCTGCAATTAAAATGTCTAAGGAAGGGCAGCACAGACTTAAACTGCGTCTTGAGATAAAACCACTTTCTGTTGGATTAACTCTTCTGCACGCATGCTGTACAATTTGCATTCTTGCATCACAAACAAGTATTTCTTGCAGCCCTATTGTCCAAACCTCATCAAAATTGTGACTGTTTCTAAATCAATTTTCACACTGACCAGTCAATACTCAGTTTGTCCTCTGGCAAAAATCATTACCAGAGACATGTAAATCAAACAGTTCTGTATGGGACAGAAGGAATACATTTAGCCACAAATACTCTGAAGTTCTTTTTTTTCTCTTGGGTAGTGAATCAGACGAGAGCTCAAATTCTTCTCAAAATTTTCCATCTCCTATAAATTCACCCTACTATTAAGGTAGCAGGAGAGTGAAGATGAGAAGAACATTCCTATGAATTGCTCCTGAAATGAAGCAAACTTCTCCGTAGAAAAGACCAAACTGAAACAGAGCTTCCAATCCATACTAATACACAGATCTTGAATCATAACATTTACTGTCGTTAATCTTTGAAGTATTTGGTACAAACACATGCAATGGCTCTATCACTGTAATCACAACTGTGGGAGTATATTTTTGCTCCTTTTTGCTTAAGGGTGGATCTATCCACGAAGGTTTTGGCACCTAGGCATTTGAAAAGGCAGGGCATACAGACCTCACAACAGATCACATGATCTGATGCATCACCAAGGCATCAAGGAAAATTAAGCTCAGGATGAGTCTCAAGGTCTGTGCAATCAGTCAACATTCCTGCACAGGAGCAGTCTGTGAAGAAGCTGTTTTTAGGACTCTGCTGCTTGACAGTGAGTAAAGTATAATGCTTTTTACTATTAAAATGAAATATCCACAATTGCACATAAATAAGGCAAACAGGTAATGAAAAAACATGTTATCTTAAAAAAAAAAAAGGGAAATAGAAATTTTTCACAATTGAAAATTTTTTTTTCCACTAAACAATGGGGGGAAAAGGAGAGAAGTAGAATGGCATTTTAGTTCAGCTTTTAGCAAAAGTCCTAACTGTTTTTAAGATGGCTCTTGATCTATGGATGGAAGGACCTATGGGAATTAGCAAACTCCAACAGGAGAGAATAGGACAAAACACTTACAGCTCTTAGGTTCATTATAGGCTCACTGGTGTTTTCTTTACTCATTTTAATTCTGTTTTACTCTTGTTACAGAGTCCCTAGAATGCATTATAGAGTTGCAAGCTAAAGTCCAGGCATTCAACAGTGACTCACTGTGCAGCTTGGGCAAGTGTCTGTCTTGGTTCAGGAAAAGGTGAATGGGGGAGTGATAGTTGTGAGTCTCATAAAACACTTCAAGAACTTCCTATGAAAAGGAGTAGCCTTGTCACTAGAATCTCTTACGAGCCTCCTTCCTAGCCCAGTAACCTAGTAAGAGCAAAGCACAAAAGTCCTGCAGAAAAGCAACTCCTACTGCTCACCCTTTATTTATATCAGATGTGGGAACTCCCACCCATCCCTTCCTGACACGTCTGGTAAGTGTATCTCTTCCACAAGACCAATAATGCACGGTCGGGGGGAGTGGGAGGTAGGGTGGGAACTGGCAGCAGGCTAAATATACAGAGAGGGAGACAGAAATTAAGGGAAAATTTTACAGCAAAATATATGCTCAGTTATTTCAGGAGTTTTCTTGTAGAAGATCCATGAAAAAGGCAGAATTGAGGGCTACGGAGGGCTGTGAGCAGGTTGAAGATACTCATGGCTGAAGGACAGGGCTGCAGCTGGCTCTGCTGTGTCCACTAATCATCCAGTGGCTGGAGGCTTGTCAGGTCCCAGCAATGCTATTTGTGGGTCAGTGCCTTTACTATTCTGTGCAGTGTCACTCCATACCTCTGAAATGGCAGAGAAAAAGTCATGGGACATTGTGTTAACTTTTTATAATTTTAGTAGAGATAAAGACGCCTTTACAACATCCTTTCCTGGCTCCCTGCCTGTTACTGGATAAAAGTGGAAGTTACAAGAGCACTTTGGTGATCTGCTCTGGGTGAGCCAAAGTGCCTTGGCTCTGGCTGGTGCAAGATCAAACCCTCCGCAGAGAACAGTGTCAAGCGAAGTGCAGCAACTGCTCTGGAAAACACGGGGTGCAGACACTGTAAAATCAGTGTTGTTTCCTGCTTGACTCAGCCTTTGTTTTTCATTTGGTATTGTCATCCACTTGTTTACACTTATACAGACCTAGTCTGGAGAAACCAATCCGTGATTTCCAAAGAGCTAACACATTCCATCACAGGTCATAATCCCACGCTTGATTAATACATCGTGGCCTCTAACAGTCACGCTGGTGTGTGGAATTGCACCCATTTCTTGGTTTGCTTGTCTCAGACAGGGCCACAAAGGTGAATATGTATGGTGGTAACAAAGCACTGGACTGTATTGACGCAATGGGGTTGGACTCAGCTGCGATATCGCAGTTTCATAATGCAGAAGGTTTTGAAGAACCAAGCAGGCCCCAAACATCCTGCAAAGCACAGCCGCAGGTCAGAGCTGTGAGAGCGGCGCGGGCCAGAGGCAGCCACGCAGAGCAATGCATCCAGGTACACGGGGTGGGCAGAGACAGACAGATAGATGCAGAGGGTCTGATAGGGATAGGTATTACTCGACGGGAAGAACAACCTCAGGACAAGGGAAGGAGCACCATCTGGTGGAAAATAAGTCAAAATTAAAAGCAGTGATTCTCCTGATCTTTTCTTTATCATCACCTGGCAAAGAACAAAGAAATTGCTATTGCCTCTAAATCACTTTGCACAACTCTGGGAACCCCTGATTTACTCTTCACAGAAGATCAGATCTGTCTTGCTTAATCTGTGCAGCTCATCACACAACAGAAAAACGGGTCTGTGAGTCTAGGGAAATTTAAAGTTTTAGGATGGTTTTTACTTGAATTCTTGAGCAGAATCAGATCCAGGTATGACATGCTTAAAAAAAAAATGTCGTCTCCTCTTTTTTCTCACTTGACCATTTCCATTGAACCTGGTGTCCATGGTGTCCTTGGGACTCCTACTCATGTGTCAAATGTAGTTAAAACTGGCCAATAGCTGAAAAAGATCCAAGGAGGCAGACAGGAAAGATGCACACGAACTTAGACACACACAAGGTTTCTTAGGAAACTAGACTGCAAAGAGAAGAAGCCAAATGTGAGCCATTAGCTCATCTGATTGTTTTGCAATGAATGGATCTCAGTCTAGTGATTGCAGAGTGTTTCTGCAAGAGTATTCAACATAGCAGGAGAAAGATATCAAGCAGCTATTTGGTACACAATTCAGAAGAATTAAGTGCAACATTCATTAGAATTGAGGGAATGAGTTAGAATTCGGGTCAATAGCAATGATTCTGTAATTTGGAAAAGAAAAAACATCTA
The DNA here is from genome assembly GCA_013397565.1 of Ptilonorhynchus violaceus. Lineage (NCBI taxonomy): Eukaryota > Metazoa > Chordata > Aves > Passeriformes > Ptilonorhynchidae > Ptilonorhynchus > Ptilonorhynchus violaceus. The sequence continues at coordinate 702,289 of VZRJ01005005.1, forward strand.
GCAGTGGTTTCAGAGTTTAATATTGAGCAAACACCATTTAAAGTTTCTACAACAGTGAAGATCCAAGGGTCACCTGAAAAGAAACTTCAAAATCAGCAACGTTGCAAATTACTTTAGAAGCAGACTGTACCAAGTCTCTTAAATCGTTTCCTCAACTGGGGTCAGTTTCTTTTCCTCACTTTGATTTTAATAGCATTTAGCTTTCTTGTACTCTGCCCAGCCACTTGCTTACTCCTCCTCAGTGTGAAAAATGAGAAAACTCGTCGGCTGCAATGAACACAGTTTAATAGGTAAAAGCTGCACATGCAAGCGAAATAAAACAAGGAATTCATTCACCACTTCCCATCCACAGGCTGGTGCTCAGCCATTCCCAAGAAAGGAGGGTTGTGTAACAGCTACTTGGGAAGACAGTCATACGATATGGAACATGACCAAAGGTGGGGTCCTGGCTGTGTCCTCTCGCAACTCCTCGTGCACCCCCAGACCACTTGTGGGTGGGGTGAGGTGAGGAGCAGAAAAGGCCTTGGCCCTGTGTAAGCACTGCTCAGCAGTAAGGAAAACATCCCTGTGTTGTCACAACTGTTTCCAGCACAAATCCAAACCTAGTCCCATGCCAGCTACTAGGAAGAAAATTAACTCTATCCCAGCCAAAACCAGCACAGTACTCGTTCAGGTATAATAAAATATTACACAGACAATATTTAGTCAAATACAGGATTATGAAGTTTGTCTTTGATAAAAGGACTGATGGTGCTACACAATATTGCCTATAAATGTTACTGATATACAACACTGCACATATGATATCAAATCTATTTGTAGTTACAGCCACCAAAATTGTATTGAAAAATAAATACATGTTTCTCCAAGCTATCTGTATCTCACCATCTTACCTTTGCTGTTTACCATGCTGGGAACCACTTACACAATAGTAACAATTGCACAAGGAAACAACACCTCTGTGTTTTCACAGTTCTAGCAACAGACATCTGCAGTCTTTTAAAATCCACCCTCTAATTCAATCTAGGGATGTTTCTTTTGCACTTGTGTATTCCTTCACTAAAAAATCAAGACCTCTGNTTTTGGGGGTTTTTTTAACTAGCAAATCACAGTTCAATGGATGGAGTGTTCTCTTACCTGGATTTTAATCTTGCACATCTTTTGCTCTAAGAAACTGTGTACCTATCCTGCTACCGCCACATAGCTTCACATATTTGAACCAGGTAGAATTTGTCACTGTCTGACTGGGCCAAGAACATCATTTCACATAATATTGCTTTGAAATTGATACATTTTCACAAAATATTTCAAATTTTGACAAAAGTGAATTTTCTGGCAGAAAAAAAATGCTGCCTTGGCAGATTCCTCACCAGCACTTCATTCAAGTACTTATGAAAAAATTTCAACAAGTATCTAAAAAAAAAAAATTCCTAACCTCTGCCTAGGAACTTAGAACTTGTGTCTCCACAAGGAGTCATAAAGAGGGTGGTTAACCCATGAGCTGCATTCCTCACTGACAGTCCTGACCTGCTTGGGAAGGCAGGACACACAGCCCTTACACTTGCCCATGTAGCTTACACTACATCAGACAGGTAGTAACTGCATATTCCAAGGAGAAATTTCCAGGTAATAGTGAACTCAGACCCAGAGCTAATGCTAAGAGAAGAAAGAATTTGACTCACTTGCTGAATCTGTTTGATCGGTCCAGCCTGCTCCTTGTTTCAGCCTGGGACCCATGCCTGCCTGAGTTCTTTTAATGCAGTAATTTTGCTCTCGTTCTTTTAATGCAGTACTCCTGCCTATAATTATGGATTTGAGACATGTGTGTGTCCTCCCAGAGACATTCTCTTTTTTAATTTTTTTTTTAATGGAAATAGAATTTAAACAAGGAACCACCTTTTTCCGCTCTGCAGTCAAACAAAAAGGCTTCATGAGTTAAAGATAACCACATTTTGGTTTAGAACTTCAGGCTTCAAGATTTCTGTGTAAAGATGTCATGATCTAGATGAATACTGACAGCTTGCTAATTATGTTCTTTATTGAAAATTCTCTGCCTGAAGTCAGTTTGAGATTTCTCAGTGCCACAAGATATATAATTCTTTCCTTGATCACACTCTTATTCTTCTGTTTGTTGTTTGGGAATTTTTTTTCACCGGTGAGTTAATAAGAGGGGTGGTTGCAAAATGAGTCTGTAGGTTTCATGTAAGGCTACTGCAGATAGTCAATTGATGCCATTTGTAGATAATTGATTAAGATGCATGACAAGTTTCAGATCAGAGTTCCATTTTGTAAAGTAGTTACACACATTGGCAAAATGATAGATACATAGATAGATAGATAAATAGATAGATAGAATTTTAATGAAATTATATTCAAACTCTTGGAGCTCTAGAATAGAACACTCTACAACATCCTGAATGAGCAGAAGGGAGCCTTTGCCGTTGATAATCCTCCTCATCCTTGTTCTATGGCTGATCCTAAACAGGACTTTTGAGCAAATTGAACTATCCAAACCTGCATTCTGGTGACATTTACAAACATATTCTCCTCTGAAAATTATAGGTTATGGATGGTTACTGTATTCATTTCAAGAAAAATATTGCAATGACAGATGAACCACTTAGATGATACCTACCTTCCTATATTTACCTCATCGTGTACCTAGGTGAAGGAAGATTGCCACCAGACTAGGCACTAAAGACTTTTTCTAGGCACAATTTACAAATAAAGGGACTGTTCCTATTTGAAAACTGAAATGCCTATTAAAAGTCCATTAAATGCTAGACATTCCTTCCAAAAGGTGATGTTCAAAGCTTTACATGAAAAAAAAAAGAGCTAGCACAAAGGATAATATTAACTACTGACTAAAAAACGAAGCAAGAAGGATGAGTGGCTGTGAAGGATGAGTCCCTGTGTCCATCAAGAGAAACCTTTATGGATTTACACTTGGTCATTGCAGAAACACTATCTGATAACAACTGTATCCCACTCTCATATGCTCTCTAATCTATGGGACAGCTAATGCTGTTACAGTGCAGACTCTTGGTTATCCCAAAAGAAAAACTGAAGGTTTGAAAACACCATTGCAGACCCCAACAATAGAAGTGTACAAACACACTTTCCTCATTTTGTAGGGGTTTGGCACACAGGCAGGATGGCAGCTCCACATTGCTCCCTGCCTCTGCTCTCCCAGGGCACCTCCCTGGCAGTTCTTCCCTAACAGAAATGTACAGACACATATTAGAGCAAATGTTCTCCAAGCATGACAACTGATTGCTATCTGCCTTGGCCTTGGCACAGCCTGAGCGTGTTAAGACCTGACAGTATTTCAGTGTTGTAGAAGGAATTCAATGTGCAGTGAGGACATGCCTTCTAAACTTCACTAAGAGTTGGTTTGGGAGAGATCTGCAAGCCAGCAGAACAGAAAATTAATGGATGGTAATAGGAGGAGTATAGCATGTGTAATCCTAGTTGAGATCATATGAAAAGAAAAACAGAGCAACTGTTGCAAGAACTAACACTGTACTTGCTAGCTCCCAGTTCAGCTCCCTGGGTTTCTGGCTGACCTTTGACAGCCTCCTCTCTATTCAGGAAAGTGGACATGAATTAGTTAAGTGTGTGAAGCTGATATATATATCCCAAAGCAAGGTAGACCTTAGTGCTCTCATGTAGCCTTAAATCACCATAGCCTAATTCTCAAGAGTAAAATGATGATGTTTAGCTTTCTTTTAGAAGGGATATTTTATCCTACCCTAGATTTCATTCTATCATCTGTCAAATTTTTGCAGAGCTCTAGTCATACAGTCCTGGTTCCGGTCCTTTCAGAATGTGAGGGGAATGAGGAAATTCAAATGTGAATGACAAAAGGAAAGCCAAATGCCCTTTCCCCAGTGCCTCTTCACTGCCCACCCAGACCATGCATATATTCTTCTGGGATGTGTGAAGAGTTAAGGATTGTTCTTCACACATAACAATGTGCCATTGATCTGTTAATCCTTCATGCTTGATTCCTGAAATGTCAAAAGCACTGTTTGAGCCAACAGCATTGGCAGCATTAAGCTTTCTGTACTGCCCAGCATTCCTGAGAAACAGCAGACACAGAAATTTTCATTTCTTTCTCAAAGCTGTCTAGTTAAGGGTTAGTTTCACCTGACTGCTGCACTGATAGCTTACAAGGTCATTTCATGGATGAATTCAACAAAATAAGACACAAAAACAGCCCTAAGAGACCTTTCCAAATAGTGATGGACTCCCACCCTGCTTCTGTACAGAACAAATTACTGCTACCCCTATTTTCAGAATTAAAGTGAAGCAAAAGGTCAAATGTGTACATTTCTACAAAGAAATGTATGGCAAGACAAGAAGTCAAGCGCAGGTGTCCTTGTTGCTAGCTGCTCTCCATGGTCCCCGGGCTGTACTTTGAGCTGTCCTTCAGTGTGTTCTGAAGGAAATACACAAATACACAGCTCTCTGAGCTCCCTAAACATAGTTTCAAAGGGCTTTTGAAGCAACACTTTCTGCCAAGAAACTACTGTGTGGTATTTATGGTGCACTGGTTTAGAAAGAAGAAAGTCTTCCAGCGGAAAGAGACCCACCACCTAGGCAGCGTAATCTGGGCAGAACCATTGCTCTTTTGCTGTTGTATCCTCCAGCTGAATCAGGATCAGTGAACATTTTGCCCTTCTGTGTTGTACCAAGGAAGGTGACCAAAAATTTGTAGAAATCCAGCTAGTTACTTGGTTGGTCCCGTTCATTTGCAAATCCCTTGGTGATCACAGAGTCTTGCAGGATTTAATAATCCTCATAATAGAGTTTTCCAGCTAAAGCTGCCGTGAGTATTTCCACTCTCTTGTGTCTTAAGTCACGAACATCTCATGAAGTTAGCATCAAGAGAAAAGCCTAAAAAAGATTTCGTCCTTGTAAGAAAGCTTGTGTTTCTCATACGTGGACAGAGGCCAGAGTTTATTTAACTAGAACTGTTTACAGGTCTGTGGTTGAGAGATGTTCACCTTTCTGGTCACTAAAACATATGAGCTACTTTTGCAGGCAGTGGCAAAGGCATGCACAAGTGTGTAGCAACTAAAAGGTTACTTTTTTGTGCCTTTGAGTTTCAAGGATTTTGAAACAGGCTCAAACACTTTCTGGAGTTTCATTTTTCATTGAATCCCTTAATCCCTCCAAGCTTGGCACCATTTCTCACTCATGTTTATATTTTAATCTCAAGTTTCTCACTTGAGAGATATATTGACCTATTGTTTAAACCTGAGGCTGTCAGTGATGGTGCATCTGGGAGTTTCGTTACAGATTTTTCAGCTGCTTCTCGCGATTTGGGTGGGGTGTGGGAGGGGGCGTGTGTGTGTGTTCAGGAAGAATGCACATGAACTCTGCATGAGGCTGATCACATTCATGCTAGCTCATTTTAGCTTTGCATGTTTTGTTACTGGGCTTGAATGCTCCTGAGCTAACGTACAAAATAGTACCAAGAAACTCTCCAGCCTGTTACAGCCCTCTGGCTATTGTCCACTACTGTCTTTTTAAGTGGGCAGCGATGAAGTCGAAACAAAAAGTCTGAGGTCAGTCAAGAGGGATCTCATAGCCTGGTTGAAGGATCTGGAGCACAAATGGTGTTCTCCTCTATCCTGCCAGTTGCAGGGAATGATGGGGGTAGAAACAGGAAAATCACACAGATGCTTACAGCCTCACCTGGCTCTGAGCCTGGTGTTACCAGCAGAATTTTTGATCATAGGTCAGTGTACACCACGCCGGGTTTTCTGGCAACAGATGGAAAAAAAAGGATCTTTGCTCAGGAGTTATCAGGTAAACCAGATTTGAAGAGGGGAGGGGATAAAATCAGAATCAATAGAGATAAGCCTGTGGGCAGCACACCACGATTTCTTCCGGTTGTATTTTCCAGCCACCAAAATATTTCCAAGTATGCTGCTCAGCCTCACTAGGACCCAGAGTCATCCTTGCTCATGGACCATGCTGGAGGCATCCAAACCCACCAATTTCTCCAAAACTTGCCTAGCAGAGAGGGCTTCAGCAAACCTGCCACAGGGCGAGCTGCTCATCAGTCCGGGGAGCTGGATGCAGCATTTGACATTCGAATTCTCTCTCCACCTAAAGACCCCATGTCCTTTATTGCTGATGAGATAGGCATGCTGCTGGCTGGCATTCTTTTAATTAGTCTAATAAATGGAAATTCACATTGCATGAACTAATTCATTAAGCTGCAACAATTTGCCGAGTCAAAGCATAAGGAGGATTGCTTTTATCATGGAATGGTTTGGATTGGAAGGGACCTTAAAGACCACCTAGTTCCACACCCACCCACCCCTAACCCTGGGCAGGAACACCTTCCAATACACTAGGTTGCTCAGGGCCCCATCCAACATAGCCTTGAACATTTCCAGGGATGGGAACATCGACTTTACAACAAGGGGCACTCAAGCTTACAAAGCTCCAGAATCTGCAAGGTGGGAAGAAACGTATGTCTTTGTTCAGACTTACCTAAAGCCCCATTTTAATGAATTAAGCCCTTCTAGGCTTCTGTGAGTAGGAACAAAATAATTGGCCTCAATTTAAGAATGATTAAATATATTGTTCTAAGATACAGACAAATTCATTAAACCAAGAAACCTATAGTGTGTGTACATGTAATCAACCTTTCATAATGTCCCACAGTTTTTAAACAGAAAAGTGAAAAAATTTTCAGGGAGTATCAAATTATGAGTAGCACCAAATGCATAAAGATGATGTTCCCCAGGTCAGAAAAAATTTGAGATTCTTTACCTTTGGATCCTTGCTTTACTTGCTTTTACTCAAGATCCTTACTTTCATGTAGAGGTTGTAGTGAGGTGGGTGTCAGTCTCTTCTTGCGAGAAACAAGTGACAGGACGAGAGGAAAAGACCTCAAGTTGCACCTAGGAAGGTTTAGATTGGATATTAGGAAAAATTTCTTCACTGAGATTTTCTTCACTGGCTGTGAAGAATTGGAACAGGCTGCTCAGGTACATGGTTGTATCACCATCCCTGGAGGTATTTATAAGACCTGTAGATGTGGTGTTTAGGGACATGGTTTACTGCTGGACTTGGCAGTGCTGGGTTAACGGTTGGACCTGACGATTTTAGAGGTCTTTTCCAATCTAAATAATTCTGTGATCTCCTGTGTAGACAGACCTCCTCATGAATATTGGCCATCTAGAGTTCTGAGCAAAGTAGGCACTTTTATTTTGCCTTTTTTATGGGCCTTGTAAATTAAGAGATGAAAGGTATTTTGAAATGGTGATAATTTTTATAGCACTAAATTGATCTCTCCTGCTGTTTTCTAACCCTTGAGCTGTCTCAGATTGATCAACCCTATTGTTTCCTAACTCCTCTGACCTTAGTCTGTAGGAGAGTTTCAAAGGTCAAAGACACACCCTTGATTTTTCTTCCCTTTAAAAAGATGACAGAGGGTTGTGTAAAGCATTTTGACCCTCATTTCTGATGACATGAGAAAAATGGCTGTCACTCCACCTTAGCAGGGATATATCTACACACCGTTGTTTGTTGGAGCAACTGCCCACTCATAGCATCTAAAATTGGGAGGTGGCTAATGTAGTTGGAAGAGAAGGATCTAAAAGTAGAACCGTTTCACCATCTTGGTGAACTGGATTTTGGGTTAAGAGACTGGTGCCTGTGGGAAGTCAATGGCCCTGCTTCTTTTCTGTCAAGTAGAAGGCAAGAGAGAAAATAAGTTCTCCCACATCATAGTAAATCCAATTTCTAGAGTTAAAAAATGCGCAAGAGTTTTTGGCACCAAAGTGAATCCAGCAAAGCGGCCTTTTCTATAGAAGAGTCAAAACCAGGCTGCTGGGCTGGCTGGTGAACCAATGTTTTCTTTCCGATCCATCCCCAGCTACAGAGGTAAGCAGTTGTTGCCAGACAAGCTCAAAAAGCTCAAGTGCTACCTGTTCTTCATCACCAAAGCTCTAGTCAGACTGTTTTTTCTCAGTATTTCTGTCACTGTTTTAATTATAATACTAAAAACATCCAACACTGTCTTCTCACAAAAATTTCTTAGGACAGAAAATGTGCAGCATGTGAATCTTTAACATACAGTGATCATTCCACATAAAGGCAAGGAGAATGGCAGTGTAGAATGTCATTCTCCAACCCCACCCTCTCTGGTGGAGACAATCTCTAGGATGCAAGGGAATGGTATCTCAGAAGAGTTACTGGGAACTTGTGCTGCGCTGCAGCCTTGTCTGTACATATTCCTATTTTTGTTTGTACTTATGGACTCTCCTGTCTCTAGTCAGTAACACCGTCTCTGTGGGGGGTTACACAAAAAAACCCCATGGAAAACCTTTACCTTTTCAAGAGATAGAAAACTTGTGGAAGTAGCTGCTACAAAACTCAGCAAAAGCCTGGATAATTAACTATTCATTGTGTTGGTAAGTGCTGAGTGTGGCATGATTCTTATTTAGAGGATTTACATGTGCAGGGGTGAAGATGTGATACAGTGTGTTCACAACATGCTCTGCTATGATTGACCTTGAGTTTTTTGGTGTTGGTCAGTTCTGGATGGAGACAACAGAGTTAATCAGGTTTCTCTGCTTCAGCAGCTGAAAGAAAAAAATCTAGATTAGCATTTATGGTATTATCATCCCAACACTTTCCACATCATACAAGTCAAAGTCTCTTTCGGGTCACTCTGATGATGGTAAGCAATAAAAAATAATAAGAGGTTATAAACTGAGGAAATATTAAATGCAGACAGTTTAATAGACTGTGAACAAAGTCCATTTTAGCTGGTCAAAATCAGAGATGTATCTGAATCAGAAACATCTCACTGTGGAATTCTTCAGTGTCCATTTGCACTCCCCAGCAGTACTTCTCCAATCAGCCTGAAGAGCTCTGTGATGGACAATTTTATTAAAAACTCTGAGAGATGGTGTCACGGACTAATGCAATAATTACTTCTTCCTGCTAATCTCAAGAGTTTAGTCAATTTTATTTAATTTAGGCCTTTGTTCGTGAGCTGAGCACTAAGGCTCATGTGCTTCTGTGCAAAACCAAATACACAGCAGGGACTGGAGCTGACCTGTGAATTCACAAGTGCAGAAGCATGTCTACAAGACTATGAAATGAGAAGTCTTCTCCTACATCCTTGAGAATGGAGAATTTTATTTAAATATCTTCATTGAGTAGAAGAGAAAGGAGAGTAAATCTTTTTTTTTGTGTATCATTTCTTAGGGTATACCTATGACATTGTGTTCATATGGTCTTTGGGATGCCTTCTGTACAGTGCGGTAACTCCTTATTTATATAGTTATTGATGTTTACAAGATTACCAACAATTTCCTGTCTGGATTATTCCACAGTTTATATGCTGCTTTATCAATGCAAAAGCAGGAAATCAGACTGTTGCTTTGGACAACGTGATAAGCTGTTGCACAACCTTATGTGTTTGGTCTCAAACGCTGCGGACTGGGTTTCTGGAAAGATCTTTCTGCAACAGGACTGCCACAGCATATACACATTTTCCCTGTTGGTAGAAGCAAACCCCATCATTCCACCATTTCAAAAGAAATGCGAAGAGAGAAAGATAGAAGAAAGGTAAGCAGAGAAGGAAGTTGAAAAAGAATCGAGGGGTAGAGAGAATTCAGTTAGTTAAAGGAGAGCAAGGAGAGTGCAGTGAGGAGGGGAAAGGAGGGGTCCCCTAGGGCTAAGGCTTTGCCAAATGGGGACCTACTGGCTTCACTCATGTTTGTCAGCCATCACCTCGTATAACTGAGGATAATTCTCCTGGGACCATGTGCTGCTCTGAAATGGCTGGCTGGGACCCTGCACCTGGGTGGCCCTTGACCAGCTCCATTAGCAGGGTTTCTCGGCATGGCTCCTATTGTGCTGGGAAGGTAAAGTGTGGCACTCCCTCTGAGTCACCTCTCCTTGTATTCACACCATGCAACATCACCTTGCATCAGAGTTGCTTCTCCCTACAGCCGTGTCACACCACCAGCGTGAGATGCACGTGACAGCAGCGTGGTGAAGCTCATGAGGCACCCTGTCAGCACAGCAATGGAGCAAAGAAATGCCTCCACTTGGTAAGAGCACAAAGGAAATGTAAAGGGATGAACCAAAGGGATCCTGCAAGCTTCTGCCTCTGTTATTTGTCTCTTTCAATTAATCCTCTCTCCCCCATTCCCCCCATCCCAAAAGACAATTCTGATTGACAAGTTTCTGAAGACAAGAAAATGTTAGTACAAAGCCCACCTAAAATGTATTAAAGACAGTGTATTTCCAGTACTAGAAATAGTATGTCTCAGGAGAGTTGAGGTGTAATATGCGCCTAAATTTTTAACTCTTGCTGTTTATGCAGGCATCCTCAAGAGACTGCTAATTAAGATGGAGCTCTGGGGCACAAAAATATTTCAATCTACTCCAATCAAAACTATTCCTAATTTATGGTTTTTTAAGAAGTATCATATTACATTCGATGTACACATTTCATACATCACTTTGTTCTCACTACCTCTGGTGTCTCTGAGCTGTTGCTTCTAATCAGGCCAAGCATCCTATCCATGAACATTCAAATCTTTCAATGATCATTTCAGACCTACAAGCAGCTGTATCTGGGGTAGAACGCAGCAGGTTTTTGTAGATCTAAGAGGCACAGTGCTGAGGGACACAGAGATGTCACCTGACCTCAGGTGAGCACTGTCCTTTTTCTAACACCCACAGTGGTTTGCTGCATGACTTTAAGCCAGTCACTTTTCTGCATCTTGGTCTTTGCCAGATGCAAACAGTGAGAACACCACTTCCTGGGCTTTGAGACCTCTGAACAAAATTTGATAGCCCTTTTTACATGGTAAGGTCACAAAAGAAGGAGTGAGACTCTCCTTAGTTAAGTGCTTAAACACAGTGAGTTTGCTTAGGTGGTCCGTAAGTCATGTTTGCATAAATCAACACTTTTAGGGAAAGAGGAAAAAACCAATACAGGACAAAGGTAAATTTTCTGTACTTGAGAATGTTTCTCCCCCCGTCTCTGGGCTATGTTACGCTATATATTATCACTGTCATCAAAAGGCGTGTGTATAAGAACTTGAAAAACCAAACCAGCCCGCCTCTAAGGTGTTCCATATATCACAGTCCTGCAGGTGGCTTTGTTTCTAATGCGCTGGGCTGTACTGCTGTTGAAGCCTCCTGCTCCCCCTAGCTCCCAAGACCTGGTTCTGGACTTAACTGCTGCATCAAGAGTAATCACCTACCTAAAAGTAAGCTCCTTTTCTTTACTGAAGTCCTTGTTTATAAAAGAGCTGTAGGCTGCCAAAATGGTTTTGCGGTGATGATTTTATCAGGCACTCAGCTGATGTACTGCCTGCCATTCTCATTTCTGCATCACCACTTTTCTCAATGATAAACAACTGACTTTGCTTTAATGAATTGATCGTGGTGACAAGCATGAGCCTCAACACTTTTTAATAAATTAACAATCTAGGCCCATCTCACTAAATCAAAAGAGATTGTAATATGAAAGCTAATTTATAAATTCTGTGAACACAGCACCAAATGGAGTGAAACTAAGAGCTGTAAAGCTCTCCTGTTGTTTGAAAAAAACCTGCCTGACGCTTCCACTTTGTGTGTCCCCTAAGTGTATTTAAGCAGATATGTGCATACATAAGCAGCACCAGCTAATGGTGAGATACCATTCAATGTGACCCAAACCAATATCCTGTTTGCATAAAATACGTGAAAATATATTATATTTGCTAATTATATTAATAATTACCATTAATTTCTGGAACATCCATACCTCTCTATGGGAGTACCAGTATAAATTGCATATAGGTAAAACAGGATTTTTCCTTCCCAAATAGCTTTTGGTGCCTGTAAGGCATGTGTACTAACCTGTTGATAGGATGTGAAGAAGCCCACACCTGTGAGCTTGAATCTAGTCCTCAGTAGGGACTGAGGCTGCTATTCTACTTCACAAATGGAGAAATAAATTGTCCTCACAATAACTGCGAAATCAAGCACATGCCAAGTTCTTTCTTTTTAAATCCAGTGGCTTTGGATTTTTTTCACACCCTGTGCTTGTAACAGTTCATCCAACATCCCAGATATTATTCCACCTTGAGGATATCTACTTTCTGTGGTTCATGGATTCTAGATTTCATTCCAGATATTTATTTGTGGGAGATCTTACATATTGGGAGGCACATACTCTGTTCTCTCCAAGATAGCAATTGGCTTTCAGCTGTTTATTTCCGCCCGCGGAGTTGGCAGCAGGATATGATCAGAGTGGGCTACTCATGTTACTGTGGGGAGGACAGGGACAGGAGACTGAGTACCCTGGTTGCAGAGGGTATGGTTGAGAAGATTATGGTCACCACACATCCTGAAGGTCTCTACCTATTTCAGATGTGCTATTTTGGAGTTATCTACTGCACAGATGTAGGTACCTGTGTGGCAACGCCCTGTCACTGCAGATGTGTGCTGGCTGTAACTTGTAGTTCTCCCTGTTCTCCTGTGACTTTCTATCCAGCTGTTCTGCACATCTCTGTCCTGACACCTCTTGTTGATTAATGAGTGGATAATTACTTCTGTTGAAAGAATTCCCACTACTTTCAAGAGGGACGAAATTGTTTTTCCTTTGTGGTGAACAATTGGTTTTTTATTTTATCATTTTTCAGATGATAAGCATGAGTAGGTTTCTCATTCATTGGTTTTCAGAGATACTTGAGCAAAATACAATTGCATTGTAGTAAAGAATGGCTGTCTTCCTTCTACCTGGTCCTGTGAACTTCAGAACTCTGTGCAGAGTAAGCCTGTATCATGTCATTAAAGTATTAGAACTAACCATTAAAATAACTGCATGAAAAAAATAAATAAACATTTTTTATTTATTTAGCTTTGGATTACATTCTGCAGCAATTTGGAATGGATAAAAATGCAATTGTTTTGACTTTCTAAATTGTTTGTAAATACATATGACATTGGGAATCTTGTTCTGTGAGGGCTACTCAGTCAGAGGAATGAAGAAAAAAAAAAGATTGGGACCATCACAAACTTCAATTCTGGTAATCTCCTTATGTCTGAGACCTTGTAGGTTCATATTCACTTTGTATGAATTTTGTAAAATTCTGTATTGTTCACTGAATGTACAGTGTCCATCCAAAACCACATTTGCACACATACATATGCAGGAGGTGTTCTACACTACATCCTTTGGCAGAAATGCATGGAGAAGGGATGTTTTGACCATATTGGCTAAATCTTCAACAATTTTCTCACATGTTCCATTCATAATAATATGACTAGGTGGAAATGTGATGTTCTGAAATATTATCTTGCCTTATATATGAATTCTAGTATATCAAAGGATTTCAGGACACTCTCAAATGTTTCCATGTTCCATATGTCACCATTGCTTCATTTGGGCTACGGCTGGTGTTTTCGTTCAATTTTGAAATCCATGAAAACTTCTGAATCCCTCCTATTTCCTCATTAAACACAGCTATTTGAAGAATTTTTGACTTTATAACAATTTTAAACATTGATCTATGTGATCCTGTTATCCTACCAAACACTTCAGGTGTCTTTCTGCTACAGATTACCCAAGATGGAATTAGTTATGACAGGAAGAAGCATCTTAGGTCTGAAAAAAAGACCCGAAACAGGCTTGAGCAGTTTTCTGTGAAGTCAGAGGCCAGAACCACAATCTAGTCCATGTATGTATTCAACAGCAGGAAGTCCATGTCCATTCCAATCTCTCCCAACCAGGAAAACAGGTGTGAACTAGAACACAAAGAACCATGGGTTGAAATTCCGCTTAATTCTTTCCTCCAAGTCTCCCAAACCATCAACATTTCTACTAAATTTCATATGGGAGGTCTAGTGTCTCAGGCATCATGAGTCTTAGTCACAAAAACCAGGGAAATGTATGCATGTGTACAGACGTGATATATGTATAAGAAAATGCCATGAGCCAAAATTTTCTTCTGTACATACTCTAGCTCCTGTCATAGCTCATGTTTTCCTCAGCCACTCATTTCTTTCACTGAAATATCACCAGTTCTCAACTACTTTATTCTTCAGTCATCTCACTTTTTGTGCAAAAAGCTTCTTCCCAAAAGCAAACAACCATTTTTCTGAATAAATTCTTAGTTTCTGATTGCTTTTGAATACACCTTTTTTTTTTCCTCAGACTTTGTTAATCTCCTCATACTCGGGTGTGGATGACAACTGTGACAGTGTCTTACAGACAAAGTGAGTATCCTTATGGCCAGAATAATGTTTTCTCATACATTAGTATGGAACTTGATCAAAAATTTTTTACCAATGAACTCATGAAACCATAATGTTAATCTCATCTACATGTTTCTAATTATTTTATGGTTTATTCCTCACTCTCATTTTTCTATCCATGAATTTCATTGTCATGTTCCTTGGAATGTGTCATTACAATCATTTTTACTGCAAATCTACCTGCGGTATGTTAATCATCTGCCTTCTTCCTGAATTTCTCAGTTCCTTCACTGCAGTTTTCAGAAGGTCATCATTAGCTTCATCTAAAGATCAAATGATTGTGGGCAATGGTACCTCATAGACTTACACACACACACAGCAAGGGAGTAATGCCTGTAGCCTTAAAATTTTGCTTCTTAGTATGATCTTTCCATCTTCAACTAATCTTAAGGTGATGCTGGAGTCAGTAACTCAGAGCACATTTCTGTCAGACACAGCAGTTTATGATCCCCCGATCTCTTTGACAGAATTATTTGGGACAACTGAAGATGTCTATACCACCTGTGATCCTCAAAGAGGTATGCAGATAGACTTCAATAGAAAAAAATGGTACAATGTCAAAAACTGAAGAGTGATTTGAATTTAATTCATTCTAGACAAACCATGCGGCAAACAGGCTGTGGATTCTGAACCTGCTGCTGAGCCTTCTGTTATATACATCCTCTTTTCTAGTCTTACTGACCTCTTCAAACATATCACCAGCCATGCCAGTCAAAGGTCCACAGGAAGAGTAGCTGCTCTACTTCTGTTATATGTTGAGTTGAACTGATGCTTTCCCCTCTCATTTGAAAACATGATACAAGCAGAAACTTCCAAAGGCCAGCACGGTTCATTATGAGGGGCAGGCAGCTGTGGCCTCAGTTTCTTGACTCATTTTGTTTACTCCATCTGTTTGGAATTCAGTATTTGTCACTGGAAACATTCCCCCAATACACCACTCCAGCTATATAACTGAAGGAGTGTGAGATTTAGTTCCTCAATGCTCTGCTATTCCATAATATCAGTGACCAAGTGAATACACACTAAGCTGGCAAGAACAAGGATTCTGAAAGGCACCAGAGAAATGCATCTGTAACAAAGCAAGAGTTCCCCACTACAGAATTGCTAATGTTAAGCAAGCCATACCGTAACTGTGCATGTGGAAACCCTAGACTTTACCAGGCCATGCATCTGATGTGGGGAATAACAACTCTGTTTGAAGGAATTCATTCCAAATGTTCTGGTGTCAGGTCAGACCCCTGTTCAGAAGCTTAAGCAAGCACTGCTTGTTAGAAACCTTCTGTCTTCTAAACAGTTGGGTAAATTCCTGAATAGTCCTGATATTCTTCTCTGCACTGAGGCTGAATCATTCAACAGGTTTTGAAAAGGGAGGTAGTACAACCCACTCATGTTAATGAGCCAAACTTTTGGTGAGAACCAGGAAAAAATTATGGGTGTAGGCAACATTTTTCTTTTCCAAAGCTATTTTTGTCCTTTTACATGACAACATTGCTGGTCTTATGGAAAGGACCTTGCCCACCAGGACACAGTTTGAGTAACAGTAATTTCCACATGGCTTCTGGTGGTGCTATTCCAAGACCACTGATCTTGTGTTTTGTTTCTATATTGCTACGTTTGACATATGAGGTTGAATACAAGTCTTTTTGCTTCAACAAAATGGTTATATTTAAAGACCTACAGGTATGGATTTTTTAAAATCATGTTGTTTTACTATTAGTGTTCATTCCATCTTAGAATACAGTTCTAAATTTCATTTGAAATTACAGAAATCATAGAAAGTATTCTGTTCTAAAATTAAAACATGTATTTTTAAATACCTGATGCGATTCATTCAAAGTTAAATTTGGATATCTCAGATGAATTCTTCTATTTTGCCTTGATTTTTATTAAAGATTTGCCTGTTATTCAAACTTCTTCTGCTTTTTTAAAACAAACAAGCAAAAAACACCCAAATACGAAACAACACTGAAATTGAAATAATGCCTAGGGAACTTGCTATATCAGCAGATCAGCATTTGCCAAAGGCAGAGCAGCCCATCTGAGGCATTTTGACAATTTCTAACTTAACTGCAGTCTGTTACTTGTAAACAGTGTAAGGTCTGTGATGCTACACCTGCACAGCTCTGAATTCATGCAGGTGAACAGCAGTGCAACATCTGTACCCCAGCACTTATGTTAAAATGAACTCCACTTGTAGGTGAGTGTAAGCTCCCCCAGCTCTTAAGACACACAGCTTTACACAACAATCAGGTCAGACTGCCTCTTGCTAAGCAAAGATGAGCTGAGGAAATAATTAGCCTGTTCTGACCGAGCTAGAAACTGTTTCTTCCTCCAAATGTTTTCCATTGCTCAATTCTTGATGCTTTTAGGCTTTCTAGGAGTCCTTCCTGGTTACAGTAGTTTCTCTCCTGAATGAAATTTAAAACAGCCTGTGGATTCTCTTATCATTTCTTCTACAGCAGCCAAGGAGTACACGACATGTCGAGCACACACAGATAAAGCCACTACTGCAGTGCCACTGGCATTGCGCAAGCAGCCCTCGGACAGAAAAGCACTTTGCTGTGGAGCCAGAGAAGAATGTAGGTCACCATAAAAACATTCGACCTACATTTTCTTCCAGTGGCAGTAATAGGCTTAAGGATTGTGATCCCGATGTCTTTTGAAAACCTCTTTTGTACTTGGTAGAAACAAAGTAGCAGCTCAATTAGCAGAGATGAAACTGTGGTGGTGAGACTGCCTGGAAAGAAACAGATGAAGACCACTGATTTACAGGCTGTTGCTGGGCTGAGCTCCTTCTGGAAAGCACACTAAGCACACTGGTATTTTAATGTATGAGCCCAAAGTATTTCTAAAATTTTTTTTTCAAAAATGTGGAATAGTTCTGGCAAACCTGATCAGAGGTAGGACCCTGGCCTGACAAGAACTGTCATCTGGGACAGTGCAGGCGCCCCCATGTTGCTATGGGAAGAACTACAGGGTTTGTCTTTCTGTTCCCACACCGGTAATTTTAATGCTTTTATCTTCTGACAATCAGAATATATCACCATTTATATTTGAAGGAATCTTTTTCTAATACAAAGTGAATGACGTTAAAATTTGTGACACCAAAAATATTGTGCAGTTTTTCATTTCTTCTCTTTGTTTTCCAGCACTTGTTGAAAAGGGGAAGATCACCTTAAAATGGTGGAATGGGAAAGGTCTGAATTCTATGCTTTCTTCTCCACCCTCAGCTATTCACCATCATCCTGCCAGGTGTCTTCCCTCACACACATCAAGCTGCACTTTTAGACACAATTCTGGCATGTTCCTGTCAAAGGGAATGTACTGGCCCTTATGTTTTTGTATGGTGGTATGAAATTCTAGCTGACCCTTCCTTTTTCTCTAAAAAAATCCTGAAATCTTTCATAGACCCTTTGTCTTTGGCTGACCTTTCACTCCTCAGTGGTATAATACCTTGATGATGTTCGTTATATACAAGACAAGAAAGGCCCCTGAATTCTTTACTCTGATACAAGATATAAAAGGTATGAGCACATGTGAAGATGAGGTCTTGGTGTCAGCACCTTTAAAATGCTCATCAAATACAACACAGGGCTGTGGAATATTTAAAAAGAATGTTCTGAGTCTTTCCAAAACCAAAGCAAAGAGAGAAACTGGACCAGATGAGAGCTGTTCCATGAAATGTGTCGTGTCATTTATATGACAGTACAAATACTGCCAGAGAAGATGATATTTATCAAAATCAGGTCAAAGTTCCAAGCCCAGTGGACAAAGTATTTCAAGGTTATTCACTGTCCCCATGGATTGGCAGACTAAATGCTTCTGCTTTTCTTTCATATTGCCTTTAGATAGAAGAAAAATGAGCAACCCATCGCTCTTGTAGATAGAAAAGCAACGCCATGAACTTTTCACTCGGCTGCATATTGCACACAGATACAGGAAAAGGGTCTGGACTGGCCTGTGGCAGCAGCTCACAGGGCAGACCCTGAAACACAGGGCTGGATTCGTGCCCAGCCCCACAGCAATGCTCATCTCCTCTAAATCTGTCTAGTTGAGGACTTGACGATGTTCCAGTTTTCCTAAGGGGGGCTGAAGGCTGTTGGAAGAGGATTTAAAAAAAAAGTATGCCTGATTAAGAAAGGGATCAATTCAGCCTTCTGCTTTTCTTGAGCAGCCTCTGAAGTTGGGATTCCTGTAGAGCTAAAGCCTAATTTTAAGGCTTTTTTCTTTTTCCTGGCAGAAGGCCTGTGAGCCTGGTGCTCCCAGCACTCCCATTCT
The DNA here is from genome assembly GCA_013397565.1 of Ptilonorhynchus violaceus. Taxonomy (NCBI): domain Eukaryota; kingdom Metazoa; phylum Chordata; class Aves; order Passeriformes; family Ptilonorhynchidae; genus Ptilonorhynchus; species Ptilonorhynchus violaceus. Next base: position 720,862 of record VZRJ01005005.1, read on the forward strand.
CCCCCATGGAAGCCTTCAGACTCTGACATAGCCAGGTGTGTTCAGTCTGCAGGGCTTATAAAGCTGATCCAACGTCAAGCTCATCTGATTTTCCTTTTAAATAAGGAGGTGAATAAAATCCAAGATTCAAATATCCTCAAGGTATGGGTCCCAAAAGTCAGACCCAGAACTTCTGCCCACCTCTTGGCTTTGCTACAATGTCGCAGTAGCATCTCAGGGTTTAAAACACAGCATGTGGTATTACATTAATTCCGTATGTGCATACATATGAAGGTATTTATAGCATGGGAATGATTCATGAAAGCAACCACAGATTCCTCTGTAAACCTTTAGGAGTTGTAATTAAAGTAATTAGAAGTATTAATTACTTTACAGAAACCATGTAGGATGCAAGATCCATATTACAGTTATTCTGTCACAATTTCAAGCCCTTTGAATTAATTTTACTCTGGAAACTCCTCCAGCCTATTTGCATCATTTTGCACTCTGAACTTGCTGTCTAGACAGATACTCTTCACTTGACTTTTTAGACTTGCAGTGCTATCATAACCCATTTTGAATTATAATTTAGTATAAGCAATGCCTAAAATCGGATGTTCTGGATTCATTTGAAAATTATATAATGAGTAATGGATGACTGGACTAAGAAACTCTGAAATACAGGTCAAGTATAAGGTGCTGTGAGATGTGAAAATGAACTAAACATTTTCAGATGTCTTTACAATACTTTCATTCACATCCTTGATTGACTTTCTTTTGCTATTTACTGTTCTCCAACTGCTCCACTACAGTGATACAATAAATATTACAGAATCACAGAATCAATTAGGTTGGAAAAGACCTTTGAGCTCATTGAGTCGAACCCATGACCAAACACCACCCTGTCAACCAGACCACGGCTCTGAGTGCCATGTCCAGTGTTTCCTTAAACACCTGCAGGGGAGGTGACTCCAACACCTTCCTGGGCAGCCGATTCCAATGCCCAATCACTCTTTCTGTGAAGAATTTCTTTCTAATGTCCAGCCTAAACTTCCCCTGGCACAGCTTAAGGCTGTGTCCTCTAGTCCTGTTGCTGGTTACCCAGGAGAAGAGACCAATCCCCACCTGGCTCCAGCCTCCTTTCAGGTAGTTGTAAAGTGATAAGGTCTCCCCTGAGCTTCCTCTTCTTAGATAATATATTCAAAATTAATGTAGAATCCTTAAAGCTCCTAAAGCAATAATTTCTCAAGTCTTGGGTTCCTGTAACTGCTTAAGAATCAAAACTGAGAGAAACTACTAGTCATCCTTAAAAAGTTAAAAATAATAGAAGAAAACTAAATAATGAATGAATGAAAATAATGATTCTAAGATGCAGATTTGAATTCTTCTTTCCCTAAATGTTACATGAATGAATACAGAAAGGGCATATCCTTGCGATTGGCTTTAATTCTTCCAATCACACAAAAAAGGTAGCTGCATGTACACAGACACCCAGCAGAAGAGGACTAGATCAGACCTTTGCCTGTTGTGTAGCAGTCTAGTTCACAGACAGAAAAGGCAGACTTTTTTTAAGAGTGTCCCCATCACCATACCCAAGCTAATTCAATAACAAGAGCCTGTGTTTTGATTCTAGGGGGAAAAAAGTGCTTGAGTCACAAATTATGCTTGTTAGCTACAGTATGTATATCATACCAGGCCTAGATTTTATACCAGTAAGAGTTAAAAAATGTTTTTCTAGACAAAAAACATTTATTGCAAATACATTCATATTTCTACACATTTTCCTGGTAACTGCATTGCTGAGGAGAGAAGTCTGTTAAAAAATTTGGAATGTAATTGGCAAAGTACTTTTAGGTTCTAATTGCCTGACAGGTTTACTTGGAAGCTCTTTGTCCAGTGGATGTGTGTTGAGAGTAAAATATTTTTCATTTTCTAATCTAACAAAAAAAAATATTCCCTGTGACAATATTAACATTATTTTAAAGAACTTGCTGGAATTATATGAAAAATGTAATAAATGAATGTTAGCTATCTATCTGCCATAGAGTGTAGCTAGGTGGCTTTGACTGAGTACTCTCCCATCTAAGAGTCAAGTCATTTCAGTCTAGGACCACATCACTGCTTTTTATTACAGAGTTGTAAATTCTCACAAATTCTGTACTTTGAGCTTTTAAAATTTTTTTTTATTGCAGTTTTAAAAGGAAGTTTTTCCCTTTTTTTCCATGTGAAAGCACTTTCTCTTGAAATGTCTCACACAAGATGAAATACAAAAGGCTGTACAATAGAAAACAAAAATTCAGAACATAGGGCTTGATGTGTTCTGGTGGAATAAAGAAGGAAGATTGCAGTCAGGAGAAAGTAAAGGGATTAGTTTTGCTTGAAATATGTTTATTAAAATGAAGTGCACCCTGAATTTTTCATTGCAATGTTGATCTTTCTTGTCAAATATGTTACAGATTCTAATTCTTTCTGGACATCCATCCACCCAGGGTACTGGAGTGAGCACAACATCTGTGAGTGGTTGCAGTTTTGCTGCGACCAATACAAACTAGATGCCAAATGCATTTCCTCTTCTCACTGTAATATCAATGGCTTGCAGTTGAGCAACGCGACCCAGGAAGAGTTCGTGGATGCCGCAGTCCCTTGTGGTGAATACTTTTATTTCATCTTACAGAATATCAGGATGCATGGTTAGTGTTCCAGAAATCAAACTCAAAACATAAAGCACTGCATTTTTGTGTGAGTTTAATGGAAAATGTGGGATCCACATTCCTGAGCACTGAAAAAAGGCAAAATACAGAGGCCACTTAGATACAGCATGAAGAACACACAGAAATAGGGCAGGCAGACGACAATCTCACTGTGACCTTCAGCCTCACAGTCACACACAGCCCAGGCTCATCTTTGTGGACCAGTCAAATCCCCAAAGGGACATTCTCTGCTCTTTCCTTTGGTTTTCTATTCAAAGTGGTCAACCTGAATGATCCAAGGGACATTTGCATTCTGACAGGATATAGAAAGACACAATACATTGCTATTCCTGTAACTCGAAGTAGAGAAGATTGGTCTGCTTCTTAAAGAATAAAGTAGTTTTGTGTGATGGGGCTGTTATCAGTATAGTATGCACTGATAATCCACCTCATTAGTAGTATGCTTAATGATGCACTTGAATGAAAATACTTTTAATTTACTATTTTCAACCTTGTCTTGGAAGATTTATTACTGCTTAAACGAGCTGAGATTCAAAATCTAAGCTATTGATAGTTCAGTATTAGTGAAATAGAAGTGCAATTGCTGCTGCAGATAGCCTTTCTTGCTATTCACTCCTGCCAAAGATCAATTAGTGTGTGTGCCAGGCTTTGGCAACTCTACCCAGCTCCTTTGTGGTGATATGAACAAAAGAATTTCCACTAAGCAGGGAATTTCAGAGGGTCATTTCCCTGTGCCCTAGCAATGAGGATCTGAGAAGCATATTTGCTGCTCAAAGCCCTCAGCAGCTCAAGCCTTCTCTGGCTTTGGGGAGTGTTTGACCAAACTGGAGTTATATGACTGCTGGAAAAGGATTAAAGGCTTAGACATGCGAGTCCTGGAGGATCTCGTGGGAGCTGACACTGCCAGCGGCTCCCAGTGGTGAGCACCTGCTTAGTCACAGTGTGCTGGAATTTACCCATCCCTCACTGGTCCACTACCCACCTTTGAACTGCCCGGTGGGGAGAGAGGCTGGCAAGGCAAAATGCAGCCATAGAGGGTGACCTGGGTGCACAGCAAACAGGGAAGGGCAGGCTGAAGCTGAAGGAGGATCACTGGGAGGCTTGGAAGACCAGAGACAAGGAAATAAAAAAGAAAAAAGATTTATCAAAATGAAGCAGGTTTGTGGAGTGATGGAGACTGTTGTCATTAGGATAGGTAAGACTGGGAGAGGTGAGCAAGACTAGAGACTGTCACAAGAGCAAAACAGCCCTGTGCTTAGGTTGGCACTGCTGTGGGACTGACAGTCATCACTTTCTTCCACCCAGTCAGTGTTCATACATCATGTCAGAGAGGCCATTCCGAAGGCGATTATTAAGTGCAGGAGATAAGGATGTTATTAAGGGAATTAAGGAATACAGAGCTGTGAAGAAAACCTCATTAGGAAAATGAATTTTTTATAGTCAGTAGAGAGATTGAACACTTGGCAGTAAATGAAATACAACAGCTCATGAATATGCAGCTTAGGAATAGCATAAGGCCTGTGAGGAAAGACAGTTCGTGGTCCAGCAATGCCAGACCTTACTACAACATAATCAATGGACCAAACTAGGGCTACCCAAGCAGGCTTAATTCTAGCTTTTCCCAATTTTGTCTGCCACACTCACAACACAAGTTCCTTGAATGCAGATGTGTATATGCAGTGTACTTATGTTTTTGAATGTAAATACTCCTTTAGAAGATGATACTGTCCTAATAATTCAGACAAGTTCCAGCCCTTTGAAGATCTGATTTTCAGCAGTAGAAATTATTTTTATTTAGGGAAAGGAGGGAGGGAAGAGTGAAGGAGTAATTTTCAAGGGAGAAGGATCTGAATGAGAAAGGACTAATCTGAGTGTAAAGAAAGGGAGAGAAATTGTGATAGAGATGACAGCAAAAATGAAGTGCAAGGGAAAAGAAACAATACACATGAATCGTATGAACAGTGTTATACAGACACAATGCAAAGGGTAAGAAAAATACCCCAAAAGTTAAAAAAACCCACAAACCTAAAACCAGACATAGTCGCATAGGGAAGGATAAATCATTCTTACAGCAAATAAATTAAAAAATTATTTCATGGTTTTGCAGCCTGCATTTTCTACATTTATTCTGAGGTATATTCACAAGCAATGGTGCAGGAGACCAGGAATTGGCTTTAGATTTCAGAAGTTATTCTTGTGAAGAAAATAACTGAACACTGGTTATATTTTTCCCTTTTAGGTATTTCCTTTTTTGCTGATGCAGAAGTAACAAAGGCATCAAACAAGGACTGTGCGTAAACTTGTTTGTACATAATAAGCTCTATTTAACAGGAAACACTGTATTCAAACAGCAACGGTATGTAGCAGATGAAAAAATTTCTAAAAATAGTTTTTAGAAAGGCCCTTTGCTTCTTCTTTAAAGTTCTTTAATGCTGAACCTGTTTCAACTTTCTAGAAGCACTAAGCCAAGAAATCATTGAGCTGCACATAATGGAAGGCTACATTTGATCCATGCACACCATGAGCCAAATTCCACGTGTTTGCATGTCAAGCATTTTGAACAGAATCTTGAGAAAAAAAACCACGTGTTTTGTTGTGCTGTAATGCATACAGTTGCATGTTAATTATTCACTTAGAATCATAGAATCGTAGACTGGTCAGGGTTGGATGGGACCTTACAAATCATTCCATTCCATGGGCAGGGATGACATGCACTAGATCAGGTTGCTCAGAGCTCCAGTAGTTTGGCATGCAGAAGAAAACATCTACTAAATAGCTGTCTTCTTCCTGTTTAAGACCTACAGGATTCTCATTTGTGGGAATTTGTAAGGGATCTGGTCCTTTCTCCTGAAGAAAACAGTGGCATTCTGAAATGGGAAGACCAGGGATAAGGCATTTTTCATGTTGTTAAATCAGAAGCTCTGGCAAAGATGTAGGGAGAAAGGAAGAAAAATTACAGTATTATGTATGAAAAATTGAACAGAGCGCTCTGGTGAGTTAACAGGCAGCAGTGTCCCTCATTTCGTTTGGCTTCCACTCCAGCATCCATTTTTCATAACTATCCTGAAAACTTGGGAGCTGGGGGGAAGGATTGGGTGGGTGGTTATTTTCTTCGTGTTTTTTCTCTAGGTCATGAGATAGCACCTGGTCTCCTTTGCTTCTAAAATATCCAAGGGGCTAAGTGTAAAGCAGTACAGAGTTGTAACTACTGATGACAACAAAATTAGCACGCTTTATCTCAATTGAGAATTTTACACTATGTTTGCCAAACAATCCCCCCAAAACCACTCTTTTTGCTGTACCAGTAACTCTGATGGTTTCTTCTGAACTTTGATAACCTCAGTGGAAAAGTACAACCATCTGAAGGACACAATTCTTTGTAATCCTTGCATCTTTCAAACAGTGGAAGGCATACTCCAGGGCACATGGGAAAGTTTAAAGCTGTTGTTTTAAAGTCTCAAGAGCAAGTTAACAGAAAGAGAGGAGCTGTCTGACTTTAAAGAACACAATGACTTGTACTGTTCTGCTGTCATGAAGTCCATATAAAACACTTGTCTAGTGGGACTTCTGCTACTACTTCATCCATTGTTTCTTTTCTGGTTTTCCCATGCAGTTATTATTATAAAACTGGCATTTTTGAATGGGTGGACAGAAGGCTGGTGTACAAGTTTGGAAAGCATGCCCGTGGATGGCAGGAGAACAAGATGTGAACTGCCTTGTGCTTCCTTCTCAGCACGGAACTTGCCTCAGCCTGAGTTATACAGCTGCAATGGATACTTGGGGGAGAGCTTTTCTGCTCCCTCTCACCCCTCTGCCAGTCTGGTTGAACTCATTGCAGTCTCCTCCAAGAGACAGACTAGAAAAACAAAAACAGCACTTGAAATTTGGAGTTGTTTCCCCCTTTGTGATTTCTGCCAAGCTTTATCTCCTCATACCCCTTTACTGCTGCACAAGAGATTAGGATTAATGTTGATATTTTAAAACTCCCTGCCTCTCTCTGTCTTAACCAGTATTTCCACTGGAAAGCATTAAATTCTGCCCAGTTTCACTGCTATTTAAAAGAAATTGTTTAGGTACATGTCCCAGTTAGGTTCCTATACTTTGAAACAACACAGAAAATTTTCTTTCACTTCATAGAAAAACACTTTTCTGATCCACTGTACCCTAAAACGTTGCATTTCTCAAATATGCTAGAATTCAGTATGTTGTCCAAAATGAACGATTCAGTCCTCTCTATTTGTCTGGCTTGAATATGTCCAGTCAATCAAGTAAACAAAGAAAAAAGACTCTATTCTGAATTATTTATTAAGCACCTACCTTCCTTGCCTAATAATCCAGTCTATGCAAATACATTAATACATATACACCCGGTATAGTTTTTTGAGACAAAAAAATAGAGCTCATTGCAATTATTCTTCACTGTTCTTTGTGCTGTATTGGTGAGTTGCAATGTTTCACATGATATCGATTCTGTTATATGGCAGAATGAATATAATTTCTATGAAAAAGAATTTTGAGGGAAAACATTCACTTCTGTGAAATCCAAGTTCACTTTCTACTATTTCTCATGCACGGAAGTTTGAATTTTTCTTCTATTAACCCTCATGAAGGTGAGTTCAAGCAACCTTTGCATTTGGAAGAAGCAGTTCTGGAAAGGCTATAAGCATTTTGAAATGCAAATTACTCTTTGTGGCAAAGTTTCCCTAGAACTTTTACCCACATCTATACAACCATGGGTTTAATTCTTCAAAGCAGCCTATGACATACAGTTTTACACATACCAGTAAAAATTAATGTGCAGTAAGTGCTTTCAGCTGCTCCCTACCTAAACTTCACAATAAGTAAATTGGTTAGAATGAAGCATGATATATGAAAATTCAATTGTGTTTTTTGAAAGCATCACAGGTCTTTGGTAGTTTTTACGGACACTGGCTTTTACACACTACAAATTAAAGCAACAATGGTAAATCCATCAACAATTTTAGGCTAACCACAAACGCCTTTCAGGGCTCTGATCTTGCTTTCCGGTGGATGTCTTTGCAGAGTGTTATTCCACGTAATCTCAGTTCATTGTTGAGTTCCTTTGTTCTTTAGCCCTTAAAGTTTAGTTCTTGAAAATCAGAATGCTATGGCCATGCCTGCAACAGCAATTGTGTTTTACAGAAAGCATTTGGTTGAAGAATTGGAATTATCAAATTAAGTGCTGCTGAAATAACATTTTAGGTTGGTGCCTTGCTACACAGGGTTAGCGAGCAATGGCTGGGATGGCTCTTACTGATTGTACACTTGCATCATGTCCTGGCTTCATCTCTACCCAGCAAATGCTGCAAAACTCATATTAGAGAAGTAAGGGGGATGTGGGGGGCAAGAGGTAGGGAGAATGGGGGGGCAGGAGGGAATGGCACCACCATGTGTTCATCCCTCACTCTTCAGTGTCCCTTTCTGTGTGTTTCGGAACCAAGTGCCATCCAGTGTACCCCACGGTCGTCTGAGTGCCCTTCTTCACAGCCTGGGGACCCCCATGTACACTTTTGTTCACTTTTCATCCCTCAGCTCACTTTCTGTGCAGACCCAGAGCCAGCAACAGCTCTCTGTCCTGGACCCTTTAATTGTGGGAGCAGTCGTGTGACATTTTCCATGTTGGAGCTGTATTTGGTTTGACTGGGTGCCAGGGTACATTTAGTTTGCTAGGAAAGTGCATCGCCCCATCTAGTGGTGCTGTGGAACAGGGACAGCAGGAATGTAAAGGCCGGCAAGATCTGTCTGTCCTGACAAATTTTGTGTGGGAGCAGTGCCTGGGTGTTATCGATTTTGGAGCTGGACTTGCTGGGAGTAAATAATGTGATAGTACATATAGGTGGGAAGGAAAGCCCATTGTTGGTCGTGCAGTTTATAGGCTGCAAGGGGAAGGTGAAGGCAAAACAACAACTTTCTGTCTGGACAACTTTTGTGTAGGAGCAGTCACTGTAGGTTTTCAATTTAGGAGCTACTCTTGTGGTGATTAGAGTGTCATTGTACATTTAGTTGGCTGGGCAAGTCCACTATTTCCAGAATTGTTTTCTAAATGAAGTGTCTCACCAACACTGGGACTATATCCCTTCCTTCCCACCCTCATGCTACCACCACATACTCTCACGCTGGAGCCCTGCTCTGAAATTGAAAATGTTTGGTGACTGGTCCCACGGCAAAGGTGACAGGACAGAAAGTTGCTGGCCTTCCTTTTCCACTCGTAATGCCCACAACAGCCCTACTGCTCCCCACACCTGGCTGTGCTCCTTGTGCCCCCACCCTGCCCTCAGTGAACACTTAACCCAGTATTTTTTATTTTTATATATATACATATACATGCAGAAAGAGTTTGAAGAGTGGGGAAAGAATGTTCAATAGTATCAGCCCACCTCACCTGAAATACAGGTACATGATTTAGAGCAGGTACTGGGTGTGCAGCTGCAGTGGGAGCTGCAGGTTGTGCCCTGGCAGGGGAAGTTTTGGGAGCCCCAGAAAGGGGGCTGTGACCTGGTGCTGACCCTTTGTAAAGCAGAGGACCCAGGGACCCTGTGGCATTGGCCAGGGCACTTGGATACAGCAGCAGCTGATGACCCAGCAGGAAGACCCCCAGACTCTCTGAGGCATAGACTGTGAGGGTACAAAATCCTGGGGATTCCTTTATTGGTGGTCTGTCACTGGAGGCACCAGCTCGAGCTGTTATTCTGTTGCTCTGCCAGGATTAAATTACTTGGAGGATCCAGATATTTGAGACTCTGCTGTGGGAAACGCAGGGGTGATCCAGCAAGGAAACCTTGTCTGACTGCGTGAGTGTGGGGTGTGCAGGAAGTCAAAAGGGGCATCCATGGGGTCACTGAGCTGCTCACTGTGAAGGGGCTTCAGTCCCAGCAATTAAAGTTTCTGGAGGTGGGAGTGTGATTGCTGGAGTGGCTCCTGGTCAAACACGAAAGTTTCCTTAACAGTACATTTAAGTGGGAAGAGGGTGCATAACCAGAGTGTTTGTGGTGCAATTTATGGGCTGTGGGGCAAAGTGAAGTCCAGCAACAGCTTTCTGTCCTTCAACGTTTTGTGTGGGAGTAGTCATAAGACATTTTCTGTTTTCGAGGTGGTCTCTCTCCAGAGTGATCAAGTACGATGATTTAGTTGGCAAGGAAAGCGCATAGCCCATGGTGTTGGTGGTGCGGTTGACAGTCTGCAAGGAGAAAGGGAATGCCAGCAACATCTTTGTGTTGTGGCAACGTTTGTATGCAAGCAGTCCCTGTATGTTTTCAATTTTTGAGCAGGGATCTGCTGAGAGTAAATAACGGGATGGTAATATTTAGGTGGGAAGTAAAGCATATGTCCCCAGAGCTCCTAGTTCAGCTTATAGGCGGCATGGGGAAAAACAAGGTGAGCATCAGCTTTCTGTCCTGGCATCTTCTGTGCAGGAGGAGCCGCTGGACTTTTTCAGTTTTGAGCTGGGCTTGGCCTGGAGTGTAAGAATGTGACGGTACGTTTTTTGGGGGAAGGAGAGTGCTTAGCCCCAGAACTGGTGGTGCGGATTAGGAGGTGCAATGAGAAAGGACAGTTCAGCAAGAGCTGGCTTTTACCTTCCCCTGATGCCGTTCAACAACACCACTAGATGGTGGCATGCATCTGCCTGACAAACTAAATGTACCCTGACGCTTTTTCACCGAGCACAAGTGCAGCTCCAAAATTCAGTAAGTACGGCGAATGTTCTCCCACAAAAGGAGCCAGGACAGAAAGATGTTGCTGAACTTTGTCTTCCCACTGCAGCCTATAAATTACGTCACCAACACTGGAGCTAAACGCTTTCTTTCCCACCAGCATCTCATCCTTCCAGGTCTGGATATAAACAGTGTCTACTGGTTGAAAGCTGTGGACAGCCACATCCAAAGGAAGGAAAGGTCCACTGGTTAAGATACCTATGCAAAGAGGACAAAACCCAGGAGAGAGATAACAGATAATTTCTCGACATACCATCTTTTTTCACATGCATTTGATCACCCTTCGTCACCACAGTATTAATTGGATACAGTCTGCCATACAGAACTCCCTCTCTAGTGCATGGAGTGATTTGAATTCTCATTAAAGCAATAGGTTATACATCTACCTAAAATGTGACAATTTGTCTTGATAGTCTGATTCAACCTTTTTACTTTTTCACTAGGTTGTTTTCTCCAAGGGGTGTGCAAATCTCATTTAAACTGAAGGAATTTAGTCACTCCTTGAACTAACTCTTTGATGAAATGTGGTCCATTGTCTGAAGATAAACCCTCTGGAATTCCAAATCTAGGAATAATTTCTTTCAGTAAAATTGTTAACAACCTCCCTGGCTCAACTGGTGAAGCAATGGAAAGCCTCTGAACATCCTGAAAGAGTATCAACTAGAACTGACAGATCCTTATAACACCCACATTCAGATAACTCAGAGGAATTTATTTGCAGTATTCCCCTGGAGTTATTCCCCTATTTACCACTCCTACAGGGGTTTTCTGAGGATTTTAGGATTATTTACACAGCAGATTGATTGTCTAGTGGTTGTGAGAATTTGTTGATTCAAAGTGTGTGATTCAAAGTTCACAGGCAGCCAGCCATAATAACCACAAACCCACACTTAAAACACAAAGAGTAAATCTATTTCTGTCATCTCACTACCCGGGGTATACCCGAAGCAAGAGCCGGGCAGAGGCACACAAAGGCAGTTCTAAGCTTGTCCATGCTAGAGGATCACCGGCCTGCTGTTCACTCTGCTTTACCAAGGGTTATTCCCAGCTGCAAAGTCACTTGAGCTATGACAATCCTCCTTGCCAGTCTCCACTTTTAACCCCTTTCCTCCCAACACAAAAATTGTCCACCAATCCTCAGAAATTTTTTTCTCTTTTGAATGTCTCAGTATTTCTGCCACTCAATCTTCTTTCATTCACATAATGTCAAGGAATTGTGTTGTTATTGTTACCTAACCTTTGTTCAGTTCTGTTGCAAATACATTATCAAACAGAGCAGAGCTGGTTTTTAATCCCTTTGGTAGTACTGTCCAGCATAGCCACATCTTTCTTCCCATTTTTGGATCTCTGGTCATCCACCAGAATGCAAAGGAAAGCATCTTCTAAATCCAAAACAGTCAAATAAGTACTTGCCTATTATTTATTTGGGTTTTATTTGACTTTATTTGATTTGATTTCTTGTTCTTAAATCCTGTGTCAGCCTATGCTCCTGAGAACAAGCCTTCTTTACTGGTGATATACAACTATTAAATTCAGGTTGACGCTCTCTAAGCTGCACTCAATACGTGTCCAGGATGCCATGCTCAGGTTCCTCCAAGGTGCAGTTCATTCGTCAACAGAATTCAGACTTCCATGCCTTTTCTTGTGGGATCTGCAACTGTGAAGAGAAAGTTATTTGGGCATTTAACTTGCATAATAAATCACATCCTCTTTATCTGTCCCTGCCCCAACGTTATAGGGTGGAAAGGAGGGAACTAACATTTGCACATCTTCTAGCTCATCCCCTCTGCAACATACAGTACCTTGCTTTTTTTACTCTTTCTGCTCAATACCTGGCATCAGCATAACCCAATTCACACCAGTGCTGTCTACTCAGCCACCAATGCCATCATCAAAAGCTGCAGAACCCTTCTTTCTGTTCTTGTATAATTGCAACAGAGCCACCAGTGACACTGCAAACACCTGCCAAACCCAGGATTCCCACTCATATGCAAGCAGCTATTATGTTCAGCAAGGACATCACAGGCAGCTGTACAAGGCGTGGAAAGCACATATAGCCCCAGCGTTTGAAGTGCAGTTTACAGGCTGTACAGAGAAAGAGAAGGACATGAACAGCTTTCTGTCCTGGCACTTCTGCTTTTTCTCCGCAGCAGATGCTGGATGTTTTCAGTTTTTGTGCTGGAAATCGCTGCAAGTAAATAATGTCATGGTATATTGGGATGGAAAAGGAAACACATAGCATTGGATGTATAGTTTATAGGCTGCAATGCAAAACTGAAGGTCTGCAACTGCTTTCTTTCCAGATACCTCTTGTGTGTGAACAGCTGCCAAACATACTCAATTTTGGAGCTGCAGTTGTAGGTTAAACACTGCCATGGTACACTTAGTTTGTTAGGCAGCTGCTTATCCCCATCTACTGGCATTGTGAGTGGGCAACAGGGGCAAGGTAGAAGCCAGCAGTAGCTTTCTGTCCTGGTACTTTTTCTGTGGGAGCAGTGCTTGAAAGTTTTTAATTTTGGATATGGGCTCTGTGGAGTGTAAAATTATGTGATTATGTATTTCCTTGGGAAGGAAGGTTCTTAGCCACAGTGGTAGTGGTGCAGTTAATAGGCGGCAAAGATAAAGAATAGGTGAGCAACACCTTTGTGTCTTGGTACCTTTTGTGTGGGAGCAGCCCCTGGAGGTTTTCAGTTTTTAGCTAGGGTCTTCCCAGAGCCTTTCCATGTTAGTGGGGCCTCCAGAGCTTTCTGAGGGGCCCAGGGTCCTTCAAGAGCCTTTCTGACCACCTCTGCTCCTCAATGGCACCTTCTGTGCAGCTCTAGGGGCCTCCTGCTGTCCAGGGGACATGTATTTCTGTGCTTCCTGGGGACCTCTGGGTGTGTTTTAGGCCACCTCCGAGGCTTCCAAGTACTTTTCTTTGTAGCCCCAGGGCCTCCAAAAGCCAAAGTAGGACTCATGAGCCCTCCATGGCCTTTCTGTGTGCCCCAGGGGCCACTGTGTACATCTCAGTGAGACCTCTGTGAGCCTCCTGGTGCACATCAGGGACCTCCCAGTGCAATTCATTGCTTCCCAATAGCCCCCAAGTGATTTTCTCTGCATCCCAGGGGCTCTGAGTGCCTTTCTGTGTGACCCAGGATCCCCACTCAGCATTTCCTAGGACAAGGTTGTTGAATAGAAAGCACCAGGAGATAGGGCTGCCCAGGAAGACACACCCCAAGCATGCAGCAAGTAAATTACAACAGCTTGAGACTGCCACAAGAGCTGGCTTTAGTGGTTTGTGGCACGTGCCAGTTTTGCTCTTCCCTCTTTTAAAGCTTGACAGATTTTGTTTTTAACCTGTGGGATTTTTCTGTGATATAGTCAACTTTGTTCAGTTAAAGTGAATTAAATGTTCCTGGCAACACTGAACTACTTCCAGGAAGCAGAAAACTAACTGATTCCTGTAGTCCATAAACACACCTTAGTTTAATAAGTCATCAGTTACAGGAAACCCTTGCACAATTTTTTGCCTTTGGAGCTGACTTTGCGTGTCTCACAACAACTTTTTCTGTACCTCATGCTGTTTTGCTTCCTGTCCCTCTATATTGGTGAAAATTATTTCTGAAAATTAACCGATGGTGGCATCTAGCAGAGAAAAGTATTTCAAATACCATACATACACCAAACCCTCACATTCTTTGACTTTCTGTCTTATTTGCACTTCTGTTAGTGGGTTTGGTGGTCTTGTATGCTGAAGCCCAGGTCCCATTCTCTGTGATTGCAGAGAAATCTAGACATAAAAGTATAAAAGCAGATTTTAATATAAAAACCACTGCTGAAAGTAGTTGTTTGAGCATGGATGTCACTCAGATGGAAGGCCTGAAAATCTTAAAAGTGAGAAGTTCAAATGCCGTGGTTTGTGTTAATGCTGCACTTGCCTTTACACATCACACGGCACGTAAAGGACTTGGTGTCCTCTGCAGCAGCCATCAAAATGGAGCCTCATCTCCAAGCACATGAACACTGACACAAAATGCACATGTAAATTATTTGAACGCTTTGCTGGATTGAAGCCAGGGACTCAACGTCTCACAGTATGGAGTTCTCTTGGGAAAATGGAGGATCTGCAACCGATTTTGGTTTTGTCCTTGGTAAGACCCCACACTACAAATGGAAAGGGCCTCCCCCAAGAGTCAGAAAGGACCATGCATATCTAAATGTCACCAGGATGCAGGTGCAGTGAGTACAATTAACAATATGCTGTCTTTAGGCTGTGTGTGCACTATGAGCTGTAGCCTAGGAGAGTATGGATGTGCCTGAACGTGCTACTTGGCATAGTCAAGACTGTCAGCTGTCGGACCAGGATCTCAGGAGACTAAGTTAGCAATCTTGCAGTGTGGGTGTAAATCTTTCTACAGCAGAGTTTCTTAACCCAGCAAGCCAGTGCCTTTCACAGAGTGTCATGTGGAACGTTCACCCCAGGCTCCCAAGCCTTGCCACACTGAGTTTCTGGCTAAGAGAAATAAGTATACGGGGCTGGATTTCAAAGGAGACTCCCTCAAATTGCAGGTATTTCTTGGGATGCCCTGTCATTTAATTGAAGATAAAATGAGTCACTGCAACTTTCTTGCTTCGTTATGGCAAAACATTTTGGTTTAAAGTTGATGTTATGAATCACTTCCTTTTCTAATTAAATGTTTCATTATTTCAGTTGCAATATGGATACAACACAGATTATAGTCAGAAGCCCAAATCTGTAGCTCTAACACCCACAGCAAAACACTTCACTCACATTGGAAGTAATTGAGTTAACTGCTCTGCAGTCATCAGAGGGAGTAGGCAGGCAGTATCTGGCCATAAGTAAGCATCACTGGACCGAATTATTTGTGAAAGAATCCACCTCACTTAATTTTAGGTGTCTAAGAATTGATTGTGAAGTGTACAGTAAGTGTTGTGGGCTCCTCTCTCAGACCTGGAGAGCCATTGCAATGCCCGTAGAGCATGTTCCAGCTGCCTGGGAGAGAATATGTTGCCACTACTCTCAGAGGGACCTGAGATCAGATCTAGTGAATTGTGTCAGAGCCATCACGAGATAAGAAAAACTCTGTCATGATGGCGAACTGGGGCAAGTGCCTGGATGATGAAAGATTTTCACTAAGCCAGGTTGCTTGGCGTAAAAAACACCTTGGCTTTACATACCCTCCCTTTCTAAAGTGGGAAGTTTCCCACTTTAGCCTCCTGAATAAGCTGTGCTTTCTCCTTCTGTGGCAGAAATCGTAAACTCCCCACATACATGAAAGCATAAGTGCCCTGCTTAACCACTGCAGCCCAGGGTCTGGGACCATGAGAAAAACCTGTGCCACCCTGGACAGCCCCTGAGAGCTGTGCAACCAGCAATGATGTTTTCTCTATTTATTTTCCCAGCCAAGCATGTTGCTTGGTTTTCTTTTTCTTTTAACTTCTGTGAACAATTTGAGCAGTTGTTAAACCACTTCCACCATGTCTGGTTGGTATTTGGTGAGATTTTGCTGCACAAGGTGTGATTGAGCCACACTTGTCCACCTTGCCTGTCAGCAGGCTGAAATGTAAACACCAGCGTAGGTGATAGTGTCCTAGCACCAGTATTTACAGAGAGAAATAAATAAGTTGCTAAACCTCAAACCAGGTATCTAGTCCAGTTCAAGAGTCCATTTTCGGCAAGGGTGCCAAGTGTTTTTGTGCCTGTGGCCTTCTTTTGAAAAAACAGGCTGTTTGAGAAAGACTCCCTCTATTTGTCCTCACCATTTGTTTTTAAAGGCTGATTCAAAGGTCTCTACTCTCTCTTGACTGCTAAAATAATCATGTGAGGGAGGGGCAGGAATGGAAAACATGCCTAAATTTTCCCAGTAAAGTCCTGTCTTATATCTGATATTTACCCTACAGATATAGTGACATACACATAGCACATGTGCACCTGTACATGCCATATAATCCATTACTTAACATGCCTGGTTCAGGTAAGGAGCATGTCCAATGACAGCATCCTACACGTGAGACTCCAGGCAAGGACATCTTTGGTGGGTAGTGGCTCTTCATGGAATGCTGGAATCCCATTACATTAGAGGGTGACATTTTCACTGGAAGGCTGCAGGTACAATGTGAAAGGTAAAGCCCTCATGAGCTCAGAGGGCTAATAGTGTTATCAATGTAATCATCAGGTGTTAGAGGAGGATTATGAAGGCATGCACCCTGTGAAAAAAAATGGAGATTTTGCAAGCTCATCTCTGTTGCATCATCATTTTTATTATAATTGTTATTATTATAGCTTCTGAAAAGTGGTGATGGATACAGCCAGAAGTCCCTCTACAGAAATCTAGTGATGAACGGTGGTGAGGGACATTAACTAATCTCCAAACAGTCCAATCGTATTTGCATCAATATTCACACCATTTGCACAACTGTCACAAAAAGCCCAGTAAAACTGTACACTTTTATCTCTGGAAGTCATGTCCAACTCAAATCCCATGAGAGTGGTGAGAACTGCAGATATCTGGAAGAAGCCTGCTTTGCGTGGGACTTTTTACCAAGATAAAAATGAACAAACAAGCAAACCCATTCAGCTTTCAAAGGGGCTTTGTAGAAGTACGCTCTGAAAAAGTATGAGAGCAGAATAACTCTGCACTTAGCTAATTTCTCAAGTGCAGTAATCCAAAACTATTTAAACACATCTCATGCTGCGTTTTTAAGAAGAATATTGACCTCCCTGCAGGCAATCTTATGCTACTGAGAAAATAATAATATAACAAAAGATCAGTCACAAAAAATTATAGGATGAAAAAATGAATCCATAATTTCCTTCGTGTCTCTAAACACAAGCTGAAATATCTCCTCAAATTTAGAAGAGTTCAGGAAAAGGTAAAGGTCAGACAATGTAAGAGCAATGGGTCATCTCCTGCTTGAAAGTAGCTGCTTCAAAGGCAAGAAGAAAAAGTTTCACAATGAGAAAAATGTGCAGTCTATGTTTTGTGAGTACCTCTTCTTGGTAGTTATGTTGGATTAAACCCTGAAGCATACACTTTCCAGGGCCTTTTTTTATTTTTTTTTAGAGACAGCCACATGACGGCAGTATGACCTATTTTCTACTGAACATGTTGCACAAAGTACTTGTTCAATAACATATGCAGCTGACACTTGCACTCTAAAGACCTAATGTGACACAGTGCAGTACCTCACCAAGTTTTCAAAGCAAGGATCACTTTGAAATCCTGTATCAAATTCAGGAGTCATGAAGACAAGTACATTCAGGGACATAGCACTATGGCCTTTTTCAAATGCCTTTATTCTAGAGCGTGCAACTTTCCCCCACACATTATTTCTAAAGTAATTTTCATGTTATTGTTTCTAAACTCAGAATCTGCCTGCATCGAATTCATTATTCAAAACACCTTTTCTTCCTAGGAGCCACATAAAATCAGTCACTGGTGGAGTCATTCTCACTTTGCTACAAATACTAGGCCTGCATAAGATAGCCTGAGCAACAGCACTCCAATATTCTCATGAGCTTTGATAGAAAGCACTCTTTCCTTGCTTTCTGTGATGTTTCACAATATTGATTTTCTCCACTATTCTTCATTTTAAACCATTAAAAACGTATAGTCTTTGAAGGAGAGGTGTGACTGCAATCCTTTCTCTGACCAATTCAGTTTCTTATCTAGAAGATGACAAACTTCTCAGCCTTTACTTTTAATAATTCCACATACTCCTGCATTTCTTATCTTAGCCATTCTCCCTTTGATCCTAAACTGCAGGTGGTATCTTAGTCATTCAGCAGGTCATCTGTGTGATTCTTAAATTCATTAGTTTCCCAGGCAAAAATGCAAACTAGACTTGTTCTCATAGACAATGGAGTGTGAAGCTCCAGCAGGGAAAACATGGGGGTTTGCAACAGTCAGTCCCTGTCTGACAGTATTTTGACCAGTAGCCTGGCAGATACAGTTTATCCAGGGAGCTGACCTGCCTACAGGTTAGTAAATACCCCACAGAGTTGGGTATATTATAATTCTTTATGTCCTGGAAAAATTGTTTATGAAACATATTGATGGTCCGTGCTTCCAGTCACTTTTACTTATCTGTTCTCAGCTCTTTGTGTGGTTACAACACGTGTTTTAGATGCATGTGGGGAGAATCTGTGCTTCGTGTAGGACCACAAAACTGAGCAGAACTACACAGACTCAAACTGTTCAGTCATAAATATGAACAAAGTCCACTGGATGCTTACGTCACTTCAAAGACACCCGCCAAACAGCAGTAAAGGACTTGTGCATTTGGTTTACTTTCTGCTGTCCATCTTGATATGAGCTGAACTTCATGTTAGTCAAACATTTTGCTTTCTGTAACAACTTTTATGACTCATTGGGACAGTTTGATCAACACAGGGTCATTAAACGTGACTAAATACTTCAATTTCTCCAGATACTGAAAAATATTATGGTGGTCTTCTAAGCTGTTTACCCACAGAGCCAATCTTTCACCTGCTTATGTTTAGGTGAAGAGTACCACAAAACTCACTGCTTCTGCACCCAGCACAAACCACTTTTTCCAGACTTGCTTTGCTTTTGTAGATGTAGATACATCAAAGTGCTCAGGAAATATTAAATTATAAAAATATAAAGGTAATATATTTTGCCAATCAAGTGAGGAAGCAAGACCAATGTAATAAATTGTTTGCTCTGGAAGAAAATTGGTTAAGCAAGGGTAATGAATACAAACAGCACAAGAGACAACTAGAGAGCAAAAAAAACCCAACACCCAAAGTAACTTTTGAACCAATTCCTCAGTCTTTAAACAATTTTGCTCACTAATAGTGCCTTAGTGGTAAAACTAGCCATTGGTTTTGTTGGTGTTAGTGTCAGTTTCTGACGAGGAGAAAAAAAGGCAAAAAACACATCTTGCTTGATGTCAGAGACTCCATGTCAGAAGTATGGAAGATTTGGGCTTCTAATTTAAACATTTATGAGCATTAACCAAGATCCTGGTCTGGCAGCCACACATTTCCTCTCTTCCTGATAAGGATACAAGAAGTTTCAACAAGGCATCAAGAACATCAAAGGCAACAGAACACAACAGAAGCTGAAGGGGAGGAACACTTTCTAATGTCCTGTCCCAATTTCTGAAGGATTTTTCCTTCTTTTTACCCACTCAGCACTGTGCTTTGCTTGAGTTGGTGGTACTGTAGAAGTTAAAGGAAACACATCACAACTAAATTATGCTTTATTATGGCTGCAAATATAAAAAGATAAGGAAATTCAATAGAAAAGGTACAAAGGTGGATTGAAATCATATGTGTACACTCAGCTTTGACTGAAGATGACACTTGCATACACTGCAAATCTACAGGGCCTTAAAATCTGTTGGTTATGCATTATACATCTGAAACAAAGTCTAAGGAATTGAGTTCACATTGCAGCCTGTTTATGGAAATCTACTGGTGTGATTTGGGAGAAACTGCAGCATAGGGAGTTTTTACTTTAGGATGAACATTTTAGTGAAAATGAGCCCTGAAAGAGGGCTAAAAACTGGAATGACTTTATCTTTCCTGAAACAGTGGTTGGGAACAGTCTTTATAAAGAGTAGCACTGTGGATCTTAGTTTGATTGCTGTGACTATGGTGCTCAATACTGGATATTTCATCTGAGTTTGGAAACAGCTCTGGCACAGATACTAGATGCCAAGAGAAGCTTGATGGGAGCAGAGTTGATGTGATCGAAACTTCCTGTATTTTCTGGGAGATATTCTGAAATGTAGAGCAAAAAACTCACAAAGCTCTAAGCAGAATGGAAGAGTATGTCCTCACACAGCTGTACTCCTCACTGAAGAAGGCATACCTGAGTGAGAATGACAGTTAATAAGGAAAATGCCATAATGATGTGCGGATGTGCTTCAGTCAGGTAGGGATGAACTGCTGACATTTGAAGGGAAACACCGGGCTGCAGTGACACAGCAACGCTGTGTAACCAACAGTGAGTAAGCTAGGGAGCGTTGAAAGGCTTTGATGTTTTCTTTCTTCAAAAACTGTGAGGAAAGTGGAAGGATCCACTTCAAATCTTTTCATCCACTCAGCATGTAGTCTTATCCTGTGCATTTCTCGCTCTGTCTAAAATGGCGAAGCCAGGGGGAACAAAAGGACATTTCTCCTCCAGGCTCCCACCTGCACAGATCAGGTTTTGCACAGCCTTCCCATGGCCTCTGCTTAACTTGAACAAAATGAGGAAGTCAGTGGATACTCTCTGACTGTAATTTAGAGTAGCAAGGAATTGAACTCACTTCCTTCATTTAAAGTTTCATCTCTTAACAGCAGTTTAATCTACTTCAACCTCTGGAACCACTCTGAGAAATACTGGAAGGCACATAATTGGTATACCAGAAATCGAACAAATAGTCACAAATAATTAATAGTATTGTCCTTACAGACCTAGGTGGGTAGCAAACAGTTCTGCTTCCATCCAGGAATTGCAGTAGAAAATAGTACATACAGTATTTGTGGCCCAATGAGCAAAAAATTCTGCAGTACAAAGCCCTTCAGTTTTGGCTGGCATTTGAAACTCTCAAGGAAACGATGCTATCAGTTTCAGAGTGACTGTTAGTCTGAGTAGCAGATTTTCTATTGACAGTGGGTTATTTTAAATATTTTATGAGTGGACACAACAATATCTTTCCAAAAGTATCTGCCAGATCCTCCAATCTGAAAAACAAACCTCTAAATAACTTTCAAAATAATCTCTAAATACACCTCTGGCCTTTTCTAGAAATGATGACATGTAGTTTCAGGCTAGAGAGTTTTCTTTCTCAAAGTTTTGCAGAGTTTAGGGAGTGTGACAAACACAACCACCATTAAGTTGCAACATTCGCTGTGGCTTTTTCTAATACACAGTAACCTTTAGTATTGTATTTTTGACTTGTTCCCTTACCTTAGAAAACTTCCAACTGCATACTTTCTTTTCCAAGCTTGGCCAGGTTCCATTTTGCTGCTATTGACATAACCTTATGCACATGCTGTCAGGCTTGTAGGTAATGCTCTTTGTACCTGGGATGCCATCCATCTTCTCACGTCCAGGATGGTATCAGGAAATCCACATTCCTCGCTCAATGCAACTGTGAAGGACAAAGTCAGGAGCCATAAACATGCAAAGTAAGAGATAAGAAGTGAAATATCAGAAGGAGAGAAATGAAAACCATGAGATCTAAAAATCTGCGTGTGATGCAGATCTGCCACTTGCTGCAAATGTTCCTACCAAATAACCTCTTGAGTCATTTTTCTGGGTGGATCCCCTACGAACTTGCCCAGAAGGGCTCTCTCTCCCTTGTGCCACAGCAATGCTTTCGTTCCAGTTTTACTGGTCAATACATATGAAAAATAATGTGGAGAGAGAGTGAATTGCTTGGAACATAGAGTATGCAGATGTCGCTTGATTTCTTTTTCACTCTTCTGCAAATGATGCTCAGGCACTTTTAGGAAATCTCAATGGGGTCTACTCATGGTTACTTAGTTCAAAATTTAAACTACCCTAAAAAAACTTAGGTACCTGCTAAGTTCATGGACATTTTGGTCAGTAGTGTATCAGACCTATACTTGCCCATTTTGCAATGGATATTGATTAGTGCTTGTGTTCACTTGGTCCCCCTGTCATGTCTTTGGAGATATTGTTATAACAGGTGAGACTATCTCAGTTGTTCGACATAGTAACACCAGACACCAGGAACGTAACTGTGGCCATAGAGAGTTATTGGAGGGGATTTCATTTCTAAAGCAAAAATATGTTTCATACTGGTTCAATGGCACCAGCAAGTGTTCACTTTCCAGGCAGACTGCAAAGTCTAGTTAGTTTGACAGAGCACTCTACACTTGTTTTGGATTTATAAACCCCAATCAAAACCTGTGACATGTTCTGAGTGATCATTTTGCCATTCCTTATAAACAAAATGCTTGTCTCACTCAAGAAAATGAATAAACTAAAGGTGTTCTAAAAAGGATATTGTTTAGGAGAAGAGGGGCATATTTATTTTCCCAAGACATCTTTCTGTTGTTGCAATCACAGATACACACCATATGTTCTGTGCTAGATCTGACTGTCACAGGTAGTCTGATAACCCTGTTGACAACTCAGTTGAGTGAGTTTAGTTCTGGTTTAAAAAAGCAGTGCAAGACACTCTGTTCTGCTTAAATATCTGTTGCATTGTTAGTGTACCTTCATAGGAAAGTATTTAAGGATGGAAAAAGATGAAGCCAGCTCAAAGTCTGAGATATTACTGTGGTGGCAGAGGTTGGTGTTACTCAGTGTAACAACGGTGGATGAGATGGTTGATTCATACCAATGAGGATTTGGGACACAGGAGTGGTCTGGAACACATAAGAAAAGGAGGATGTGGCAAGGCATGGGCAGTATTTGTGGTACGTGAAATCACTCAATGATTTTCACCGGTCAGTAATGTGCACTACACAGTTTTGCAACGTTTTGTACCTGACAAAACATCTTGTCCCTTTTGGACGTTGCATTTTGTAAGTGCTGTCACAGAAGCATAAAATATGCTGAATTGGAAGGGACTCATCAAGATCATCGAGTCCAACTCTTGGCCATGTGTAGGTCACTCCAAGAATCACACCATGTGCCTGAGAACATTGTCCAAACACTTCTTGAACTCTGTCAGGCTGGTGCTGTGACCACTTCCCTGGGGAGCCTATTCCAATGCCCAAACACCCTCTGGGTGAAGAACCTTTTCCAAATATCCAACCTAAACTTCCCCCAACTCAGCTTCATGCTGTTTCCTCGAGTCCTGTCACTGGTCACCACATAGAGAAGAGGTCAGTGCCTGCCTCTCCTCTTCCCCTACAAGGAAGTTGTAACTGCAGTGAGGTCTCCCCTCAGCCTCCTCTTCTCCAGGCTGAACAGACCAAGTGACCTCAGCTGCTACTCACATGGCTTCCTCTCAAGGCCCTTCACCATCCTCATGATTCTCCTTTGGACACTCCCTAAGAGCTTTATGTCCTTATTATATTGTGATGCCCAACACTGCCCCCAGCACTCAAGGTGAGGCTGCCCCAGTGCAGAGCAGGGCGGGACAATCCCCTCCCTTGCCCAGCTGGCAATGCTGTGCCTGGTGCTCCCCAGGACAGGGTTGGCCCTCCTGGCTGCCAGGGCACTGCTGGCTCATATTCAGCTTGCCATGGACCAGAACCCCCAGATCCTTTTCCACAGCACTGCTCTACAGCCTCTCATTTCCTAATCTATGCACCCAACCAGGATTGCCCCGTCTCAGG
This sequence comes from Ptilonorhynchus violaceus, assembly GCA_013397565.1. Taxonomy (NCBI): domain Eukaryota; kingdom Metazoa; phylum Chordata; class Aves; order Passeriformes; family Ptilonorhynchidae; genus Ptilonorhynchus; species Ptilonorhynchus violaceus. The sequence continues at coordinate 744,558 of VZRJ01005005.1, forward strand.
TACAGAATCCAGCACTTGCCCTTATTATACTTCACATGGTTGGAGATTGACCTTTGCTCTAATTGGTCAAGGTCTTTGCAGGGCCTCTCTGCCCTCCAGGGAGTCAACAGTTCTTCCAATTTGCACAATTATTTGGAGAACAAATAAATTAACACTTTTCCTAAACCATCTCATGAAAGGTAAATTATCAGCGCTCTGAGGATATTCTGGGCTTTTGGCTGCCAGACGTCTGGGCCTCCTTAGACAAGGGGTGCGGGTGTCTGGTCTTGAAATGAGCTGTTGAGACAATCTGCTCTGCAGGGCCCCAGTGGTGCTCCCTGCTTAGCTTGGGAGCAGCTTTAAAGCGCAGGGTCTCATTCTCGGTGCCCTCCTGCAGTTGACTTGCACCTGGCTGTTTTCCACCTTGACAGCCTTGGACTTGCCCCATCGCTGGAGACTTGTCAAATGATCTGGCCAGCCCTGTTTGCTGTCACAGGACCTGGCAGGCTCATCTTGCCCACATGCCCTGGGAAGATGCCCTGGTCAGGAAGGGTCCTGCCTGGCCTGCTTTGCCCTCACCCTTGGCTCCTGGCGTATAAACATGTATACTGTTATCTATCTACACAAAGTTACAAAGTTACACTTTTGAGCTGTTCTTCATTTCACTTTCTACCAACTTGTGCTGCCACTCAGGCTATCAGTGGCTGTGGAACATTGACTTACCTGTGCTTACATCCTAACTATGGATACCTTCATTTCTAGATACCATCGGAGATAACATGAGAGGGAAAAAAAAATCCAAGTGGTCTTGGTCCTGCTTAAAATAAAACTGCAGTGGTGTTTTCACTAGCAAGCAAATTGGAAAAATACCTGCTCAAGCAACTGAGACTGCACCCAATAAATTTGTACTCTGAAGGTCTTGAATAATTCAGTTCCGACAAGCAGACTAATTCTGTTTCAAGACAGTGAAGAGAATTGCTTATCTATATCAAAACTGCTTGATATAGCAATTTGAGAAACTGAAGTAATTTACAGAAAAAATACACCAGGACAGAGAAACACAAAATTGTACTGGAGATAGCCACACTTCCAGGCCAGATCCAGGCTTAGGGTATAGCACTTTGCCATGTCTTAAAAAATAGGCAAAAGTAAAAATAATGGAAGATAGGTACACTGAGTAAGAAAAGCTGCTGCAAAGAAGTCATGCCACATGTACAGAAATCAGGAAGCCTTGAAGGACTGGGGTAAGATAATCAAATATATTTAGGCCAAGAACTACAATCATTGTGGTAAACTAATATTATTTCAGTCTGACAAGACACAGATAAATGTGACCTGTCAATTATTTTTATTTATTTGGATTACAAGGATCAGAATTAATTACTAAAACTCTTACAGCACCAAGCACATGTCATCTGTGCTGATGATATTAATAATTTTTTTAGAAACTAAAAATAAGTAACATATAGGGGGGAAATGGAGTTATCTTTGCTGAGCAGTGCAAGGTTGCTGCAGAAGCACAGGCCAGGCTGCAGGCATGCAGACAACTGCAGCTGCAGCCACGAGAGGCAGAATCACCTTATACCTTATCACCTTCTTAGATGAAGAAACACGGTTAGCAGAGGAGATAGAGAATCTCAGCAGTGTCTACTGCCACGATAAAAGGCACAAAATGTTGATTAGGTTGTTCTTACAGAAGAACCAAACTTGCTTCTGTGGGTTAATGGGTGAACAGAGCATGACCTAGACATCTGTGTCAGGACCAGTGAGAATTACTCACAGGATTATCTGTGAGGTTTACACTTGCCAGCTAAACAGAGCCAAGTCAGGTTTAGCTAAGTTGCCATCATCGTAGCTTTATGTAATGCAATACTTTTCATGCCTTTACTAAGGTTATCTTCAGGGGGCTTAATCATGTTAAAGTAAACACTCTGTCTTGGTGCTCCCTATTTCATGATAGCTTGCACAATTATTTGGAGAACAAAATAATTAACATCAACATATATTGTCAGCTGACTGATACTCTCCTGATTTCATGTGTAGATGAAAATGTTGACTGCAGACTAAGATATGTACAAAGGTACTAGTGGAATGAACAGAAGCAGATTTGTTCTTATTTTTTATATAAATATTTTGATAGCAAAAGGCACCTGCAAGATAAATAAATAAAAGCCTAAAAAGACAGTTTAGGTTGCATAATGCATAACGAAATATGCATAATGAAAAACACACAGATGATTTTTCCTAAGGTAGTAATTCTCTTATTGTAACTGTCCACATTACATTCCTATCCTCTATAGCTAAAACTATGTAGATATGAGTGCTGCTGATGGGCGTAGCTGATGATTTATTCTTTTGTTTTCTTTCTCCCCCTGCTAATGTTAATAGATCCAAATGCCTCTTCTTTTTCTTCTCCTCCCCTTGTTTTTTTTCTAGGCTTTATGTTTCCTTCGTAAAGAATGACATCTTCGAATTGCATCATTAGGCATTGAGCACCAGAAGGGAAAATTCTGACCAAAAGTGGGGTTTTCTTTTCATTGACACTGCATGGTCTTAAGCATAAGGGAAAGATTTAGCCTGTAGTGTCCATGCTTCTGGATTTGGTCACGTTTGTGTATTTAGGAGCTTTCAGCCACATCCTTGAAACTGCAGCAGGAAGGAGTGCGTGGCTGGGTGGGTGTGCCCACAAGGGAAGAATGTAGGAATCCCAGCTCTTAGCAGTTCAGAGAAGAGACTCCATACTGACCCCACTGTAGTCGGACTGGCCATGACCTCCTTTTGGGACAGAGCAGTCTTCCAGCTGTTATCATGCTGAAATCAAACAAAGCATCTGATATGCAAGCTCTCGAAAGTGACAAGTCCATTACAAATTCAAAAAGTAGTCATCTTCAAACTGAGTGCCATTCTGCCCTGAGACTGGCACCTTTGCTTTCATTTTCATTACTTTCATGATTTTGCATTTTTCAAAGAATGTAGTCACTTTTCCTGAGATGTATTGAGTGTACTTATTTCCCTCAAATCCCAGTATTTGCTGGAGCAGAGTGGGCTGGTCCTTCCCAGTGGGGCTATTTTGGCTCCAGGCTGAGGCTCCCACACAGAAGGGACCAGGACTGAAAGCTCTTGCTGACCCTCACAGGGGCTCTGCACTCATGCTGCCTTGTAAGGATTTCACTCAGGTAATGGCTCAGTCCAGTCAGAACCCAGGCTCAAAAGAGGACACGGGCACTGAGGGTTCCCACACAGGGGCCAGGAAGGAGAGCTCTCGGTGGTCCTCACCTTGGTTTCCTATTCACAGTCCCGCCCACACAGCCACTCTGTGCTTGTGTGGCCTCCCAAGGACCTTACTGCCTAACTCTAGGCATGGCCACGGGCCAAAGAAGAAAATCTCCAGTGACATTTGCCACACAGGAGTCAGAGCTAAAACTGTTTGTAACTTGCAATTTTCCTTGACAGTCCCTTCACAGCACTGCAAATAGTGGCCCTTTGCGCCTGCTTTTCTATGTCACCTACTCCCTTACCCTAACCTGAGGCTGGGTTCAAAAGAAAGCCCCTCCAGACAGGGCTCCCGAGCAGAAGAAACCAGGAGGGAGAACTGTTGCTGGCCTGCGCCTTCCCCTGGAAGCTCCTTCATACCCCAACCTGCTCTTGCCCTAAGATCTAGCCCTCATTCTTGCCAGAGACCAGGAGAGCTGTTGCCTCGGGCTCACAGAAGGGGCTGGGGGGTTCGAAATCTCAGTTTTCCTTGGCAGTCCCTTCACCACCAAACAGGTGTCCCACGCTCAATCCTGCTCCAAAGTGCAGGTTTCTCCCCTCCACGTTTGCACCCCAGATCTTCTCGCAATCCCCGGAGCTTCCTTCCCGCGGATGGTTGTGAGACCACAGGGACCGTGTTTCCCGGTTCCTGCTACAACCCCAGGATCGCCTGGCCAGACTTCCCCCCCAGGTCTGGCGGTGCCCTCCCGTGCCACGGCTCGCGCCTACCACCCAGCCCAGCCCAGTCCATCCCATGCCATCCCTCCCGCGGCACCTCCCCGCCCAGCTGTGCTCCGCCTCCGCGGGGCGTGCAGGGGAGCGGCCACCGTCCNGCGGGCAGCCGCTCCCCTCCCCCTTCAGCCGGGACGCGCCCGCAGCGCGCTGCCGGCCGCCTTCCTTGGGGCTGAGCAAGGGCAGCATCGCGGTCAGCCGGACGGGCTCGCTCGGTCCGGTTTTAGCCTAATTATTGTTGCCATTAGGTCGAGCACGAAGTTCCGTGGTGCATGTGCGAGTGCGCCGGGCGCTGCTTCCTAAGTGGGGCTTGTCCTTGCTGGAGAAAAGGGTGGAAACGCAGGGAAGGGTGGTGGGCGCGGTGCTGGCGGGGGG